>VXBH01004209.1:67128-251557 GCA_013400035.1 Rynchops niger | reverse complement strand
CCCCTTCTCCTGGGCAGGCTGCGGCCTGCCACCAGGCCCCGACGCCCCGCAGGGGCGCCCGTCCCGTCCCGTCGCCAGGCCCTTCCCCGGGACTTACTGCCTGAAGTCGGGCGCGGACGCCGCGCTCAGCACCGTCTGACCGTAACGCTCCATCACCGCCGCGGGCCCCCGGCGCCCCGCGCTACCGAAGCTTCTGGTCTGCCGGAAACGCGCCGGAGGGGCCGGGCGCATGCGCAGGGCGGCGGCGCCGCCGTCTCCATAGCAACCGCGCGGGGCTGTGGCGGCCTAGCCGCGGCCGGCGCTGAGGGCCCGGGGAGGTGGCGAGCGGCGGGCGCTGCCTGCTAGCCCGGGGCCCAGGCTGCGGCCGTGGTTTTTGTTGTGCTTGGAGGGGCTCGTCTGTGTGCAGGGACAACCACCCCGCGCGGGCTCACCGCGGCCTTGAAACAGCGGCGCGATCTGTGCGGCTTGAGGCCACTTTCCTCGAGGGAGACGGAAAGCGTCTGTGCCTGGTGAAACGGCAGCAGAGCACACCGGCACTAGAAGGTACTGGGTGAAGGTCAAGGCTTGTCAGCAAATGGCAGCAGTCTTAGTGCCAAAAAAAAAAATTAAAATAAGGTTATTGAGATGTTTTGATAAACTCACCTGTACAAAACACTATAAATGAAAAAACACTGGCTAAGGCTAACGCCTAAGAGAAACCTGGGGCTGTTTAGCCTGGAGAAGACTGAGACGGAACCTCATCGATGCTTATAAATATCTAAAGGGCGGGTGTCGAGAGGATGGGGCCAGACTCTTCTCAGCAGTGCCCAGCAACAGGACAAGGGGCAACTGGCACGAACTGGAACACAGGGAATGCTGTCTCAACACGAGGAAAAAGATCTTTACTTTGAGGGTGACAGAGCTGCCCAGAGAGGTGGTGGAGTCTCCTTCTTTGGAGACATTCAAAACCCACTTGGATGTGTTCCTGTCCAGCCTGCTCTGGGTGACCCTGCTTTGGCAGGGGGTTGGACTAGATCTCTGAAGGTCCCTTCCAACCCCTACCGTTCTGTGATTCTGTAAAGGGAAACTGCAAACTCTGTGTTGTCCTGTTAACGAGGGAGGTTTGTTCTCTTACAGGTTTCCTGCTCTCACGGCTTTAAAGTTAATCAAAACTCCTTCTCCAGCCAAAGATTAAATTTCTGGTCAAAATCTGAGAGAAACAGTCCCCGGTGTAACTAATGGGTGCTGCAAAATGATAGGCCAAGGACTCGAGTAGATTTCACTGTCCTGTAGCTTGGCTGAGCAGTAAGCATTTTCAAGATGACACTCTGCTTAAGCTGTTAATTCACATTCTTATTGAAGCCACCCTACTCTGCTTAAATACTTGCCAAGGGATGGACTTGAACCCAGCTTTTCAACAGAAGACCAGAGTGTTACGATCTCTGTGCTATGCAATCATCAGCCTCATTTGCAAGGGAATTAATCGTTTATACTCAATGAACAGCTCTAGCAGAAACGCAAAGCATTGCAACTTCCAAACAATAGCTCTGGAAGCCGTTTAATTGAACATTGCCATTTAATTGAATCTCATATACCACAGCAATAACCTTTTATGGTAAAACCATGTCACTGCCATGTCACTCAGCCATGCCAAACCTTAATTGTGTGAGTCACTGATTCCACACATGACTCTTTCCTCGTGTTTTCCTGCAGCGTGCAGACATCCAGCGTTTCTGCAGCCCAGCACTGTGGCTTCTGCCCTGCTCTTTGCTGCGGTGCCACATAGCATGTGACACAGCACGGTGACCTCTTCTTTCTCTCACGGGCCGGCGTGGCACCCTGCTACCTATGACCCTGGAAGAGAAGAAATATAAGAAAGAGTTGTTTTCCTTGCAAGTAGTAAGATTAGGAAATAAGCACTTTGTTCTTGGCAACTCCTGCTGTGAGCTTTCCTCTCAGAGCTTACTCTGAGTGAATTTTCCTCGTCTGGGCTAGAGCCAATGGACACTACGCTGCACCAGCAGCTATAGTGTGTACAGGTGGGAGGGAAGGAGCCATTCTGTCTGCAGCACTGATTTTCTCCCCTCTGATAGTGAATAGTGAGGCCTTTTGTTATGTTTTCTCCAGTAAATGTGAGAAAAAAGGTGAATTTTGTTAGAAGCATTTTTTTTTCAGCAATGAACATAGTTCAGTGGGCAGCTCCCTCCTGTTTTTTAAGATGCAGTACAGTTCAGGAGAGGAAGGTCAGGCTCTTGTGGTCACACTTTCACTACAAACCAACCAATTTTATGCTGTTTTACAATGTGACAGCCCTCCTCTCATTTGATTCCATTGCTGACTGAGCCCGCAAGAGAGACAATTTTCATGAGGGGGGCAGAAAGGGGCTGATGTGGACCAGGGCAATGCCTTGTAGCCCATACTCAGTTGGATGGGGATGGAAAGAGGGTTTGCTGTGTAACATGAGCTTAAAACTTCAAACTAGTTCTTAAAAACATCTAATTAAACTCCAGTTAGCCACACCAACCCAAATGCTTGAGCAGGTTTTATTTATTTATGGATTACTTAGCGAACAAAAATTATTTGGCAAAAAAAGTTGGTGCATAGTTAAGATATGAAAAATATGAATGTAGGTGCAGCGAACATTTGATCACCAGATACATGATGTTCTTTCCACTTCTGGTCTGACTTTCCTGTTTCTTTCCCCAGTAGGAAAAGCAGTGACATAAGACAGTTTAATAACAAAACAACAAATCAAGGAAACATAGAAGTGTAATAAGTCTCACATCATATAAACTTACCATAAAGATGGATATCAGTCATTAGAGAGTAGCAAATCACTCAAAGCTTAACAGCCCAAGTCGTTAATTTTTAATATAAAATTGCTTCATATCTCATCACACTGATGCTTTCATCTACTAGACTAATAACAATTTTGCTGAATGATTTCTTGCATGTTTAACTGCTTTTCTTTCATGGGTGCATAAGGGAAATACAAAACTATTAGAAAGATTTTGCAACTGTGAGAAAAAAAAAAAGCTATTTATTTGCATTTTTTGTGTCAGTTATTTGAAAAGATCTGGTGCACTAAGTCTTGTCGGTTTGCTTCAGGTTTTATACATCAGGTATTCTGACATTTCAGGCAGGCCACAGACCCATCTTACCTTTTGGATTATAGAACAATTATAAAATTTACCCTTAAGCAGAAACTGTGCTGCGAGCACAAGAAGCTGTACACAACAATCTGGCAGAGACCAAAGATCTGCTATTCTGTTATCCTGAACAACAATTGCCAGGGGATGCTTGAAGAGTATAAAAAATAAAGCCCATAGAGATAATTTCTTTCCTGTCCCAGCTCCCCGCAGTGAGCTCTATGGAGAGGACTCTGCCTGCCAGTGATGGGATTCCTGTTTGTCCAGCAAGTGGAGTGAGAAAGCCTGTTAGTCTGTAACTCTGGCCACGCACCTCCAAGTGCTCGGAGCATTTTCTTTTCCTCCTCAGCTTCATTCTGCTGCAGCCCCTTCAGCTGGTCCCCATGGTCCAGGCCTTACAGCCTGGCCTGTAAAAAACTAAAAGCAACCTGAAAACACAACTCGCTGTGTAACTGGTGACCTTTGTTCATTTGGGCTCAGTTTGGCACAGGGAGCGCGTTTCAAAATTCAGACTGAGAGCGGAGCCTGTGCAGACAGGGTGCTCTGCAGCGCAGGCCCTGCTCTTCAGGGGGTCTCCATCAGCAAGGGTGTGGAGCAGCCGGAAGGTGCCTTCTGAAGCAATACCATCTAGTGGCAGATGGAGATAAAGAGTCCCCCCAAGATGTGCAGAGCTGGAAAGGTGAAAACTGAACAGATAATATTTAAAAACAAAACCACCTGCTTGTGAATATTTTTTTTCAATGGTTGTTTCCATATTAATGTATCAAAAAGGAGGATGTAAAACGTGATCAGAAAAGGAGTTGGAGCGGGGAAGGGACCATGGTTACTGGGGCCAGTAACAGGTTACAAGGCCTGATCTTGCAGAAGCACTAAGTGACGCCAAGGCTCTGGCTTTTGAAATGAGATTTCCCAGCAACAAACAAGCAGTGCTGTGCAGCATCAGCTCTGAAGCTGTTAACCGCTCACTTAGAATTAGTAAATGTTTTTATGTGGTTAGAGCTTAGCCCCAGAGAAGATGGTGTAGAAGAAAGAGCAGCTGTGATACAGGGCTTTATTTCAAGTCATGGTTTGCCATGGTTGGGGGAAGGATGTGTGACATTTGTGACTGGGTTCGCAGCGTGGAGGGACAATTCCTATATGAGAGAGCTGGCATTTGTAGGGAATGATGTCTTTTATTACATCATCTGATAGAGCTCAAGCAAATAGACAATTGTAAGGCACTCTCAATCTCTTTTGCTGAATAATAAGGGCTTCTGTGCTGTAACATTGTCCATTTTTTTTCTAGTGATGTAGTTGATCTAATGAAAGATGTTAGCTCTTCCTACCAAACCCTTCCTCTTTCAGTTTCTTGACGTTGTTGGCTCCAGCAATACTACAAATACTCTCTATTTAACTGTTTTGTGAGCCTCTACACCCCAGAAAGAAAGAGATACGTTTCACAAAAGGTGAAATGACTGGATTGGCTAACTCTTCATGATACTCCAGGCCAAAAGCCCAGCTTTTCGATACAAAGCGTAGAGCGTGTTGCATAGTTGGCCACCAGCTTCTGTGGAAATAGAACCAGAGTAACATTAATGATTTGGGTTAGCAAAGAAACCATTTGTAAGGGCATTATAGGGGTATATCCCCTGTTACAGTCCTGTTGCCGTTATTGCCCATTCCAGGATAAGTTAAGGCAAAGAGCTAAGACACCCCTATTAGCTAATGGAGCTTAGAAGTCTCACAGTCTAATTTCCACCTCCCACTATTATTGCTGTCATTTTGCAAAGAAAACAGGGCTACTGATGGAAGTGTCTGTCTTCCACACATGTTGTGAAATACCTGAGGCACCTACATTAGTAGAGTGGGAAAGGCTTCATTCCCACAGCTGTTATAAGTCCACCCTTACTTACCAGTTACAGGCAAGACTCTTGATACTGAAGGAAAGAGAAATCCCCCCTTTTTCTGTAGAGGCAAACGTAAACAAAGGCTTACATGTTTCATGCAATTAAGCCAGTTTGTGACATTTTATACCTCTGCCCAGACAAGCAATGCTGGCTACAGAGTGAACATTGTGGATTTGTTTGGCAGGTTTGGGGGATACTTTTCCAAAAAATTACGATAGAACAAACGCATGGAAAACACAGCCCCTTCCTGCTGCTATTTGAGTTAGCTTTGGAAAATACAGGAGGTTTTTGTGAAGATGGCGAGTTATAGGGGTGACATTTCTCTTCTACAGAATATAAAAAAAAAAAAGCCAGATAGTCTGATCCGGTGCATCAGGCAGCAGGGGAAAGACCCCATGCTGGGAGCAGCAGTCTCACAGCACTGGTTTCCCATGATGAACAGTGTATAAAAAGTGCTTGGAATTTGAAAACCATCAGAAAGTTCATTAAAATCCCAGTTTTGAGCTACTGTAGCAGCAGGTTGCAAAGGGACGGGCTTATCCCTCAGGCAGGCAGGCTGCTGTGATGCCTGGCACCCGCGTTCAACTGCAGGAGCTTGTAGGGCTTGTTTTATTTCACAGCATCAGTGCATTCAGGGTTTGCCTCTGAGCTCAAGACCAGATGAAAATCTATTCCTCGACTGTAACTTGATCACGCGTGCAAAAAAAAAAAGTCACATCTAACTAATTCCACACTAGATTATTAGATAAAATTTCACAGTATTGTTTAGCTGAGACAGACCAAAAACCACTTTCCACCTTTGCCAAAAGGGTTTTATCACAAAGGGGATATTATTTTTCTAGCTAATACTAGAAGTTTTCCAAGAAAAAAAATCTTCAGCAAAGGCAGAACAACTGGGCTGCTCTAACCGCCCAGGAAAACCATCAAAAACTGGAGACCTTTCTACTCTAATATCCAAACACAGAGACAATAAACCATTCATCTAGGGTTATGTGGGGTCGTCTGCATTTATTCTGTGTTAAGTGTTTATCTTCCCTATCTGATTCTCTAAGGAATTTACCTGCACCTCTACTAGAAAACCAATTAGGGCTGATGCACAGGCATGAACTCTACCTGCCATCATCCCCATTCCGTCGTTGCCAGCTTGTCCCTGGAGTGGGTTTGTCCTGCGGCAGCCAGCGCCCAGCAGGCACCAAGCAGGGACAGCTGGGCAGCACCGGATCCCAGCAGGCGACGCAGGAAAAAACATGTTCTCTTGCTGTGTTCACAGGCACCACTGGAAGGAAGACAATGGCTAGAACAAATACAACCAGGCAATACCTTGTGTAAGCAGAGCAGGTTTTGAGTTTGGCATACTCGCATCTAGGCAGGATGTGTCCAGGGCTGCAGTGCCCTGGGAGCAACAGGGGAAGAGAGATCCATCAGCCTGAATGGCAGGGGATTGTGCGACAAACATTAAATGTGTCCCTCAACTCCACACATACAAATAAACTGGAAAAGCACTTGTTTCCTGGGCAGGTGTCGAGTCACATTTTATAGAGTACAGAAACATGTGTGGGTTTTATGGCTTGAATAATGTCTGCTCATAAAAAGGATGTTGTTTTATGCAATGGGAACTGTAAGACTTTATGCCTAATAGCTCTGGGATGACAGTCTTTTTCCTTCAAGAGATACCCTCAGTAGCAGAATTACAGCCATGCCTCGCTTACAGGTGAGCGCAGAAGAAGCAGGAAGAAACCTGGGTCTCCACTAAGTTTTTCAGAAGGGCCTGCTGTGAAGCATTCCCCTTTGGCTTTGAGACTAATATTATTGGTGGAAAATAAGAGGGAGAGGGTCCTTTGTGATGGGGCTGGATTATGGCCATATCAACGTGGCTTTCCTTCTGTCGTAGAAGGCATTTCTGCTGCCTGTCAGTCAAGTTGGCCAAGTTATTACGTTACAGCCTTCTTCCCCAACGTACGGGGTCAGACGACAACAGAGCGATGCTGTTTGCATTCTCTACCCCGTGAGACACCTGCTGATGGGAGATTCACAGCTCCCCAGCTGCTTCAGCACTGGCCCTCGGGATCTAGTACTGTTATTTCAGCAAAGAACTGGACACATTTTACCTTCATCTTGCACAGTGGGAAACAAAACAAAAAAAAACAAAGCCCCACATACTTGAAAAGGGTGCCTGTAAAGGCTGATGGTTATAAAAGTGACATGGTGGAAAAAAAAGTTACTTCTCAGTGCTATGACTCTGGTCCATCAGAAATGATGGAGAATGAGAGTGAAAATATAATTGTTACCATTATTCATATGCAGGAGGGCACACTGACTGTAAATTCCCCTCCCCACATGTGTGAACCCCTATCTCAAAGGCCGCTGTTCTTGGCAGACCTGTAATAATACAATTACATCACCTACTGCTAACGTCAAGTCCTTGAAAGGAGGGTATGGGGTAAAAGTACTTCCAAAGCCCATTCAGGGACATGAATGCAAATTCTCTGTTCTGAAAGTGATCCAATTTATGAAATACAGTCCTCATCTTGGTCGGGTCTCAAAGTCCCCAACTCCTTCAAAATAAATCAGAAACCAAAGGTTTCTGGCAGCAACCAGGTCCTGGCAGACCTCTTGCCATCTTTTTATAAACAGAACTTTTTATTAACAGGCACTGTGAGCAACTGGCAACAGAGACTACAGACCTTTAAGAAGGTCTTAGTTGCGCAGTCAAATCCCAACAGATTCAGCTAAATACTTCTAGGCCCCTCATTCCCATATCTGATCCTGAAGAACCTGCCCAGGTCATAGAAACTTCTCCAGATGGTGGCAAAGAAGGGACTTAAACTGGCATTTCTCATGTCATGGTTATGTGCATGAAACAGATTTTTTTTTTCCTTTAATAAGAAGGAATCTTCTGAGAGTACTGTGTTGATGATAGATAAGCTAAAATAAAGCAACTGGGAGAAATGCATGTATTTAGTTGTTGTTTGCCTCTGTTTCTTGTAGCCGTTAAAGAGCATTGTGAAAATTTGAGGTAAAGTTAGAGGCTTTGTATATTAGTGTGCAGGTGCAAAACTTAGAAGATAAGGTGGAAAGAACAGCTGCTTTATTCAGAAGTGCCCCCCCCCCCCAAAGTAGCCAAAGTTGGTGCATTGGAGTGGTCACCAGAGTTCAAACAAATAGTACTACCAGGTGAGATCTACAAGCCAGCTATGTCCAAGCTGTGTAAACAAACTGGGAATAAAGATAAAATAGGCAAATCGCTTTGTTTGGATGACTAGGTAAAGAGTATGCTTTGCAGGACAGTATTTCTGTGGATCACTCAAGAGAAGAAAGAATTAAAACTGTCTCCATGCTTCAGAAAAAAAAGTCAGAAATACAGATGTCAGCTTCTCCTAGACATCTCAGAACTGCATCTTTTCACTTCCCCAAACATTTGGCTTTGTGGTGGAAGTACCCGCTCCCAAGGGAAGAGAAAGAGGGCCTTCAGCTGAGCTGTTGCCACTCAACATTCCCATCAGTGCTGTGGCACAAGCTGAGTTTAGGTGAACCATAGGACTCTCAAGCTAAGCAGAAAGTTTTGATTTAGACAGATAGACAGAGAGACGGATAGATACAAACACATACATACACTTGTGCTTTAAACAACAGATAAGTAAGACAGTGATGAGGAGTAAATAATACTATATCACAACAATTAGTGATACTACTATATGACTGCTCTGTGTGGGAGGATTTTAAAACCTGTCATTTCTTTGTTGAAACAGTCCTAAAAGTGAAGGATTTCTGATAAGCTTCCCAACATCAATTACATGAAAATTGCTTTCCCTTCTTCCTGCTCCTGAGAATCTCTATTTTATTTTCATTGCAACTGACACAAAAAATGGTCCCTGTTCAGCCTATGTCCTGGAAAGCATTGCAGAGATCCAGCATGCTGGGCGAACCCCACCACAAAATTCATAAAATTTTATGAAATTACCAGTTTTTCCCCCCATCCTGTTACATGCTAAGCCATCCATCAGTATGACAGTGATGTTATTTGCATTCTCCGGTAAAACGAATGGTAATACGCTTACAGCCATACAGGATGCCAACAGCTTAGGATGTAAGCCAGACTTCCTCAACTCAATTAATAGAGAAGCTAAATTTTAAGTGAGACTGCGGTTTCAGTTCTGTCCTTTGCGTATGGCATCTTAATTAGCTAATAAAAATCTCCAAGGTCAGCTACACTGACAGGAGTTATTTGTGTGGATCCAGTACTCACCCAAAAGATATTTGAATCCAGCCAGAGCCCCAGTTGGGCTTTCAAGTGAATGAACACTGCTCAAAGGAGCCCACGAATGTCTACGCTTAACTTACCAAGCAGCACAGTTCATAGTTTTTCCATCAAGAAGAATGGAGAGGTGCAAGTCAGGCTTCTCTCTCTGCTTTCCTGGTAGGCACAGGGAGCAGCAAGTCACCAGGAGATGCTGCAGAGTGAATCAACAGTGTGTCCTCGCTCCTGCCCAGGGCTCTCCAGCAAAACTTTCCTTTATCCAAAGCACAGACCCTCACACGTCGCTCCTGGAAAAAGGCGAACGCAGCATGTGCCACTCAGCAGCAACCACTGCACAACTGTGTAGTCAAATATCTACAAGGATTGTTCATTTCTATACTTTTAAAGCACAAATATGAATTTGTTTAGTTTATCCTTCCAGAGGAAGGATAAGCAATATGAAAATCTGGAGCTTTGGAGATTTTCTTATCTGGAGATATCAAAAAGATGGGAGAAAGTCACCACTTTCCCTGCACACCAGAACCAGTGTTGCTCTCCCTGGACACGTGGAAGCCCTGCTCGCAACTCCTCTGAGACTTCACCAGGGACATGAGTTGCAGCCTTTAAATCTCACATGGGAAAACAGCTGAAGGTCTCGGAGGAGTTCAGCATTTAGACTACATTTTTGCTGATTTTCTACATAAACTAGCAAAGAAATGACAAAATACTCCAAAGCTGCTACTGGAGACCCCTGGGTAGTCACAGGGACAGATAGGGATCCTTGGAGCAGCTTTCTATTGGGCAGTGAAGGGCCCCGCTCCACAGACCCCAGCTGGATGGGATGCAGTCACAGGGAGACAAGAAGAGGGCAAAGCACCCTGTGTGTTGCAGAGGCCAGGGTTTCTCAACCTTTCCCTTCTACACGATAAACCCTCCTTCCAAGTGAAGAATTCTCATCACCTCTAGTGTTTTCAGCACACAGGCAAACACATCAGTGCTGCCTCTGTAATTGGTTTGCATGTAGGGACTTGTGTGTTTTGAGAAGCTGAGGAAGAACATGGAGCCTTGGAGGACCTTGAGATGCAGAAGTCTGGGCAAGATTCTCTTTGCTTTCCACCGTCATAACTTTCCATTACCTCATGCCTCTGCCCCAATACTTCCCTCCCCATACAGGCGCACACTCCTGTTATCCGTGTGAAAATGAGAAAACATCCCTTCCCTCTGTCAGGTCTTTCACCAGGACACCAAAAGATTGTTACCCCTTTTCATCCCTCCTCCACAGCTGAACCAACTTCTTCAGCAGTAGAAGCAGCCCTACAGAAGTTACCCACTTGGTGCTGCATGAAAGGCCTCTGCTCTATCATCCCCTCATGGTAAAAATTACAGACAATAATTAAAGTCAGTAATTAAACATGTTAGAAAATCTAAAATACAAAAGGCTTTGCTACATGCTAATTATGCTTCAAGGCTGCAGCGAATGGCACACGTCTGAGTACAAGGTGTACAGGACATGGAAACGTGAGCACTAGCTCCGCAGTAGCCCCAGGCTAGATGACGGATGCTTCTGTTTCACTGACACCCACTGATGATATGGCAATCATTTTCTATATAAATAATATTCACATTTCATTGAGTCTCCCTACCTCATTCTTGCAGGAAGTTGTTTCTCTTGCTGGTCTTTCCTTTGCTTGTTACTGTTTCTGCTGAGGTTAACAGGAATTTGGTCTTTAACAAAATATCATAGTAAGACTTGATGACTGTTGCACGCAGAGATAAAAAGGTCTCTTTTTCTGGCCAATTCTTCTTCAGTGTAGAAGGTCCTGTTCAAAAATTAATCTGATATATTGAAAAATGAGTAAGTGTGATGCAACTGCAGTTTAGCAATACGCTCAATTAGGGTTAGGGTGTTCCTTTCCCTGCTATGGCAAAACTACCATCTTTCCCCTGGGAACATTAAGTAGCAAACACTTAAATCTGAGTCTTAACTTTATGTGCATGGGCTCTCGATGCTGCCGAGCTGCTCCTCAATACGCATAACATAGGGCCAGCAGAAAAACTGTCAGCTCTACCTGCCCTGGAGCTGATTTTCCACTTATCTGAAGGCAATTGGTGCTTGATCATATTACCAGTCACGAGACTCTCCAGCAAACCTGGAGCAGAGGGACTTGGCTTGCAGTTTGACTTCCCCAGCCCTGCCTCTACATTAGACATTCAGATACCGCACACTTTTAGGGTTACTTCTTCTATAGATGCAAACGCAAAATGCCACAGGNTTTTTTTTTTTTTTCTTTCAGGCCACCTGTGGAGCCTGCAATGTCCCACTCCCCAAACATCTGTTTTCCTCCCCCCAGAATGGCCTCATGGGACACAAGCAACACCAAGCCTTTTGAGGAGCTGAAGAACAAGGTCCTCCTCAGAGGACCTCAGCAAAGTCCTTTTTAAGTGGTCCAGCAACGAAAACCCGAAAACCATACCAGAAAATTCCCTTGATACTTGTCAGCATCTCAGAGCCTCGCCCTGTTTCACTGTAGGTCACTACTAGCTGCAAAAGAAGTGGCCCTGAAAGACAGCAAAGCTTCATCTGGCTGCTGTGCTTCCAGAGCCCAGCTGCGACTGTCCTGTTCCTCATTTTAAGCAGTACCTCTGCCAAGGAATCTGTGCAGATGCTCTTGAAGCTGCTTCCCGGCTCCTGGATTTCCCAGCATTTTGAGGAGCAGGAGACGGGGGTGAATCGCACCAAACGAGGCTTAACTCAGGTGAGCGAGAAGAGACCTGGTGAAAAGAGGGGATACTTCAAAGAGCCTGTGACAATGCGTTCAGTGCCGGGGATCTCTTCCAGCCTTTCCCCTGTGCAGAGTGCATTGCAAATTGAAACACCGCATCCCATTCGTGCTTCCCAAGCGCGGTTCCTGCTGGTGCCAGGCCTGCAGTACGTTAGATAACGAAACCCTTCACCTCCCCCTGCCACCGAACGGGGCTGGAGGCAGCCCCAGAGCCAGCACACCCTGGTGCTCCTCCAGCCGCGGCACCTCCCTGCCAGCAGCAGCCGAAGCGCAGAGCCCTTGCCCGGGGATGCCGTCCCGGGAGGCGGCGGGGCTGGCGGCTGCTGCCCGGAGCCCTGGGAAGGCGGCAGCCTCTAGATGGTGCTGCTCAGCAGGGAATGAGCCCCAGCTGCCGGGGAGCACCCCCCGGCACCCACCCACTCACCCACCCCTGTCCGCCGCCGCCCGGGGAAGCGCAGCCGCGCTGCGGGGTCTTCCCGTTCAGCATCACTGTGCAGCGCCCCCCCCTTCCCCCCATCAGGCTCGGGGTGCCGTGAAAGTCCTGCCATTCCAGCAGCCCTGGTTAGGAAGGATGATTGGGTTTGGGGGGTTTATTTATTTTATTTAAAACAGCTGTTTTAAGGCCCCTTCTAGAAGCAGGCTGTACCTTTCTGAAATTATTTCAGTAGAGAGGGAAATATCACTGGGCCCTAGTCAAAGCAAAGTTTATTTCTGTCTGTTAAAAAGGGGAAAAACTGTTAGCTTAATTGCATAGTATTTTTTAATCCAGCATCCACCTTTCGTTTACAGACTCTGCAGTTTTATAGTCCTTGCCTGCTTTGCTCACCCGTGAACTGTTGGACACCCGAACACAGGCTCAAACCACACCAGTGCCTGTGCGGGCCCAGCTGGGAGCAGAACCCCAAGCGTGCAGCACAGGGCTGTCCTCACACTGGGACCAGGGATGCTTTGCACAGCCGTTTCTGCAGCAGACCTGGGGCACGCTCAGGGATGCTAATGAAAGGCTGCACACCGATTCAGGAAGAGCAGGAGCTGTCGATGCTCACGTCCAATCTAGACGTTAGTAATTACCCTGTATCTAAATTATCTCTGTGTTTTGCTGGGATACTAATTCTTTTTTGAAGTTAACTCTATATAATGGAAATCACAGACTGAGCTCTGAAGAATCGGTCCTGTTAGAATTAGCACTATTTGACAGGCCAGAGTCTGACCTAAAGGCCATGAAAGCAGAAAAGACTGCTGTTGCCTTGCATGAATATTGGCAGGTTGCTACGACCACACTGCAGGGGAAATTTGTGCTTTGCAATAGCTGTGTGAGAGCAGCCAGCCTGAAGGTGACAATTTCCCAAGACAGAACATCTCATCTTCCCAGAGACCAGGTCAGGTGTAAACACACTTCTCCTTTGATACACAAAAGCATATTATTGTTCCTGGAGTTGCTCTGGGAAAAGCTCTGATAGCTTTTCCCTGCAAAGAAAATGAAACTCACAGGAATGTCTTTTTCTTCTCCCTTTCTTCCATTAAATTATGTCCAGGAACTCCCTCAGATATGTATTTTTTCATTCAACACATGCCACTTCAGATCAGTTGGGACGGATCCATCGACAAAAGATGCTGAACAGTTGGTGCTTAGCCCACACCAAATCCCATCTACATCCACAAATAAGGTGTTCCTCTACTTTTCTCACCTACAGGACTTGATTCATCTGGTATTTTCAGAGCACAGAGAAGCCAGAGAAGCAACTATTCTCTCCAGCTCATTTACCCAGCTTCAGTGGTTGGTTGGTCATCCCAGACTGGGGAGAAATGGGCTTTTCTTCTGGGATACACAGCGAAAGTTCAAATTCTCCTAGGGGACTGCCCCCAAATATCCAGCAATAGGCGAGTCTAGGGTGGCTACTTTCTTAGGCACTTCACTACTCTGTTGACTTTGTGTAAGGAAAGGTCCTTATTGCTTTTAATCTTCTAGCATATCACATAACCCCCAAACAAAACTCCAACCCACTGAAAGATTTTTCAAAGAACCAAGATTTGTCTTACAATTACAAAGCTCTAAACACCACTCGGGATGCAGCGAGGTCTCCCCAGGTATGTCCCAGCAGCCCTGCCAGGTGCCGCATGCCCCCCAGCCCTCCTCTGTAACCAGCTCCAGGGCAAGAGCAGAGCAAGGAGTAAGCAGCGTTCGAGGGGAAGATTGCCCGGCCAGATGGCATGCAGTGGAAATCACTCCTGAAAATACAAAAAGCAGGATGTTTCTGCCCAATGTGTGATCCGACCAGAGCAGTGAGATGAACGAACCTTTACTTTTTTTGCCCCGCTATATGGTTGTTGTGAAATTTTTCGTAGTCAAGGAGGTGTCATGCCACCGTGCCCCAAAATACACTTCAGCTTGTTCCTCTCACAATAACAAAAGAAACATCATGTTTTACAACTCAGGTTTTAATCTTGCAGCCTCGTATCTCAGTACAAGCCTGGGCTGGTTTTATGAATTCTGATTAGATTGCAGCCTAATGTGGCAGTCTGATAGATGCAGACTGAAAGGAAGGGGGGATTTAATAACCCTGGCCCTAGCACTGAGCTGGTAATGAAGACGGGTTGTTATTAGTCCTTTGCATAATATAAAAAGAAGATCCAGATCTGGGCTTACTAAATTCTTCCTTGTATGAAATAACACAGTTATAGCCGTTTCTATAAAAATGTCGGAGCCTTTTTGTGAAGTAAGTGTTCCTTCAGAGCATAAAATACAGTCCTACAACTTAATAAAAATCACTTGTGTCACTACATGGACTTCTTTGAAGTGCCACTCTGCAAGGGGAGGGGTGTGAGCTTGGGCAGCACGCTCATTCTCACATGGGGTGTGAGACAGCACCATGAGAAGAAAAACTAAAATTACAGTGCAAGAACTAAACCAGGGACACCGAGGAGCAGGCACAAAGAAGCAATGCTCTGGGTGTGGATCTACTAAAAAGGCATGCTACTTTTTCTGGTTTGGTGATATTTCAGCCCTATTTTTCCTTGAGAAACTCTAGGCCATCACTGAAGATTCAGAGATAACAGTGAGCTCAGAGATGGGTCAAACCACCTGGATTAGGCGGCTGGGCAGCAAACAGCAAACCCAGCACTGCGTGATCATACCTGCCCTGGTTGGTATGCAGTGCTCTTATCACTCCAAGCATAGCTCAGCCACATCTCTTGCAGGGTAACGGGAGGTTGGTGGAGCCCAGGGGACCTAAGATTGCCCTTGAGGGAGCCCCAGGTGGCCATGAATACTAGCAAAAAAGGTCCATGACTTTCATTTATGTTCTCCTTGAGCAGCCCAAGATGCTGAACCCTGTCTGGATCACAAATAGCAACTAATTTCCCTTGAAGACAGGTACATTTTTCATGCTTTGAGATGTTGAGACACAGGTATCATGGTGACCCTGGAAGAGTCATCATGCCACAGCAGGAGTGTGAGTGCTATTTCTCAATGAACTAGCTGAGATGCCAGAAGCAGTGTAAGTGCAAATTCAGTGCTCCTTTTGGGTTAAAATAGCCTCTGAAAGGGTATGAACTACTGCAGAGCTCAGCAAACAGTTTGAGGAAGCTCACATTTCTTCTCACAGCACCCCGTTGTGCCCTGTCAACATTTCTCTGAAAGGACAGGGAATAGCAAGTGCTCAGACCTTGCCTGCCCTGATGTGGGCAAGTACTAGCACAAACTCTTTGCAATGGCTACCATCAAGCATAAGAGCTTGAAAAAGATGAACCCTGAAGGAACCCAAAAAGTAGCATTACAAAGAGATACCCACGGAATTGTACCAGTGGTTTCACCATCCACCCCAGCAGGTCCTGGAGCAACAGGGTGGAGGGGATCAGAGGACCAGAACAGCAGGTGGAAGCCTGCAGGCATGGCCAACCTGTGTGTCCCTCACAGCCTGAGCCCTGCAAAGTCAGCACCTCCAATTCTGCAAGTTTTTGGTTCACAATGACATAACAGAAAATGCACACGTGGCTGCTTTTTTCATGGCCTTGTACACAAGAGGTGAGAAGCTAGAGCCTACGTGATACTTCTCTGTTGGGTGACTAAGAGCTCGTCAGCAAAGCTCCCGTGCAGAAGCACAGCTATGTTGGCAGCAACAGCCACACACTCAGCTCAACTTCTATGAGCTGGTATCTCCAGTAGAGCCCCTAAACTGGATTTCTGAGATAGCTCACCTCGCTAGCAGCATGCTGGCATTGCACAGGTGACAGGGAACTCATTGAAGAAGCATCCATAGCCAGACGCCGGGAACTTGCACTTCACAGGGCTTTTGCTACTTGCTCGGGGGAGCCAGGTAGCCCAAGAGACCTTTAGTACCTGATACCATTCTGCAGGGCTTGCCTATGGAGGGAACAATGTCATCACTTACCTCGCTATTTTTACTCCTGCTGCCCTCTTTGGTCCCCAAGTTTTCTGTAGGGAATAGCTCTCCCACAGCTGCTTAACCACATCCTCATCCAATTTTCAACTGTTCTGTGACTAATGGAGGGGAGTGAACTCCGCCTTTCCAGCAGACTTTGGTTCACACTACAAAAATGAAATTGGGTCTAAGCTTCTCCTAAATCCATCAGCCTTTGGAGCATCCCAGGCAGAGAGCACATTAGCAGAAACCGATCTGTGTCCATCCATTACTATCAGGATGCCTTTCTAACGAGCAGCCTATTGCAGAGTCATCGGCAGGGTACTCCATCCTAAAGGAAGGATCTGAAAGGCAGAGAAATGCACCTTTGAAGTCAAGGCTTACCTAGCAAAAGATTCTTTTTTTAAAAAAAAGTACACATTTCAGCCATTAGATTCAAACCGAGGAAGATAAAAAATATTCTCATATTGAAGCCAGGGACCATACACAAGAGCTGAAAGGCAATGAGTGCTCACCACTCAGTGCAAGCAAAAAATCACTAGAATCCAATGTTTGTCCATACCTAGGCTTTAAATACAATTTAATTAAAGAAAACGTAGAAATAGTGAGTATTTAGTGTTTCTGCAATGCCAATATGGAACATCGTTTATGGGTGTGCAGGGACATGCAGTAAAATATATTTGGAGTTTGAATTTACTGCTGATATATAGTCCTAGGTGCAGAACAAGCCTTGCATCCTTACTGTGCAGCCACCCCTTAAAGCACTGATCCTGCCACAGAGCAGCGCCTCAGGGCTAGCTGCTTATAATGCTTAAACTTACACTGGTCTAAGAGAGACAGGCTTCTTGAAAAGGAGTTGGCTAGTAAAATCCTTTCAGAAACTGTGTGTATTAAATTAATGGTCCAGGCAGCTTAGAAAGCATCTATACTCACGTATTTTAAAAATGAAATTGCCACTGTAGGAACTTAAGTCCTTTCCATCACAGGTGGAGGGGCTAACTCCCAGCTCCATACATACTGGCGCTGGCAGAGGGAAATTCCCCATAGCAGATGAACCCATTCTTTCCCAGGGAGCCATGCCCTTACAGTTGGACTTTGAAAGGATGATGAAGCCACTGGCCTGAAAGTCGTTGTTTGGAGAAGCTGTTTTCTTACCTCTTCCTACTCAGAGGTCCCAGGTCAGAGAGCTGGCCATGGCTGGTGGCCAGGGTCTCTGCTTCTCACAGATGTGCCAGGTGCAGTCTGCTTCATCTCTACCAAATACCTGCAGGGCACTGAAAGAGGAACCAAGCAAAGCGAAGCAAACCTCCTCCTCATGGCAGGGACCACGGAGCTGTTGAAATCTGTTTGGTTAAAAGAAAGCATGTTCGAGGTCAAAGGCAAAAGAGCAGGTTGCCAGAGCGGGAGAGAAGAGGAGGAGATGCTCCTGCCTGCAGAGCAGATTTGATTTACAGCATTGAAGTGTCCACTGGGACTTCCATCAAATCCAGTGCCCTGACCTTTCTGTGGATAAGTGGATTTTCCTTGCCCCTTTCCACTGAGCTGTCTCTGCTCAACGTTAAACACCTCTGAGCACATGGGAAGCAGCTCAGCTGTTGCCGAGGATGTATCCGTGGTCTTTAAAGGGATCAGCACCGATGAAAAGTCAAATCAAGAACAGAAGTTTTCCTGTCCTCACGCCAACCATGCTGCATTTCTACAGCCTGGGAGCATGTTCTGCTCAGCGTGTTTGGAGAGAAACATTTTAGACGTATCAGCTTTGCACTGTCTGCTTTTCCAGTTAGCACTTTTCCCTGAAGACATCTTCTTCTACAGCCCATGGAGTTTCTGGGCAATATGACAAAAGCATCCATATTCATTAAAGCAATCTTTTATTACCTTTGTTAGAAAAAACCTTTACTGAGGGGAAAACCAGACCACCTGTAATTTTAAAAAACATCTTCTCCAGTCCCTTAAGTTACTCTCAGATGTAATAATACTCCAATAACAACAAGATCATGCTGCACTAATAGAGTCTTTTCTCTCAAAGTGCTTTAAAAGCTACTTCATGCTCCCCTTCCCACTAGAATTTCGGCAGAATTTCAGGCTGCATAAGGAGAGCATGGTTATCTCCTCCGGCCCCCAGCCGAGACCCATGGCTGGGAACTGGCCAGCTGGAAGACAAGTTGTGACTTTGTTTGGAAATGAGCAGACTGAATCCAGCACTCTGCCACACACACAGGCCTGTTACTACCTTCACAAATATTCAGGAGTCATGGGGGATTCGAGCTGTGGTTCTGCAAGATGCGAGAAATACATTTTTAGGCTCAGAGCACTTGATCAAGACCATCACAGCCACACAACACAAACCAGTGGCCTGGTACCAACCCGACCAGCTGACTCGGATCTGCTCATGACTTTCCAAGGAGTGACTTTATGGTAGAAGATTTCATGCCAGATCAAATACCAGCTGCGCTCCTGTAGCCGCCATAAAGCACAAACACTCATACACTCTCATGTGGCTATTCTTGCATGTAAACACTTGACTATGGAAAAAGTTTGTCCAGCCTGGAGATCTGTTATCACATGGATCCAATACTTAATTAATGAACTGAAATTTTCCAATACGTTCTGCTCCCATGCACCACACAGAGTATCATACATTTCTGCGTGCTTATTTGGCTGAGTTTGGGCAACCTGAAGAATAACAATCTAGAATTTGACACAATTTCCCCAAATAATTCCATGCTACAAAAAACCTGTGAGACAAAGTGAATATTTTCAGGCCATCCCAGAGCTTAGAAAAGCTTCTTGGGTGAACTACACAGCCCCAGCAGGACCCATGCTCTGGATTTGGCTGCAGAATGCTGAACCAGTAATCCTTTCTCCTGCATTTTTAAAATATATATATATATATATATATAAACACAAACACACACACAAGCGTATAGCTGGATCTCTATGATCCCACCACACCAATTAGCACCGTATCCTTTAAAAGGAAAGAGGAGAATACAGCCAGTGTTATATACACACCAACTTCCACATGCATATAAACCACTCCCCTTGAAGGGAGAGTTATGGTGCGTGGGGAGAATAAATCATCCCGGGCATATCTGGGGATGTCCCCCAGTCCCTCGCCACTCCCTCAGGAAACAGAATGTGGAGAAGCTAAAATAAATTGAAGAGATGAGCAGTAATTTATTTTCCCGTCTGGAAAAGATAATTTAACTACTCAATTAAATATTGCCTAAAGCCATACTATTAGAGTTGCACATCCCATCTGTAATACAGACAGCTCTTGCTTTCTTATTACTGGTCCTCATGCTGTCTGGTACTTAAAAATTCTAGTTTAATTAGATGACACCTTCCACAAATGCTGAGTTATTGGCACATGATAATTCAAATAGTATCTAGGAATTTTTGCCATCCAAGAAGCCTTCTATAGGAATCATATGTTCTCTTATCTCTGACACATGATAGCAGGTTGCAAGCAATAGTGAATCAACTGATAATATATTATCTCTTAACTTGTGTTATTTTGAAACACAGGGCTTCAGTCTGGGCTCTTTTCTCTCATTTTTTCAATGGTTTTCACCCAAGACCATCCACAAAACAGATAATTTTTACAACGTATTTTTCATTGATTTCTCTGAAGTGTTGACTCAATATTGAAACAGACCATTTTAAGACTGAATTAAGAAGCAAATATCCCCACTATGAAGAACTATAATTATGATTGCAGTTATTACAGCTAATTATAGCTGCCTTGAAACAATCCAGTTAGTTGGAGGGGTTTGTGAGGGGTGCTTGAACGGGCAGTCAACTCTTTAATATCCTGAAATACATTCAATCATTTCCCCATCAAGCGTGATGCTGAGGAGCTCTGTGGGAGCATTAAAATGGCACATGCCTTAAAGACTTGTTGCAACACCACTGTGGAAGAGATGGGCTCAGCAGCTGCCATGGAGCCCTTGGGTACCACCAGCTCTTCACCTGCTTGTAGGCAGGAGCAAGTAACCCCGTCTTCCTACCACTGCTTCCCTCTGGGCAGGGACTTGTAACTGTGGAGGGGGGATATTTCATAAGGGGTTGTTTTCAGGAGCTCCTGGCAATGCCTCTAATCTCCTCGCCACCCCCTTGCCCCACCTGAGCCTGCAGCACAGCAGGCAATTCCCTGCAGCAAGTGCAAAACCCCTGCAACTCCGCAAAGCTGCTCAGCAGTCCCACCTGAGAGCTGAAAACAACCAAGATCCAGACTTCTGCCTGGGGCTTGGAGCATCTCCTCCAGCGCATCTGTGTTCCCGGCTCCCCGTGCTTCCCCAGCTGTGCCCAGGGAAGGCAGCGCCGAGGGTAGTAGGGTGCAGGCTGTGGGACCCACCAGCTGTGCTGCTGGGGTACGTCCTGGCTGTGGTCTCAGCGTGTCTGAAATGCAAACAAAATGCAGCAACTTTAAATCTGAAATACGAGGAGATCTTCCTCTACGTGGTAGCTTCCTATTTGTAATGGTAATAAAAATGATATATTCCAGTAAGGCCTTTATGTGTGCTATACAACTAGAAAGGCGTGGCAAAAGCCCAGCCGTGGTCAGAGCACAAGAACATTGCCTGCTCTGATCCACTAGTGGTGATGTTGCCAGACAGCAGCTCTTTAGCACCTCCAGCCTGAAAGCACCCTGCAAACACTGACCTTTAGACATTTCAATTGGACACATGTGCGTTATTGTCCCCTTTCTTGCACAAGGGAGACAGGAGAATGGAGCTGAAGAATTCTTCCATCAGAGAGTGAGCAACACAAGTCACGAACAAAACTCAGATGACTCGCTTTCCCCCACCTCCCATCTGCTTTAACCGTAGTCCACACTCCGTAGGATGATGAAGAGAGGCACACAGAATGCTGTCAGGAATACATTTATATTTATGAACTAGTTCAATCAGTTCCTCCGTTTGTTTTGCCAGATGATCTTCCATCTCTTCACCCCCTGTCCACCCCCACCATCAGCCTAAGAAATCAGTCTGCTTAAAAGTTTGGGGGAATTTACATGTGATTGAGAATTTTGCACCACAAGTATAACTGAACAAGGTGGACCTTTTTGCATTCACACGTGCCTAGGGGAAGCACTTCATGCTTCAGATACCCATGAAAGGTCTCCTCAGGAGCTCCATCTGCCTTGCTCAGTGGGGAAGTGGACAAACATCACTTTATTCACTGATTTGTGATATTTTCCCTAACCCTTTTTGTCTAATAACTTTTGCCAAGATGGGAGATTCCCTTCGCTGAGTGCTGTATGAACACAACACAGAATCAGCGTTTTGTAAACTCCTTCTTGATGAAGACACTGTAACTTTGGGGAATATGGAAGGATTTCCATATACAATGAACAGATCTCTTGTGGCCACTGCTTCTGGCTGTCTTGGATTAATCAGGCAGCTGGGCTATCAGTGAAGATCTTTAAGCATGAGAAGCAGTATTCTCTAACCCATTTCATCTGAACTGCTATGACTACAGAATTTTTTTGTTGTTCAGCTCACTTTTGTAACCCTATTAAATTCTTTACCTCAACAATATCACCACTGGATGCACAGTACATTGTGATTTCTTTATATTGTGCTACATTTACAAGTCATAGGAATCAGCCGGGGACAAAAAGGATGATGGAAGATGCAAAAATATCTGTTTAGATTATTTGAATAATTTTAGTTTGAATCTCTTTTGCTCTTCTGCTACTTGCTTGGTAGCAGTGGTTTATGGAAGAGTTTTGGACAACCCATTCAGCCTTCAAACATCCCCAGTGATGAGCCTTGGTAGCTCCTAGACAAACAACTGTCAGTACCTTCTACATGCACCAGTCTCTGCAGGTTTCATGAAATCCCATGAAGACAAAACCAGGAGGCTGACTTCCCTCAAAGAGCCTTAGAGATAAAAAACAAATAAATAAATCCAAAAGATAATTCCTTCACTGTTAGATTCGTAACAGAAGCTCATCACATATATCAGATCCCTGGGTACATATGCAGATGTTTCAGCCATATGCAACAACATATGGCACGCTTCTCACAATAACTAGTCTTTTTTCCTGTGTAAGGCTACAAAACCACAAAAACATAAACACAGAGTGTTCCAGCCTGCTTAGGACAGAGGGGGTGTCTCTGCTGCCTTCAGCTCCCCCTGCCACGCTAACTGCCCACCAGTCAAACACTGGTTCAGCTTCCTCTCTCTCTCCAGTCTGCTTCCCAATCATCCAGGTACAATTCAAGCTCTGCAGAAAATATCTTTCTCCCAGACCAGGCTGCAAGTTGAGGCTCGTCTGGCCACCTGGGCAAATCCCTGAAACTTCTTTCTTGCCTTCTCCTTGCCTTCTTCCCATATGGTGGTGGTTACTCCACCACAAAGAGCCTCATAATGGCACTGTTATTAGTACATGAAGTTGGAAATAAGCACTTTTTATCTTGGTTGAACAGCCAGGTGTTTGATGACAATGTCTGGTGCCTCCACTGGAAAATCAATAGCAACAAATTAAGTGCTGCTCAGCCTCTGCTCATCACATCACCTCCCCGCCCCAGACGGCCCCGTGGTGGCAGAGGCTGGTTGCAAATACCAGCTAACTTCTTTCCCAGGCATCCTTTAGCAGCAGCACGCGTGTTGAAAGCCACCAGCTTAGTGAGTCTCACCAAATGCCAGACACTTCTCCTGTCTGCTTAGTGACCAGTTTTTGCATTTGTGAAAGTTATTTGTAGGGCAAAGACTTTTTTTTCTGGATGCTGGAGGAGAAGTTGCCAGCTCAGATGAAATTCAGTACAAGCACTGGAGATTGAAAAGGTCATGGCTGCTAGACTGGGCAAAATTTAATTATTTTTGGTTATATCAGCCACAAAGAGGGAAAGAGGAGCTTGGGGGCTCCAGCCTGACTCGCAAGGAAATATGAAAACAGATCTACAGGATGTTTTAAGCTTATAAACCAAAAAGCAGATCAGTGTGCTTGATGACGTGGGATCATGGAGAGATGTTTTCATATTGTTAGAAAATTCTCAAAACAGAGAAAATCAGTATAGCTGCTGGGATTAGGGAGGGCTTCACCCAAAAATAATTCAGGCGGCTGCGCACATCACGGATACTGGAGAGGACTGAAGACCTTACAGCCCGTGTCAGGAGGGCTCCCGCTCGCTACGACAAAAGCCTTGCAGTGGCTTCATGAAGCTGTAATTGAAGCCCATAGCTTCAGCCAGGTAAGAGTAAGTGGCTTTGGTAGATGTGCCAATCAAAAAGTGGATCCCTTTTAAACTGAAACCTTGTTGGATATTTTGATTTTCAGAACAGCTATCATTTTTTAAACGCTTTTCCCACTCCACAAAATACATTCAAACTTTGCCAGCTTCCCTGGGGCTTAGAGCTTCATTTCCTGCTTGCTCTACATAACTTGCAACATCACTGCTTCGCTCAACACAAATACAGTCTGCCAACTCCTTAAACACAAAATCATCATTTCCAGCAGAAATATGAAGTAGACTATAAGTGCATCAATAAAAACCATGAATTTCTGAGATTTTTATTCTTCAAAGTACTGCTTTATTCACTGCAAAAAAGGGGGTACTCTACTCACAGACAACTTTCTGTTTCTTAAATGCCTGTCGGAAGCAGGAATTATTCAAATAATGTGACTATCTGGAGAGACACGGCTATTTCAGACCTCTGCTGGAAGCTTATCGAAGGAAACGTTGGTGTTTACATGTAAGATAGAATGTTTGTTTGGGAGGAAAAAAAATAAATCAGAGATACAAAGATAGGAAAGGATATAAATAAACCCTGTTTATTTTTGGGTTCTGCTTCTCAGATCCTTGTTTAAAGAGAAGACCCTGCAGGTCTAAAGGATCGTGGCTGTGAAGCCCTGAACCTCCGCCCACTTTCTCTCTCTGATCCCAGCATGAGAAGTAGCTGTGGAGGACACGGAGCTGTGAACCAGGGGAAGCAGCTGGTGCAGAGGTACAAGGGCTGTCTGCAGATCTGGGAGACCGTGGGCAAGTTCACATTGCAAGGCACAGGTTCAGCCGTGGGGTGAAGGAAGCTGTGCCCCCCATGCCGCTGATGGCTGGGGGATGTGGAGAGAGCACCAGTACCCCAAACGCTGCTGTTGCTGCTGCTTCCCCATGGTGAAACAACACGGGGGAGGTGCCTAGGCTTGCTGGCCAGGCTTGCTTTTCTCCAGTCCAGGTCAGCCACGCTAATTGATTTGTTCCCCACCAGCGACAGCAGACATTTGTTTCTCCTGGCTGGGCTTATTATGCTGCCCTCAGTGTAAATTTGCTACCTGTGCACCGCAGGGAGACTCAGGGAGCCTTGTGGAGATGTCCGATAGAGAAGAGCTATTGCCAAACCCGGACAGCTTCCAGGAGCAGATATGTGCATCTCTGCTAGTGCTACCACCCTGAACATTTTATTATTTAAAGTATTTCTTTTGTTTATAACCTGTAGGCTTAGCAGTTTATTGTGCTAGATGAAGAATGCCTCCATCTATTAGAAAACAGAAAAAAAAAAACCCCAGTCACACATATTTCACTTTTCTCCCATGTTCCTCTTGGCAGCTCTATAGCTGCTGTCTTACTGAATGTATGTACTCAGGGAAGTCAAGTTTATCTCCTTTTGTTCCTCAGGAGCAAGACTCAGTCCCTGGCCCAAAGTCCAGCCCCTCTCTGGGTACCTAACTTGGAAAGCCGAGGATGTGAACGGCAAAGGATGCTGACTGGCATCTGGGGAAAACGTCCAACCCTCCAGAGGGGGATAATGGCAAATAGAGCATAAAACGTGCTCTAAACATAAAAATGTGATGTTGGGGAAGAAAGCTGAAAAGATGGATATAATAATCTCTGTTTTTACAAGTTTGACAGCTGAACGACATATTCTGGAAAAGATAAAAATACACCCATCCTTAAGGGTTTTTCTTTAAAGAAAGTAAGCTTCAGTGTATTCCTTGCTTATCTCCAAAGCAAAACCACATCTAAGGAGCCACAGAGATTATAAAAGGATTGGAGCAGCTGACGTGTGAGGAGAGACTGAGCTGGGACTGTTCAGCCTGGAGAAGAGATGGCTCCAGGGGATCTTATACCTCATGGGAGGAAAGCAAAGAAGATGGAGCCATACTCTTCCCTGTGGATTCTTTTGGGCACAGTGACAGGACAAAATTGAAATGCAAGAAGTTTCGTTTAAAAATTAAAGCTGCCTTTTTTTTTTTTTTCTTACCCATCCCCATGAGGATGCTCAAACACAGGAACAGGTTGCCCAGAGAAGCTGTGGACTATCCATCCCTGGAGAGTGCCAGGTGGTGATGGCACTGCGCAGCCTGCTCTGGCTGATTCTGCTCTAAGCAGGGCTGGACCGGCCCATCTCTGGAGGTGCCTGTCACCTCAACCATCCTGTGATGCTGAATTAGATAAGGCCCATAGCGAGCCCAAGAACAACCTCTTGCCTGGTATAGATGCGCTGTATCACCTTTCATCTTGTGAAAGCATGGAGGGCACCCTTAACTTCTACTTAGGCAAAGAATAAATTTAGTGAAGGACATCATTTGCATGTAGAAAAAAACCCCAACCTTCCACATCTTCTGGGCATACTTTGTTCTTCTCAGTGAAAGAGAGAAAGACTTCAGAATAACCAATGCAATCAGGGACCCGATTTCTTCAAACAAGACAGCTCAAATGACTCATCCCATATTCCTGGCACAAACTGCTGTTAGCTCTTGCATGCTAAATGAGATGGGCAGGATATACTGGGCAACAGCCTGGCTGTACATGAATTGAGAGCTGGATTTGATCATGCCAATTACTTTCAGAGATTAACATTTACAAACGTACTTGCTACAACAAAATCAGTCACTGGCCCTGTTCAGCCTCCCCTGTTCCCTCACCTCCTCTGTCACCTACCACCCTGCAGCAAACCAACCAGCTTCTTCACACGCTGTGCCAGCTCTGTGATTTTCACACCTCAATTTTGGTTTCTGTCTGTGTCTCTTTGCATGGCTAGGGCACACCTAGCACAGAGCTCCTATTTGCTTTTTATTCTGTCGGCTGCATTTTAACAAACTGAATCCAGAGCACACAAGGGTGAAGTCTTCATTCCAGGCAGGACAGAGACATGACATGTTTCTGTACTTACTGACAACCTTGACGCACCGTAGGTGTAATCAGTTATGTTTTGTCATTCTAGAACAAGCATAAAGCAAGTCAATGACCCCTGTTTGACTGTAAATTGCTTTCTACATTATCAAAACACACAGATTTAGAAAGATGATTACCCCATTACTTCTGGATGACAACCTCAAATTAAACTACGAGATCTCCATGGTCTGTCTATCTCTTTGCAGCAGAACTCCAGACTGTGTGCACTCCAGATGCGCACAGACCAGAGAGGAAGACAATCAGGAAGGCTTCACAGGGCTTGTGCCTCAACCTGTCACTACAGAGAGACAGGGCCAAGGAGTGCCCCTGTCCCATGTGGGCACTGGAACAGGTATAACCTCTCCCAGAGCTGTAGCAGCCCACCCACAGTAATCCTCCTGGCTGCCCTGGGAAGGAGCACGAAGAGCAAAGCTGAAAAGCAGCCACCCACTGAGGCCACCTCCCCTGGAAAACTGCTGGATAGAAACAGGCTTGTACACCCCAAGCACAACAATGGGGCACTGAGTTTTCCACATCACCCCCTACCTTCAGCTGCCTGAAGTTGCGGGGGCAAATCTTGCCCTCTCTCCATCTCCCTTGGCTCCAAGTACTGGATGCCGCTGGCCGAGCTGGTCTAGTGCTGCTGTGCAAGCGGGACAGCTTGCAGGGTCAAAGGCGCCCCAGGGTGTCTGGGGAGCCAAGAGTCCCTGAAACACCACTAGGAAATGGCAGGACAGAGTAGCCCAAACAAGCAATATACCCTGAAAAGAGCAACAGTAGCCCAGCAAGCTAAGCTCAACAGCCACAAACCTCCAGCTACCCCTGCTTGAGTGGAGCTAATTTAACAATGAGCAACTGGGGAACTGGCTGGGTCCCAATTAGGCTAAATTGGGTAATGATGTGAGTCATGTAGCTACGGATGAAGAGGGAGAGGCCGGCAACTTGGATTCATTTGGAGACCTATCAGAGTTAACACCAATGTTATGCTTTAGTGTTTGCTTGAAAATCTGTGTGTCTTATTAATTCTCTGCCTTTCCCATGGGGATCTGGGCTGCCCAGCAAACCCAGCCCCCACTCTGCAGAGACAGCATAACACCTCTTACCATACCTCTAGCTATACTTGCTTATTTGATCTTGCAGTTGCTTTCTACCAAGTAATCACTCTTCCTTGTGGTTTCCACAGTGGATCATCACTGAGGACTGTTTGTTCAATCATTCTTTCATCAGTAAGAAAACATCACACGCTCTTGCATGCGTTTGTCAAGTATGCAACCCAACCTGCACATGCTCTTTGACAACAAGAGTGCAGTTGGGAGCCTCTGCACAGGTCACCACAGGCCCTGGACCCAGCTCAAGGCACACATATCAGGTACAAAACCATGCCCAGACTCCTACCTTCCTGCTTCATACATGGCCATGCATCGCACTCGCTGTTGAAGCCTCCATCTGACATGATCTCTACCAAAAAGTGCTGAAACAGGAGATGATAACCCATTTATGGAATAACTATCAGACACAAAATCTGCACTCTTGGCCTCAAAACATGGTCAATCATCAGCTGTAACCTTGCCTGACTCAGAGTTCACGGATGTTCAGCGTAATGGCTTTAGTATAGATTTCTCTTCATTTTTTCCATCATAATTAGAGAGTAATTTGGAAATAATCCAGGCATGTTTTATTCTAGGTAAAAGTCAGCAATATGATATGTCTTCCAAGAAAAAGCTGGTCTCAAGTCAGGCTTTTCCCAATCAGAAAATGTATTATTTCACCACTTCTGGATCCACGTGGAAGCCAACGTGAGGTAGTCCTCTATATTTATGTTCCTTGATTTAGCTTATACTATTATATATTGATGTAGGCTGCCACTTAGCCAAGGCCAAGATGTAAGGTGTTATTGTGGTGTCCTTAGGATGCTAATTTTTCCCTGTGCGCTCTTGCTAGTACTGCACAAATCAGGTGGTTAATCACACCTTGGGTAATGGGTCTCAGGGCTACCAGGGACATAGCCACGTTATTGGGTTTTTTTGTTTCTGTGGTTTCGTTGTTGCTTGTTTGTTTGTTTTTAATTTATTTATTTTTTAAGGTAATGTGGCAGGGTTGGGATGTGGGATACAGTGGAGATAAAGCAGGCGATTCACTGTTGGACATGCAGCTAGAGGGTGAACTATTGAAAACCAACACAATTAACTACTGGAAATACCTGCCGTAGATCTGAGACCAAGAACTGATTTAGGATTTCAGAGGAGGAAGAAATATTTCTCTAGCAGGGACATTAGTCTGGGTTCTGAAAACATGTGAAGCCCTGTAAGCTTTATGTTCTAAAAGAAATACCTGCTTCTGATTTCTGGGGCTGAAGAGGCTTAAAAGGTAATTCTGTCCCTTTGGTGAGCTGCCCAAGCAGGGACGGGCCATGGGGCAGGGAGACAGCACCAGGAGCCACTGGTAGCCACCAGCTCGCTGCTCCTTCATGCACTGCACCACTTTTTGCAGTCAGATAATCAGGGACATCAGTATTCACCTGCTGCACCCCTTCAGCTCAACTTTTTTTGCATCCCTTCAGCTCAGTTTTTTTGTCGCTGTAGTATGAAATTTTCCGCTTTCTTCCAATTCTTGCCCTAAAAACTTAATTGTTTAAATCAGGGAAATGTTTTTATTGCTCTGTTAGATAATCAGCTTGCTTTGAACTGTGAGGCAATGCAGAAATTTCCTGTGGGGAAAAGCAAGAGAGGATAGGTCAGATGAATACTACTGAGTTTATCTTTGGGATCTTTTCCTGGGACTTGCCCACTGTCCTTAACTAATGAGGGATGCGTGAGAGACCATAACTCCAGCGTCATGGTGAGGTTGCGGGACCCTAACGTCAATGAGAAATGGGCTCCACCTGCTCCTCTAGTAGTACCTACTATAAATGCTTTTGTTTTAGTATAAGCTCTAATTATCTGCTTTGGTTTCACCAGGTGCATTGCCGATGAGTGAAACAAATGTGTGATCACCATGTTCCATTATACTCTCAGCTATTTAGCCCTGATAAAATATGTCTGTGTTGCAAAACCAGGCTAGCACTGAACCAGTCACTCCTTTAACTCTCAGAAACACAATGAAAAAGTTGGTTGCATTTCTGAGACACAAAACCACAAGAGGCACAGCTGCCCTTAGGCAGCACCTTACCAATCTAGTAAGGATGAGCATCACTCTTTCACTCTAAAGCCATCCATTTAAGCAGTTGCTTACCTACAAATAAAACCCATAATGGGTTTAAAAATGTTGCTCAGATTAGTACTTAATTATCTGCCCTCCTTTGGGAGCTCGGATCACATGTTTGTTTAAAACATTCCTTTGACAGACTTTAAATGATCTGGCAGTCTGGGACACTGACCTTAGAAGAAATTTTGGTTTGTAAAAGAATGAGTGCTGGAGGCACAACCTGGGGTCAGGAGCCCCTGGGAGGGGGTGTCACTCTGTGACCACTGATCCCCTGGAGGTACTTCGTCTCCTCACTTGGTGAAACCTTGGCCAGTGGGAGGTGGTCCAGCCCTGGCTGCCACATCCAGGCACTGCAGGAAAGGCTGGGGAGAGGGAAACTTTCCTCTAGCCTTCACATCCTTGGGCCGCCTTTTCTGAGAGCTCCCAGAGAACCCTCTCCCACAGCCAGGGTGCTGGCCAGGTCCCCTTCCCACGGGTGCAGGAAGAGGGTCCCCATGGTTCACCCTCACCCATTTGCTTTTCTCGTGACTCTGATCCTCAATTGGGCTCTTCCCTTCCTGGCTGAACTGGGGCTGCTGTGTTTCACACAAAATCAGTCAGCTGCATCTGTTTGGGTGTCAGCGGGCTAACACGTGCCTGGGGGAGGCTCATTTTGAAGAGGAACATACTTGAGTTCCCAACAGGTGTGAAGGAGCTGAAATACAGTATTAAGCTGCTTGCCTATACCATCGATTCACATTAGATGTAACCAAGGTATTGACTTAAAACCTCAATTCCCTTTCTTAAGAGAAGAATGAAGCTGGATTTGGAAGAGGAAAAAGAGATCTGCATTCTCATGAGCCAGTGCCAGTAATTTTTCCATGCGCTGATGAAGACTGAGAGGAATACAGTGCAATAAACCAGGAGAAGAAACAGCCCAGTTGTGAAGTTGTCATCAGGAAAACTTCAGGCAAAGGTTGTACAGCCTCTGCAAGTCTCGTGTTACCTCTTCAGTGAGAGGCAATGAGGTTCACACGACCCATGAAAAGACTTCAGGGTGATTACAGAGAATTAAAAATAAATCTGGAATACTGAGTGAGCTGAGGAAAGAGACCTCAGATGGTCCTGCTGGCAGTGTCTGGCCAGAACTCTGCTCTTGGCAAGGAGGCTGCCTGCTCCTTGCCTGATTTGGGTCTCTTGGGATCTACAAAACTCTGAGATGATGAAGTTTCCATGGATGCCTGTAACTGAATCTTTGTTCTTCTCTAGCATGCAGGAAGGAAGTTTCAATAGTTGTGACAGCATTTGGGGTATTAATCCTTGGGAAATGATCACCCCACAGCATTTGCAAAGTCCACCTGGAGCTACTCATTCACTTGAGTGGATTATTCCTTGAAAAAAAAGTACTACTTGTATTCCTGTTTTATGTTACACATATATCAATGTATCTAAAATATCTGTATAATAACCGCTATGATTATTCCACATACTGGTTATAGAGCCTTTATTATATATTTATTTAATATAAAACTTCCAAGAAGACCCAGTGGAGATATGCGACTCCTAGCAAAACGAGGTTGTGACTAAGATTTATTCAAATTAAACACAGAAATAAAGTCAAGAAAGTAATCAAAAGCATATTTAGTGGACTCTCAGATGATTAACCAACACGTTCACAGAGCCAAACCTCTATATCAGTCTTTTAACTGGTTCATTAGTTTCTCTTGGCATGAACTAATTTACAAACCTATAGCTAACCTTGACATTTGAGAAAAGTGAGTTCTGACAATACCTTGTTTAATATTGAGAAAAACTTAGTTGTCAGAGAGTAGTTTGAAATAGGCATTCATATATTGTTGCTTTTTTCCCCTCTGAACAGGACTTACAGAATAAAAATATTGCTGTCCGCATACAGCGTATACTATGAAAATGCAATTGCTGTGAATTAAAGGAACATTTAATGCAAAAGATTCGAATGGATTTATTTTCTTTACTTGCAATGACTACTGAATTCTGAACGACTTCATTATGAAACTCCACGGTCAGACACAGCACTAAGTAAGGAGCTCGAAGGTGCATAAATAACTTCTGTATCCTTACAAGCAGGCTCAGAACTTCTCACACACATTAATAAATGTATCAACTGTGCCCTGCGCTCATAATTTCCAGAAGTGGTATAATACTGGTTCTTTTCCTTGTCTGGATGACACTTGCTGCTATTCAAGATAGTCTGTGACCGTTACACTAGGCCCACTGCTTGAGCTTTATTTCACCCACAGTGGGAGAAAAAAACCCCCAGAAACTATGAACTGGAATTAAACCAGTTTAATCCAGCCTTGCTCACCACACTCTTCACATGCATCTTCTGCAAATGCTCAGCAGGTAAAGCTTCATGAGAATGAATGCAAGAAAAATTGTGCTTGAATCTATTCCACATTCAATTTTGCCCTAGGCCAAACCCTATTTTACAGAATACAGAATACTAGGTAGCCTTGAGGAATGCCCAACAGCTTTCTTCAGATTTATGACTTAATGCAGGACAGCCTCCCTGCTCACAAAATTAAGTACTTAAATGTTTTGCAAAATTAGGACTTAAATCCTACAGCTGTTAGTTTCTGCTCATATCAGTTCATATCTGACCTACCCAACCATCATTCTTTTAATCATCTTTTATTAGTTATATTACTTTGATAATATAAAATGATCTTATATTAGTTTCTCATAAATATAAATTGCATTAAAAAGCCAAACCCTTCATTTCAGTTAAGGTTCCTAAGTGACAGCATTACACTGCCCTATCTCATCATTTACAAAAATCCAGGCACTTACGAGCAAGAAAATTAATAATTAAGAACACAATAAATCATATACTGCCAACTTAATAAACACATTAAAAAGCAGAAAGCACATTTCACCACAGTGTAACAACGCAATTACAATTTCAAGGACAGTTTATGGGCAGAGGTGGCTTTATTTCTACCTCGATGTCAGGACTTCCATGGGCAGCTGGATTGCCCTGTCCCAGCCTGGAGGCGGGGAGGCTTTTTCCCCTCCTGCCTCAAGGGGCTGTTGAGAAAATGTACTCAAAGTGTAGGAAGCAAGAGAGGAGAGCGGGACTTGCTCTCTTTTCCGGCTACAGCATCTCCCCCAGGGACCCACGGCAGCATCCTCACATTCCATTGCCCTGACCTGGCTGTACGAGAGCAGTCTTTGAATGTTTGTGAATACCCAGGGCCAAGCAGGGATATGCAAGAGTAGCCTGTTTTAGGGCAGAGAGCTCCTTTCCCCTTCCGGGGGAACCTACCAGCTTTCCTTGGCAGTGAGAGATACAAGGCAGGCCGTCAAACATGCAAACGATCTGGGACATCATGAAGAGAAAGAAGAATATTGCATTGGAAGGGCTACCAGGAATTGTTTTGAATGCACTGCAGCCCTTCATAAAGCTCATTGGTCTAAAAAAAATACATTTCAGACCCTTAGAAGTAAAAACAGCATCTAAAGAAGCTTCATTTTTTATTTGAGCCATTCCTGTAATTGAAGATATATAAATTCACCCAGACAAAGCTTTAAGAAATATCATTGACGAATGTGCTTATTAAGTTCAGCTGAGTTACCCTTTAATTAAATCAGAAGACTGGTAATTCACTGACAGCAGTGAAGCAGGAATACGTGAAAGACCTTTCTGTTTTGAACATGCTGTACGAGTTAAAGGATTGCAACAACACAGTCATCCCTATGGGCAAACAAAAACATCACTGCGCACTGTGATACGAACTCTTCCACAACAAACTGCCTATCGGGGAAGAGATTTATGCTTTAACAAGCTACTCAAGGCAGAAAGAGGCTCTCTAGAGACCAGTTTTGAATCTCTGACTGGGATTCACCCTTACTGGTGAGCACTTATGGACACTGCTAGAGCCAGCTGCCATAAATAAGGGCAAAAATAAGCTGTTTGTTTTTTTTTTTCACTCCAAGCCAAAACCATAGCTCCTGTTGATTGCTGTGAGAGGTAGTTCTGGCGGGGCACTGCCGGTGTCTCTGGGCCAGGCTAATTTCCTGCAAGGAGGAAGAGAACAGAAGCTGTAGAAAATCTCTCTTAGAGCCAGGAGTTAGGTGTATGCAATAGATTTCTTCTACACTGCCATAATAAATTATAAAGACTACATTCTCTTTGCACTGATGAGGAGGATTTCTTTATTAATTTATTACCGTTGGACAGTTTCATTTTGCCGTAACAAATCACTCCAAGGCAGACGTGGTAAAGACTATCTGCTGGGTAATTTCTGTCTTTCACAGGACTGTTTGGGAAAGCTTTGACCAAGAGTTTCCGGTTCTGCATGATGAAGCATTCAGACTGAATTTAAAGATGAATCATTTTTATATCACACTTAAGCCTTTTGAAGAAAGCTTGCTAAAAAGGTTGACTGATGTGATCACACCTAGGCAGTAGGACTGTGTTCTCACTTAGCAATACAGTTCCAGTAGATAAAAGAAGAGATAAAACTAAATATATGGGATAAACCTTGCTTTGCTTCCTCAGTTCTCCCCCAGACAACCCTCCTGGCTCCCCCTTGGCCCCCTTTGGAAAGGAGCCCGGGCCATACCCATGTGCCAGGGTGCGATACCCACGTCAGCAACTTTATTCCAGAAAACTAGACCAAAAAAGACCACAGAAAGCCAGATGGGAGCCTGGTTTGCTTGCACAGGGCAGGCATCCTCAACAGCATCTCCTCTTAATCATTCATCTCTTGTAAGCCCTTTTTGTAAGCAGATGGAAAACAAGAAAGATGGCCAAATGCGGCTTTGACAGCACAAGAGCTTATTGAAAATGATGGGAAGGTTACAATGTAAGACACCTTATTAAAAAGAAGGGACAAGTCCTTTTGGGAGCCCGTCACTGCTCCTGATTCATCAGCACATTTCCCCTTTCTAAAGCAAAGCTACCCCAGCGCTCCCCAACGGGACGCAACAAGCAGCAAAGGCAAAGGGGCACTGGATTCATCGCCCGAAGGTAGGAAATGAGTTCCTCATACTCAGCTTGGCACTGCATGGGCCATTAACTGAATGAACCTCTGAGTAAATTGCATCCTGAGCTAGAAAACACCTGCTCAAGGGACCACGACAGCAGTAAGTAGGTGGCAGGAGGGATGGGAAGGCCACCGAGTCCTGTCCTCGCTGTGTGTGGTCGGAGCAGCACCGAGACCAACCCCTCCACACTGTGCCACGGCCCCAGCAGCAGGAATGGGAACATAAATAAAACTGTGGCAGGCAGGAGCAAAACTGCACAATCTGTTTAATACTTCTCCACAGGCAGGCTATGAGCAGCTTGGATTACTAACATCATCTCCAAAACATTTTTAAATGAGTCAAAGCAACCGTGTATGGCTGCTGAGCAGGGTGGGAAAGGCGGTGCTTCCTTAGCACCCAAACCCCAGCCTATCTAAGGCCGGCTGCTGAGCCAACGCATCTACCTCACGCGATCCCTCCACGCCCGGGATGCTGATGGCAATCCTCACACTTTCCAAAATGAGACCCAGCCAAGCACGTTTCTGCTGCCTGGCCCAGCAGCGAGGGCTCGCTCTGCAGCCTGCACTGCGCCAAAATCCAACAATCCTGCCAAGCAATTTCTCGCTTCCCAGAAATTTCAAAGCACATCACTAATTCTGCAAAAAATCTGCCTTGGAAATCTCTTCTGATACCCTTGAACAGGATTCACTTTTGACAGGCTGCTATTTTATCCCTGCATTTGCCTGAATTTCTGCTAGCCTGTCAGACACTGCCATTCCATATCTGCTCCCACCAAGGCCACACAGCCCGTTGGTTTAGCAGGGCTGTTGATTACTGTCACGACTGTAATGCCTCAACTGTTTCATCAGCTGCTTTCCAATAACTTTTATTCCATCTTTTTCCCTTAAGTCTACACTGGGTTTTATTATTTCTTTCTAGTCTTGTAAGTTGCTGCAGGTTAAATACCTTCCCCTCAGAATCAGTCTATAGATCATGCAGCAGAAGTTACTAGCAGTTATCAGATAACGTATTTGATCAGCTGAACGCTGCTCTAACATATGCTTTCCAACATATTAGCTGCCATAAATTTTAACCACTCAGAATTGCAGTCATGGTAAGTTGGTCTTGAGCGATGGCTGTGCCCTGGGAGGGGGTTATTTGAAAGCAGTGTTTGAATGGAGTACGCGTTTCAGAAGGGCCTTTTGAAAATGGGTGAATTACAGCCCCTACCTAAACTTAAAGATGCAGTTTCCCAGATAGAAAGGGCAGGAGCAGGGATGGGATTTGCCATACAAAATGCAGATTAAATCCATACGATACAAGCAAGCTCAGCAACAAGTCCCATGGTGCCCAATGGTACATGCCAGCAAAGCGGCTTAAGCAAAGTTTGGTCCCATCTGCTAGACAGCATCCAGCCACAAGACTCAATCCTGTTCCAAAACTAATTTACATCTCTTATTAAAATGAAGCAGCTCCGTGGCATTTAGCCCTTTCCTCAACTATTGCAGTATTGTAATACACGGGTTTTTTTTAAAAAAAAACAAATAATAAGTTTCAATTGAAGGGTATTTGTGGCTGTTCCAGGGGCTTCTGGTGGGTGTTACTCAGGTGAACAATCTCTGACAGCACCAGAACAACATCGGTTCTTTAAGCTCCAGAGCCCAGTGCTTGGGTACCCACCCCAGGTGCCAGGACCTGACCTTTCTGTAGGAGCACTGCCAACAGGATCCCGAGAAGATGCTTAGGTACAGGCTGTGCAAATATCTGCAGCCCATATGCAGCTGCCAGGAGCATTATTACTTGGCATCTAGTTAAATTACAGTATTGTTTTACCTTGCAGTATTGTTTGAGAGCTCACAGGAACCTTTGGCAGATGGCCATCTCACATTTCTTCAGTATCTTAAACATGAAATCAGTCTTTTTGCCATAGTGTGCTCTTGCTTCAGGTATAATCCCAGCAATGTTTTAATCTCTGTTCTTCTCTCTAGCCTTCGCATACGCTCACTTTCAAAAGCATCAGACTTTAGTGTCAGGATATTATATTCAAAGCTTTCAACTCAGTAGAAACAACTGTAACACTTCAAGAGTACAGAGACCAGAAGACCTCTAAGGAGCATATACCACGTTATTAACTGCTACGTAAACCTCAGATTTCCCCCAAGTTAACTGAAAGCATCCTAAAACCTGGTATTCTTTATGAAGTTTGCTCTGTTCTTTTCTAACTGCGCCACAGTCAACTGTATTATTGGGCCTTTCCCAGTCCTCTCCCTGGGCAGCTCGTCCTGGCAAGGGGAAAGAAAAGCAACGGGGACGTTCAGTACCATAGCGGGAGAGATACAGAGCAGTCTTGGGACAAGTGGGCTCCCATCACACCTCCTGGGACACCTGGAACGCAGCCCTCAGCCTCACATCGCCTGTGAGCTGAGATTAATCTTTCCAAACATCCTCTGAGCTGCAGAAAGACGAGTTCCCAGACTGGAGAGTAATCTATCGGTGAGTCATTAGTCAAGCCCATAAAATGTCAGATTGCCCCAAGTCATCTTCACAAAAACCGTGCAAAAGTAAGCCCATTTCTACAAAACCGTTGTGATTTGTATCTTGCTTTTCTTTGCATGTACTTGGTCCAAGGGAAAAGGTTCACTGTATGGCATCCTACACACAGTATTTCTTGCTTTAGGATCTATAACAAATTTCTAGTGCAGATATGGCTTAAGCTCTAATATAGAAGATTCAAGGAGTCATGAGAAAAACATGCTCACGAGGCAGGGAAGGGCAGAGAGAGGAGCAGACTGCCACAGGGGGCTGTGCTCAATGTCCTGGCACACCTGGATGAGAGGGCTCCCCAGGGCAGCCGTGATGCTGCCCGTGGTTGTTCCCATGTGGGCACCAGCAGGACTCCTGCTGTGCCAGGGTGATCCTGGACCAAACACAGTGCAGCTCCCCAGAGGGGTTATACCAGTTTACGTCACATCTTGCTGCGGCAGAAGCTCATTTTCAGAGATTATTTGTGGGATTTGTTTAAGCACTTGCTGCAACATAGCAGCGATGCACATCTCCTCTGCTAGCACACTGCAGTGACTGTACAACCAGCCAAGTAGTGACTGCTTATAAAAACACCTTATCAGTCACAAACCTATGGACCTGCATGCCTTACAGTGTAAGAGGGGGCTGTGACAGAGGAATAACAGGCTGATTGTTTTTTGCAGGATTTCTGTTCAGTTCTGGCAAATATCAAGCACCAAACCGAGGTGGCTCCAGCCCTGCAGCCGTACTGGTACCAATTCCCCAGCTGCATAGGTGGATTTACAGTAAATACAAAAATGTGGCCCCATATGGATGACTTGCTACATGCCATATTTAACTGTTATTATGAAAACATAAGGAGACAAAACAAGAGCTTGTCCAATGTAAACCTGCAGCGTTCCTCGTCCTGGCTCATTCTTTTGTTTCTTGCCCTGTCCCTGCCTTGGTTGGTTCCTGATGTGGCTCATTCTCAGCCTCTCCCTTTCCCCACAGCTCACCCACACCCTGCCCATCACTCACCTGGTGTCAGTCTCCATCCCATAAGGCTTAAACATTAATAAAACCAATTTCCCCTGAGAGTCCACCTGCAAGTGATGAGTGGAGAGGGTCTGGGAAGCGGCAGCCCTCTCAGGAAAAGGCAGCAGGTTTCAGGAGCTGCTTGTACTTTGCGTGGAGTAGATCCAAACCAGAGGAGGAGTTAAACTCAGATCTCCTGTGGCCCAGAGTGCCCCACAGGGCTACCAGCTAGCGTGGGGCAGTGTCACTGTGCCTCCTGTTCTTCTCTCCACTATTCAGTTGTGAGGAAAAAGCATTTTCTCATCGAAAAAGTACGATGATACTGTTTTAGCTGAGCACCTCTGCTCTGCATCTGCACCCCCTTCTCAGGAAGCTTCACCTGGTGCATCCACTGTTCATTGCCAGGGCACAACCTTAGCCATCCCCATTTGCACTGCGCTTCCTGAGACTCAAGGGAGCAGCTCCAGGATTGCCCGGGTCCCTGTGGCTCCTGCTCATCACTGTATTTCTCAGAGAGGAGGGATGAAGCAGCCACACCGGTCACATCCCTGCAGTCAGGCCAGGGCTGCCAGTTCAGCAAAACACCCCTGCTCTCCCACAGCCCAAAAGACTCACGGGGGCAGTTTTCAGGCTCAGACTCACCATCTGCTGACAAACCTTGCTGTGCCAGTGCACAGATGTGCTAACATCATTCTAAAATAAACAAAACCAAAATCCCATTTGTTTTCTAACTGGCAAATTAACTCATTTTCAGAATTGGCTCCTGGTTTTCTGTAAAATACAACCTGTGCAGGGGCCAACAATATAAAAAAATCAGCCGAAACGACTCAAGGTTATCACCAGGCCAAGAAGTCACTGCCCTCAGGTAAAGTGTCGCATGGCTGTAATAACCAGCCCCACAATTCTGACAAAGACGGTCAATGAAAGCACGCGGGTTGAGTGGGAAAAGGTTTTCCAATCACATTACATTTGAGACTTTAAAGATTTTCCATATTGTAGGACTGAAGACAATCAAAACCTTCTGTGAACTGAAAATGTCAAAAAGCCTCTCGCAGCCTGGGACTGATTCATTCAAACTGAAGATTTTGACCTTGAAAGTATTCTATTACTGGAAACACTGTCAGGAAAACATTTTTCTTCCTTCAAAAGTCAAAATATGATTATATCCATTATTTCAAAACAATTCTTTTTAACTTAAAAAGCTGACATTTCCCCCACTGTCTTGGCATTTCCTAAATTTCTTTATCATTCAAATGTTAATAATCCAAATAGCTCACAAGCTTTATTTTTAGTTTGCAGAGATTAAACATCCTTCACATTAATGGATCTTCTAATGTTTTACTCCAGTTCGTTCATTTTCCTCCCTTAGTGAATAGACTACTCAGAAATCAACACAGCTTGTTAGAAAAAAGACAAAATGCCTATTAAATTATGAAGTGCATTTCTCATCAGAGTGCAGCTATCATTCTCCGCAAAGAAAAACTATAGCTTAATTGACTTCCTAGCAAAAGCAATGTTTAGACAGATGGTACTGAGAATCATCTGACTGTTATTCTTTAAATTGCTATGTTTAAGTGACAGGGACATTTGGGAAACATGAATAGGCGAGAGCAGGCACTGCCTCCGTTGGAGACCGGCTGCACAGGGGACAGCCGTCCCGGTCCAGCCACTGCCTGCTGTGGGAGGCTGTTGGCATCGTACCCTGCTGGCCCCAGCAAAACCCTTTCAAAGCAGCTTGCTGGTATGTCACTGGTTTCGTCAGAGACTCCCAGAAGCTTTGTGGAGGCTTTGTGCCTGGTGTCGTGGGACTCAGTGCCCTGCAGTGTGGCACCCAGCTGGGCAAAGAGCAGGGACTGCTGGCTGGGATGTGGGCGCAGAGAGGTCATTGCTTAAAAACGGTTAGTGAACTTTTCCAGGGAAAAAAAAAAAAAACCAACCTAAAAAAAATTCCACCCACCTGTATGAAAAAGTATTTCTAAGGGTGTGAGATGATACGGAGCTGGCAGGCTGTAACTGAGCCAGCTGAGCACCCTGAGCGCCTGTGTGTCCAGTTCAGAGCAGGAGGCTCAGCACGGGGACCCTGTGCCACCATGCAGAAACAGCCTGAAGAATTTCCCACCAAAAGACTACCATATTACTGCTTGTTCAGCTAAACACTCGTCTGAAAACTAAAGATGCTGCAGAGGTGAATTAAGCTTTAAGGCAGGAGATTTAAAAAAGAAATCCTATTAATGAGCTTTCAGAGTTAAAAAGCTCCATTTGTAAAGCAAATATCAATACTCTGCTCTTTTACAGACTTTTGTGGAAACAAAGCCCATTTGCTTCTATTCTTTTACATTTCACTTTCGTTATTTTGGTATTTGAGTTTTATATATAAACAAGGATTTGGTTGTGCATTCAAATTACATAAAAAATACAAACAAAAATAAATCCTGAACAATTTTAGGCTTTTGACCTTTGGAAAAGTGCCAACATTGGTGATCATCTCCAGAATTTTTTTTCTATGGTAAAAAAATTGAAGGTGTTCCTTCAAGTTACATTTCTCTTAAGAAGCTTTTCAGGTCAGTATAGAACCCTGGCTATAAATTATTTAGACTTAGTCTTGCTGGGAAATTGAGTGGCATAATCAATGCCAATCACAGAGGAACAAGAACATTTTAGGATTGCAGGCTATCCTGCCCTTTTCCTGCAGTGCTTCACCGCAGAAGCTGCCAGAAGAGCCCGTTGAAGAGCTAAGCACATTGCTTAGGACTGTCTCCCTGCAAAGCAGATAGGAAATCCCATAAATGAATGGGATTTTAAGAGCAGTTGGAGTCAGACTGCAGCTGCTGAAACATTTGACTGGCAATGTGACCACTTCAGCAAGGACAGCCAGCAAAGGAGCTTAAGCTAGGAGTTGATAACGGGAGGCAGGGTTATTAGGACAACTGGTTGCTGGTCTGGTTGCCAAACTACCCAATGGCTCTTACGGTGTGCCAAGACAAAGCTTTTGGAGATGTCCAGGGGGAAGGCAGAAAGGAGTCTCAAAATCTTCCTGCCTGACCCACTTCACAGCAGCTTTGGCTACTCTAATAAAAGCCTGCTCTGATAAAAGCCACCCATGGCTTTACAGTACACAGGCTTAGCTTACCTGTGTTTGCAAGATAAGGGCCCAGGGACAGATTCTTCTCCAGGGTGGGTGTGCTCTAAGTGTTACTGTCAGGGCAAACCCAAGGCATTGCGGCCAGGTCTCGTGGGAGGACGCTGAGCTCTGCTGGGTGCAGGTTGAGGAATAGTGGGGACAATGTGAAGCTGCCCTTGCTGGAGCAGCATGCAGCTGGGTCCCGCTGGACTCTGCTGTGATGGAGTGAAAAAGAGCGGTGCCACATGCTTTGCCCCACGGCATGGAGTGTGCACCACAGTGGGGAGGCAATGCAGAAGTTGCTGCCCTTTAAGAAACCTCCCTCCCTCTATAAATCTGCCCGGGCTGTAGTGAAACATCAGAGGAGGCTAAAAGGCTTGCACAGAAGGCTTGTGGCTCCCTTTTCTTTGCCTAGGTTTGCCCTGTCTACCAGTGATGCTTCCAGAGCGGCCATCCATGTCAGTGGTCACAGGCTCTTGGATAGAGATTGCACGGACCTGACATGCAGGCTGCTTTCCTCATCCCAAGCCTCAGCAGCTAACTCTTGCCAAACAGGGCTTTCCTTAAACAGGAGCTATCCCTGTCTATGACAACAGTAACAAAACACAGGAGAAGCACCATCTGTTCATCTAGACGGGTACCAGCGGTACCAACCCTCACCACAGCAGTTGCAGTCTTTAATAAATACATACCACTCAGTTTCTCTAAATATTGGGAATGGGCTTAACACAGAATTAGTATTCCAGCAGGATTTATTGTTATTTATGTCGCACCACCAGGCTGCCTTTAGCAATGAGCACTGTAGGCTGATACAACAGCATTAAGTGAGTCCCGTAGTGGGAAGTGCTCAGCTTCCCACTCTTTGCTCTGCGCTCAGGGCAATTGGGAGTGTGAGATGTGGTGGAGGTGCTCGCCCTCCACACATCACCAGCAGCAGCCCAAGGAGGAGAAAGTCCTCTCCAGCAGCTATTCCCTAGGGGTATACGGGCACAGGCTGGGTCTCTCACAGGCACATCGTGTATCCTCAACCTGCATGCACATCCTTCTCCACCACGACCTTCTTTCTCTGACCCCAGCGCTCCCACTGCAGTGAAGTTGGATTGTTTTCTAGTTTTGCAAATGTCAGCAAGTGCCATATGGACTGTAGCTATTTTAGAGTAGAGAAGAATAAAGGCCCATTCTAAAACGGCAGGGATGCACTCTGCATTCAGCCTCATTGGCCAGCCAGCAAGCAGAGCCGAGTCTGTCCTGGGGCCTCATTGCACCCTGGAGTTTCTGCTGACTGATTTTGGACTCCCTGGAGTCAGCTGTAGAACAGGAGCTGTTTTAATGGCATTTTTCCTGGCGATGGTTTGCCCTGAATAGGATGTGGGATTAATAACCTTGCTAAAACCTTGTCTCTTTTTCCTGACTCTTGTCTAGTAGCCATATACCGAAGCTGGACTCTGCTGGCACAGAGAACATCAGGCAGGTTGAAGATGTCACCCCCAACTACTCTAATTTAGGGTAAGCGTGGAGCATCATGGAAAGGAAATTTGCGTCCCAGCACCCAAAACCAGGAGCTGTGGGGCCAGCTGTGCCCTCAAGCACTGCTATTTTCCTTGCTTTGCTAACAGATGGTACGTCAGGCTCTCGAAATGAATAACATTTTGTTGCCTGAGCTGAGAATGCTGGCATGAGCTCTTCAGATAAGAAGAAAATAGCCACGTAGGGGTCTGCGTTATGAGTATGTTTTTAAAGATGCTGCAGATTACCAGGGAAAGGGAGGGCTTTAAGTGGAACCATTTCATTGATGGTAGCAGGGATTGCTGATGGGGGCTCTCTTTCATTTGACAGGTGCTGAGCAGGGATGGTTATAGGAGCACACAGCAACCACCCAGCCTGCTCGCTAATGACAGACCCATCAGATCAGCGTGTGGGTACTGCCTCGTTACTGTTTTAGTCAATAAACCCCACTGGGTGAAACTACCAGGATGTTTATTACAAATAATATTTGACAGGATGAAATTAGCACATAGATGCTCTTATGTTGGTTAATGAGGTCTGAAATGTAATCCTATAAATCATCAACAACAGCCATCTGGTGACAGACACACGAAAAGAAGAGCAGGTGATTATAACACATCCACATCCGTGGCAGTGACAAGAGTTTGAAAAAGCAGCATATCTTTACACAGGACACCACTGCAGTAGATTAAGAAACAACCAGTTATGTACCCTGGTTGCACAGTTTCCCTTGCAAGCAGACATCACACTCAGAAGCCGGAGTGCAACTCAGGGCTGCTGAAGCCATCAAACCTTCCACCATATCCAGGTGCAGTGTGATAGGTCCTTGAATCACACTGTTGGATAAGAAAGATCCGGTTAAGTCGTCCCTTCCTACAACAAAGGAGAAAAAAGTTGGATCTGCCATGTTAGAATGATCTAGATTTACAGACTCAAATAGAAAGACAGTCTTCAGGTGCCCCTGACTGGGGAAGCATCAAGATAATAGTCCTATAGAAGTGCCTTACTTTGGTACCAGGGAAAATAAAAGAAAAGGATGAGTAGTCTGAAATTGCTGAACAATTATTAAGAATGCTTCATTAATTTATGATATTTATTATCCAGCAGAATTCCTCATTTTCATTATTTAGGAGGAAATCAGGGTTTCCAAATGTACATCTATTTTTATTCAAGGTCTGTAGTAAAACACAGCAGGAGTGAGTAAATTACTTTATTACAGCCATTTAAATTTACTGTCCAGTATTTTTTATTTAGGAAGTAAAGCTACTTGGAAAAAGGCCACATGTAGCAGGAGAGCAGGATGTAAGAGCGTGGGGGAGGCATCACAAAAATCCTTCCCTATACAGCTGGATCGTGGCTGCAAGCACATCTCTGCAAACAGTTCTCGTAGTAGCTGGACTTGTTTTACAGGCACACAGGTCTCCTGCTTTAGTACCCAATTCACAGCCCGTTGCAGTGGTGGGAACAAGTGCCAGGACTCTACTTATTTATTAGTTTTATTTATTTATGACACACAGTCATCACCTGGGGTTGGCTTTGACTGCTCTAGGTAGCCCTCTCTCACCTGTCCCTCCCAGCAGGCATCACCCCTTTTGACAGAGGGTAAATAAGCATCTCCTGACCTGTTTTTTCACTCACACAAGTACTTGCCAGAGGAGCAGAATATTCTTCCCTGTAGGCTGGGTTCTGGGAGAGGAGTAAGTTGCAAACAGTTAATATGACTAAATGCTGTGTAAAAATGCTAGCTCTGAGTCATTTCTCACTGCTGCTTGGTGGGTGCTTTAAATTATCCTGTGATGGAGTTTGAAAATATACATACATATTTAAGCTTTCTCCTTGTTTTTGTATTCCATTATGAACTGCTATATACCTGTGGGTTTTACTAAAATTTTACCAGTACTCCTTTGCTTTTCCCACTGATGCAAATGCACTGCTAACACTCCATCTCGCCTCTACCGTTGCAATGTTTAGTTCATCCTATGACAGTGTAAGAATTGCTGTGGTAACATTTTTCATAATAACAGTTATATCTACCTGTTTCTTACATGTTTTTCTCATTCCTTTGGTATTTTAAGTCATGTTGGCTTCCCATTTGGGATCAAACTCTCTCGGTTGCATGCTGCAAGTATTCCCCTTTGCATCAGTCAGGAAGCTTAGCAGAATGTGTGCAAGTTACTCTTATTCACCAAGGAAATGACTGTGCTCTGGAAATTTAGGGTGAAGGAATATCTCATCTAACAAACAATACTGATTTTTGCAAAAGAGAGTAGCCCACTGAGGCCTTGCTTGATTTTAGTGTAAAGTTATATTTTGCTGTCCCCACATTATGAGAATGAAACGTTTGTTTCATGTCTCCAAGAACCGGCACGTTACAGCAACACCTGTAAATATTCCTCCTGCTCTTTGAACTGGGAGTTAGTTCAGAAGGAAACCAGGTGCGTAAGAGGCTTTGTCTGTACTCTGGGTATGTTTTGAAGCATGCTTTCTTGCACATTGTTCACTGAAATGGTTTGTGGATGACTATTATGTTGATCAGGACAAAAAGAGGTTCATAAAAAGCCAGTACGAGAACGTGGAAATAGCGAATGGGGACGTGAGGCGCAAAGCAGGAAGGTCCTTGCTTAGCTCTAATAGGTAGAAAGAAACTTATAAGCAATGCCAGCAGTTACAGTAATTCTCAGACATTGACTTGTTGATCAGGCTTCTCATATGAAGTAGCACAGAAGAACAAGAAACCCAAGAAGAAAACAAAAATTTGTGATACATGTAAAGCCACTGCTGAAGAGCAGAACATCAAGTGGGGGCAGAGCTGCAGCAGACCAGGCCCATCAGCCTCAACTGATGGATCTCTGCTTTCAAGTAACCCCCTGCGCTGCAGCAAGGGAAGGAATCAGCATGGGAATTGTTTGACAGAGAAAGTCTGTACCGATGAGTTAATTTCAGAAAACATGGCACTCAAATTCTTTAGACGTAGAAAGGATCTAACTTACAATACCAAGACATGTTTGGACTCCTTGTGGTAAATGCACTGTCAGCGATGGCAGGAAAACAGCTTTGAAAAGCCTGGGCAATAATTCCAAGTACGAGGCACAGAGCAAAGAGCGTGATCTAAAGTTACATTTCTTTTATGACTAGATATCAAACTGCATGCCAACACACAAACAAGAACAGATTTTGCTCAGTTGCTTGCTCTGCTGATACAACCTCATCACGTCCAACATATAAAGCGCAGTGATGGCTTTGCTGCTGCAGTCACTACCCGGTATAGTGGTAGTAATATGCCATAAGATTAACCTGCAAGCATTCATTGGAAGTCTTGACACAAATAACCCACACCTTCTAGTCATCCCATGGAAAAGATTACATTTGCAAAAAGATGCGGGGCTTTTAAACGTTACCGCATCTCGCAGTCTACAAATGCAATGTATTTCTAAGTCAGCCTTGTCATAGAAAGCAGACATACCCTTCAAAGGAACAGCAGCCTGCCTCATTTATTTTTAGAGGTAACTAAAAAAGGAAAACTTGCCTTGATGTAAGACCGGGGAGAAGAAGAATTCTGCTCATATCACCGTGATCATGCACGCAGTAAGGCTACTAGATGACAGCTGCCCTTCTAACAAAAGTATACCCTGACTTACTACACAGAGAGCTGTGGCGATCACCCAACTGAACAAAGAGACAATCCTTGCTTGGCCTGTGGGACGTGGGACAGCAACTGCTTTTCACTGTGCAGAGACAGCCCTTGGGCACAGGAAAACACAGCCTTGCTTCTCACGCCTGGGATGCCACTACTGCAACAGGCGTCGTGCCTGCCAGCGGTCCCCAGTCTGTCAACAAGTGTCTGGGATGTGCTCTGACATCCCTGGTCCTTACAGAAGCCTATGATTCAATTCTTTCCTCTGGCCTTTGCAGAATTTTGTGGGATCCACACCCCAGAACTGACTACCACTGTTTTGCAAAAAACACATCTTTGAATGTTTGAGCACCTAACACCAAAAGGGCCACAAGGCCACAGCAATTCTCAGAGCGACACTGACTGCATCTGCTAGCGGTAAAAAAGCAATTACTCAAAGCACACTGATGGCAGAATATTTAAGCTGAATATTTAAGGAGTTTTAGAAGCTTATCAGGGATCTCAATTTTGTGACTTGTTTTCAAATTTCCCCCACGAGTCATGTGTCAAAAAAAAGAACGCAAATAGACAACGAAAAAGATATTAAAAATATTATTTCGGTCAGCAGTAAAATGAAACAATACAATGGAAGATGAATTTCACCTCAGAGCATGCTGAGTGGTGACACAAATACTCATTTCAAAAGATGCAAAAGGCATTGTGCCACAAAAGACGTAGTGTGATTATGAGCTTAATGGGTTGTTTAACTTGATAAAGTGCCAGTTTCTAAACAGAAAGCGTGCTTTAAATATTTAATCAAATTTTCAACAGTCTCCCATTTTTTCCATGGCTAAAAACAGACACCAAAAGATTGCATTTTTCTTTAAGCATCCAAAAATGTTGATACAGAAATTAAGCAGGAGGAATATTTAGTTAAATTTGAACCTGTTTGAGTGCCTTCTAGTCAAAGCAGTAAGTTTGAGCGCCTTATAAAGCACATGCCAACTGACGATGAGATTAGTCCGTGCCTTTTGACCTTCCAATGGCTTACGCACCTGTGAGTGGACATGGGGGGCGGGGGGGTCTTTCCCACACATCCCCATCGCTCCAACGTCTCGTACCAAGTGTCAGTGTGGTACCACTGTCACAGCCTGGCATCCCCTTGCCAGCTCGCTGCCCTGGCCCAGAGACGGGGTGCCAGCCCTAGCACAAATTTGGCAATGGGACATGCCAAATGCACTGCATCCCACTGCCTGTGCACTAACCCCACCAAGCAGGGACCCTTTGCCTCCTGTCACCTTTTCCATGTTGCTGCCATCTTGCACCTGCTTTTGTCTCTCTCAATATTTCACTCCCTTCTCATCCCAGCCCCTGGGTACATCAGAGCACCCCCTGGTTTTCCTGGGGGCTGGCCACCCCCAGCCCAGGAGCTTTGCCGTTTACTCTGCCATGAACAGCAGCCATCCAGAGAGGTGGCTTCTCTTCTGCCCACGGGCCCATGGAAAAACCTACATATTTCCATGAAAAGATGTTGCAAATGCTTGAAAGAACTAGAAGTGACATGACAAACCGTCTTGTTTGAACCCAGGACAAGGCCATCAGCTGCTATTTTGCCACCTTGAAAAGGACAAGGTAAAACTCAGAGGGGTGCCAAGAAGGTCTGAGGGCTGCATAGCAGGTCACCCCCATGCAGAGGGCTGCCCCAAGGCAAAGGGATCCCCAACCTGCCTCTGAAGGACCTGGCGCCCAGGTACTGTGGGAGCAGCAAGCTGATGGCACAGGAAAGTTCCTGGTGGCTTTAGCTTTGATCCCACAAGGGCTGGATCACCCACACTGACCTGCCCACATTCAGGATGATACTCTGGTATCCCCTGTCAAGCTCCATCCAAGGACCAGGGTACTTTGCAGTAGCCCAGCTCCAAAAACCCAAGAGGCTTTTTTCTTTCCAAATATTCCCACATGCCCTCTCCAGCTGTCACCTCCCACAGGAGAGAAAAGCTGCTGCCCTTTTTTTTTTGCCAAGGTCACAGCATTGCACTGTGAAAGAAGGAAATGCCTTTGTGGCTGGACATTTTATATCCCAATGACAGATTGCTCCCTGGCTGCAGCAAGCCAGCCTCCCCAGCGGAGCAGGGATAGGAGCAGCCCCTCCAGCAGGCACGGGGCTCGGCTGCATTCGGCTTTCTATGGAGTTGGGTCCTTGGCAGCCAGGAACAAATTAACATTCAAGTGAGTCTGTTTGGATAACAGAAAATGCAAAAACTCCACATGGTAAGTGATCCCTTTTAAAGCAGCATTACAAGCCTGGCAGACGTCCAACTGGCACAGTAGCTCCGAGCAGCAAATACACACCACTTCGCTGGTGATGTGTAAAGGGCACTTCTTAACAATTTCCGCCTTGAAAACTGTCTTGTGAAATCTTCCGACTTGGGTTGTATTCATACATCACCCAAATCAGCCGCATATCATTCAGTGTAGCTATTAGTCCCAGGCCTTAAATAAATCTAGCATCTGTGTCACCCACCAGCAATAACAGTGTGACACTTTTTTTTTAGTTTGCCTGTTTTCCCTTCTGTTTGGCATAGACGGTTCATTGATAAAGTCATGGATGCGTCCTAGAGTGACTGATTTTGCACCCTTCATTGCTTTAGTCATTAGAAGCTCCCCGTGTTTGGAGCTAAAAATCCCATTGCATTCCTGTCTATAGATTAAACTTCCCTAAAAGCTTCCTTTTCCCAATCCTACTTCATTAATGCCCTCACTGGATCAAACTCCACAGTTGACTATCAGAGGTGTGCTAGTCCTTTATTTTATCACAGAGTATTTGAGCCAAGTGATAGGTACCTCACAGCCCACTCTGACTTCCCTTGAAGGGACCTGGTGGGGTCATGTCTCTCCCACACTGAGCTTCATGGGCACAAAGGGAAGAATCCAGACGGCAATTCCTCCGAGAAGTGGCTGCCTCAGAGCCATAGTCTTTCTTGGGTGCCAGAGCACTAGCCATACCTCCCTTGTGGGGAGAGTAAACAATCGCGCTTGGAGTTCTGTGGAGATTTGACTTGCCCCTTGCTAAAGGTTAGCACTTTTAATTTGTAGGCTTAGATCTTCTGGCAGTTCTGCAGAGGCACACACATGCACAGAGAGCGTGGCAAATACGGCTTTTCCTGCAGGAAGATGCAACAGGAAAGCATCAAGCACAGCGTGGCTCCTTCTCTGCCTCCCTGTGGTGACCCCAGCCTCAGCTCGCCCTCTGACACCCTTCAAACACACAGACGTTGCAGCCTGCTCTGGAGGTAACACATGTGAACTATTTTGTTGCTGCTGTTGCAGGAATTGTTGGAGGGGACAGTCTGCATCAGCATGCAGCAGCCTGCCCCGGGGGAGCAGCGCCGGCTGGAACAGAACAGAGCAGAGCAGTCTCAGACTGACGCGCGATGCAGCCCATCTCCTTTGCTACCAGCCGAGTCTTGCTCTTTCCCAGTAGGTTTTGTTTTGCATTGCACTCCCACTGCTTTTTAGGCTTCTTGGGAATTTCACAGATCAAACACAATCGAACACCAAGCAACCAACCCCACCTCCAGCAATGGCTTATTTTTTTTGCAAAGAGGCAGTGAAAGGAATATGGACGAACCTGTCAAAGGGGTGTGGAACCCCGCAAGAGCGCCCTGCCATTTACAGAGGAGTGAGAAACACCTAATGTGCATGGGCAGAGATGTCACTCACTTGCACAGGCATAAGTACGACACAGTCACAGAGAGTATCTCCATAGACCTCCAACCCCCTGGAACATACCAACGGAGAGTACCAGCATCGTTCTGAAAGGCTGTTAGAAGCCAAGGAATTTAAAACAGTAAAACTCAAAGTATATTCTTCTGTAGGTCAGGTTGCGCTGACCATACTCACTCCATTGATATCAGTAAGGTTTCTTGCAAGATAAATTCCTGATTGGCATGAGCTAGAGAGGAAAAATCTGCCCCTCATGGTTTTTTGCTGTTTGTCTCTCTGGGATCTTTTTAACTTCTGATCTCATTAGTTGTGTTCTGAAACCCATTATTTTCTCTTGGCTTGCAGCTATCCCGACAACAGCCAATTTACAAGATTAAAAATGAAACATAAATGAAAAACCTCAAAACTAACAGCTAGCAATCTGAACCAAAGAGAAAGTATAATGAAGTAACTATATGCAAACAAGCAGCTTGCACAGGTAGCGGAAGTCAGGAGAGAGTAATAAGAAAACAAGCTGTAAGGGGAAAAGATACTTTGGCAACTCAGGTAGGAAAATGGAAAACATTTTGTCTGACAAATATTTAGAGGCCAGTTGAACGGCACAGGTTTTGAAACATGAGTGCTTTGCTCCTGGCATGAGTGAGGCCCATAAGAAAAACACACTTGAAGATTTGACATTGTGAACACAATTTCTACAGTAAATCCACAGTGTTTCATGCCTGCTCTAAGTCACCAAAAGGCAGGCGATGGGAGGGGTGAGGCTACCCCAGGCACTGTGTCGAAGAGCATCCAACCAGCCCTGGACACACACCTCCCGCGGCCCTGCAGCACATCTGGAGGTTTTTGATGCTTGCTCCCGCCCAAAGCATTTTTGAAGTGTTTGATGCTTGCTCCTACCCTGAGCAACCCACAGGGACATGCTGTGCATAGCTCAGCTGAAGAATGACTTATAGATGGTTTTCCCTCATGACCTGGACAAATCTATGATGTTTGAATTTCATTAAAAGCATGCAGTTCTGCACTGCCCTTTATGGGATCAATCCCCTTAAGCCATTCTGTCTATCTCAGCAGGATTGTGGCTTTTCAGTCCATATCATCGCTGCACGTCACGTTCACCCCACCAGCAGACGGGTTTGCAGAGCTCAAACCCCCACAGGACACAGACTCAGCTGATGTTGCAGCTTCTTCTGCGTGCGGAGCACAGACCACATCCACTAGACAGACTGACAGCAGCTAACCAGTTCTGGGCAGAGCAGCAGGACCCTGCTAACCTTTTACTCCTTCCTTCTGCAAACCCAGCTGAAGCAGTCTCCATCTGCGAGGCTTCCTTCCCAGATCAAAATTAACGGAGCGTATGCCAATGCTATCAGCGTGTGAATATTTTACTTGCAGGACTCCATTTTCTTTGCTTAAAAAAGCTTAAAAAAACAAGATAAAATACCAAACTACCTTATTGTGCTGGCCTGATCTAGTCTAACGATAATGTGTTGAGAACAGCCAGAATCCCTTGTTTTTGCAGACATTCAACCTCAGGAAGAAGATTGATTGCAAGAGCTCTTTTAGGGGTGGATTTAGAGCACAGAGGAGAGGGGACGCACAGGGTGGTGGCACTGAGGGGACACCCAGATCTGATGGCACACACAATCAACGCAGAAGCCACTCTGGGCTGGGTGGAGACTGGGCTCCTGGGGAGGGCTGCCTGCACAGTCTGGTGCCAAGGTATACTACCACCCAGAGCTGGATTTTCTCCTGGGAGCATATTTGAGCTTGTTTAGCTAAGTGCATCAAAGTAAAAAAATAGGCAAAAGCATCGAGAAATGGAAGACAAAATTAGCTACGATAAAACCTGTCTGATGGGTGGCATTATAAATCATAGCCCACCCAAAGACTATTTTCAAAGGAAAGTAGCTCAGCTTTTATGCCTTTGGAGTCCAAGGACTTTGGCTTTTTTGCTTAAACTCCTTCCATTGTGTTTCATGTTTTCTCAGGGGAAAACACAGGCTTCAGAAAAACACCCTTTTCCTTAAGTAGGCTGCAGCTAAAGAGAGGGCTTCATCTCCCGTGCAGAGATAAGAAGTGCTTTGCTTTTCAAGAGGTTGAAGTAAACAAAAATCATCAATCAAGGGAATCAAAATACCCAAAGACTCTTTGCTCACTGCTTGTCACTGCTGAACAAGTTCTGTCCTACTGTCCACGTGGCAGTGGAGGTCTGCTCCTGACCCTTCAGCATCACTACCCGCTCCTACACTCCCTGGCCACCCCCATCCCTGCAGCCCAGCCATGGGGTCTGCAGAGCTGACAGAAAATCCCCAGGGCCACAGGTGTCATCCTGCCCATAAAAGCCTCCAGCCTCGAAGCCCCATGGAGTGCTCTGCCTTCGTACAGAGTCCATGACCCGCAGCCCTCTCATGAAGCACTGGCGTTAGGCTGGAGGCCACATGGGTGAGATTGCAGGGTGATGGCACTTGAGGGCCAACGGTCAGACTCAGACATTCAAGCAAGGAGCAGACGGTATCTCAGGAAGCACTGCACGTACCTGGCCAGAGGCCAGAAACACACAGGCTACAGCACTAACTTATCAGCAGACGACAACTTTGCAAACAGCCTCCAAACAATCTCCTACATAAATCAAGGAGCCTCAGACAGGGTGAGAAACCCCATCTACAAAGTTCATGGCAGTGAGATGCCATTTGCTAAACAAGGCAGCGAAGCAGAGAGCAGCATCAGGCAGCAGGGTGCAGCACGTCAGCAGGAGGACATCTCAGAGACCTGCCTGCCACCCCCTCAAGCTCCTGGCAGAGATGGACTCTGGTTGCTGAAGTCCAGCATTTGTATTTTAGCTTTGTATTTTCCTTAGGTTGGCCATATTCTTATTTACCTCATGGGAACACATCTCCCAGGTTTGTCCCATCTCTGCACAGTGCTTCTGCATCCCTAATAATTTCAGACCCCACAGGCAAACCTCAGTCGTGGCTGAAGTCTATAAGGCACTGCATCTGGGTGGTGCTGGGAAAGTGGCAGATGGGTACAATCGTCTCACTACCATAGCAGAAAGGCTACAAAATACACCAAGCACCACAAGATCTACCTCTGCATCTTCAGGCAACTCAGTTTCCATGTTTCTGCAACAGTCAGGTAGACTTTGATATTTTTTTTTATGATCAAACAGTCCTTTAAAAGGATGTGTCATGCAGGGCCTTTTTAGATAAAGGGGCTTTCAATAAAAAGAGTGTTTCTAGTCCCATAAATGATAATATTATTTGAAAAAGCTCAGCAAAGACATTAGCGACACATTCTCAATCAGCATGTAATGAACAAGAACACAAGAAGCCTACTACCCTAATTATCTGCTGTGGTAATTTCACATTTTATTTCACTAAGTGAATGGAAAATAAAGTGACCACAATTATCTGAGATTTTAAGCGGAGTCCTGCAGCCCTACCACAATTATTCGACTGATGACAGTATAGTTCCCTCTAACTGCCCAGATGACAAGAGAAGGACACCTTGGTGTGCAGCACCTTGTGCATTTTATAGGCAAACAGGAAAGAGAGGCAGTTTTACCTACCACAGGACGTGGATACAACTATTTTGGAGGCAGGCTATAGGACCAGATCTTATCTTCACCCACATCAATGAACTCCAGCAAAGTGCCAGCAGGTCAAATCTGGTGTCAGCCAGACCAAAATCAGTATTTATGCTGAAGCTAAAAGACCAGTTTCATCAGTAATGTGCAGTAGGTGCCAGTCACCTGGATGGCAGGAGGGTCCATGCTGGCCCGGGAACACTGCAAAGCTCCCCAAAACACACCAAGGAACAGGATCAGCCCCTTCCAGGAATATGGGATGCTGTTAAGGTGGGAAGGGGTCAGTGAAGGGAGTCTCCTGTTCAGTTGTGCTATCTGTGACATGACCCAGCACAGGAGCAGATCTCTGTACGACAAATAAGTTTTCAGTGATGGGATCCTGGTCCTGATCCCTGGGCAAGCCTGGCAAAGAGCTTTTCTTCAACTGCACCTGCCTCAACAGCAATGTGTCTCTGTAGGGCCCTGTCTGAGAGTGTACCACCTGGAGAAAAATGACTGTGTCTTGTTTTATCCTGTAGGGTATCACTCAGATTTATAGGCCATCCCTAAACAACCCTGTGTATATTTTGACCTGCAGCTCTTCAGAGAGCAATCTGTGCCTAGACCCTCGTTTTTGTATTCTGTCCTTGGTTACCTTTCACCATTCCTAGAAAATTCAAATAAAACTCCAACCACCACCACCTTCTGCAAAACACCAGAAAGATGTGCTTATGCCAACTAGAAAAGTGGGCACAGAATCCTCTAGTCATGTCCTGGCTTGGCGAGTCCCTGCCTCTGTTGCCCTTGCCATTAAACATGACCACACTGACATCTCCCAGGAGTGCCACCGTGACTATCAAGGTTGCGCTGCTGCAGCAAGGAGAGTATTAAAACACTCCAGACTTCTGCTCTGCAGTGAAGTCTATAAACCCCGTGACCTGGCGCTGTTTGACAGACAGAGGAGTAGACATACAGCATATTGAGGCTATTAGCAAGAGCCAGGCAACAACAAACAGCATCATGCTAGAAAATTAAATTGAAATGCAATACAAATCCCGACTGGGAAAATATGCAGATCAACCTGAACTTTGTCACTTTGTTGAATTACAGCAAGTGTAGTGATAGGGACTGCTTTTCAACTGGAAAGTAACAGATTTCTCTATCTGATGTTGCTGAGATCTGGACATAAAAAGCAGATTTCTTGGGAACTGACAGTGGAAATGCAAAAGATCTTCTAGAGGACATCGCTTCCTTTCATTCAAAGAGATATCCGTTTTAAGGAGAATTGAAGTTTTAATCAAAGTGCTTTCTTACGTTTGTCAAAAGCAGGGGAAAGTGACAATTGCTTGTCGGTTGTTGGCTCATGCTGAGCCAACCATTTGAATATTATTCTGGTTGATTAAATTTGCATTGCTAATAGGGGAGAAGCCATATGCCTCGCACACCTGTAGAATACAGCTCCGGGTTCTGAAACGTTATTAGCACACTACTATGTTCTGGTGAGAAAGGATTTTTTTGGCACAGGTTGAAGAGGTCCTGGGGATGCAGAGGAATGCAGCGGGTCCTGTGCCGCCGCTGCCTTTCCTACACCGTGCAGATCCCCTCTGCACCGCTCGCCCCGCAGCTGGCCATGCAAATGGCAGCAGCGGGGGACAGGAGAAACTTGCCTCTTCCTGGGCAAAACCCCTTCGGCTTTAGCAGGGAAATGTCTACCAGGGCATCAGGAAGTCTCGCTTTAAAAAACATGAAGCATACAAGACATTTAAATCTTACAGAATGGCTTATAAAGATAATGGAATTGCTGCTCTGTCTGGCTTCGGATGAATTTTAAATGGCTTGGGTAAAAATGTGGGGTTTGTTTTTCCTGTTGTCCAATTAAGAACTTTGTCATCACTAGAGATTGATGAAATTATTGCTTTCTCCTTCAGGTTATATTCCAAAAATTAAACAGACTTTTCCTACTCCCCGTAAGACTTCGTAGAGGGATTTTATCCTGATTAAAGCGTTAAAAATTAATGCCACTCAGACAAGTCCCTTTAGATTCTACATACTGCAGCTACTGCCTGTCTCCTCCAGGTATTTCAGTCAACGTTATCTGTAATTAACATTACGTGTCTTAGCCACTGGCTCTTTCTCAGGGAATTTTCAGCAGTGCTAAAGGGGGGCCAGCCCTGCCTGCTGTGGAAATCAGACTTGAATGCCAGGCAGCTCAAGTCTCATCCTCTTTCTGGCATGCAGCTTTACTAGCAGTGAAGCAAACACTAAATTCAGTGTGTATTTAACTTTCCAGGCTAAGGATCCTGCTTAGGGATCACCTGTCAATACTCACTCCCACTCCTGCAATATACAGGCTCAGAGACACCATTTGCTTTTTTCATTTAAAAGCTGTTGCCTGGTAAGAGGACAAAGCATTCCAGGAAACCCAGCTAACCTAACCTTGTATGTGATACAGGTGGGAACGTGTTTGGTCTCAGGATAGAAAATCTCTGCAAGGAAATCCCACAAATGCTGAGATGCACCATCTCATGCACCAGACGCACCATCAGAGCCCTGGACAAGCATTACTTTTGTCAGTTACCAACCCAGCCTCACCATTTGAGAATTACAAGTTTCATTTTCCCCTGAATTTCCAAAACCTTACTGGGCTAAGAGATAACCCTTTTAAGGGCAGCCAGGCAGAGAAGTTCTTCACAGCAATGCCGTAGAAATCACAATAAAGAGACAAAAGCATGAGCTGGTAAGTATTTGTTCACAGGTACATATGTGCATTCTCCTTACTCCGCAGGTATTTATGGACAGACAGAAGTACAGGTATGCCTGAACGCGTCTTTACCCAAAGCATGCTGATAATCCTGACTCAAAGAGGATCCAGCGGGACAAACACCGCATTTTGTACAAAAAAATAAGGAAATACATGATGTGATGAGCTCAGGGATGAGTCCAGGCAGCAGCATCTGGAGCAGAGCCAAGCGGTGCCAGGGAGGAAGAGCCAGACTGGCTCTCATTACAGGGACCAGGAAGGCACCAGGAAGGAGCCTTGGGAGGCAAAGGGACATGGGAAGGGAGGTGCAGTGGTTGCAAGTGATACCCTCTGGCCCGGAGTTTGTGAAAATCAATGCTTTGCTGCAAATACCTAAAGAAAAAATTGACGCTCATAACCTTTAAAGACTCAGAAGGAGAGCTGCCCCATTTCCTAGTTATATTAATGTATATATTAAACCAGAACTGCTCTTTGGTACCCCCTGTGCTGGCTGGAGAGAGGCAGCGTTGGCTGCGTCCTCTTCTGATGCACTGTGCCAGTCCCTTTCCACCTGCGTATCTCTCAGTTTTAAAAATAGATCCGCATCAAGGCAGTTAATCCGTATCATGATGTCTGCGATTACAGCTTGTCTTAAATAAAGGATATTTTTCAGAGCTGGCAAGTTACTGCGGTCAGTTTGCCCAAAAGTTTTGCTGGAGTTCAACATCAATTGCCTTTTTTAATTGCAAAGTCATTGAGATTTTGATAAAACTTGCTGTCAGTTTCCCAGAAATGTCTAAGGTGGCAATTGCCGTTTTTCAAATATTCTTCAGGGAAAGTTTTCTGTCAATTAAGTTGTCAAATTATGAGGTGTTTTTAAAGCTGACAAAACATTTTGTGTGGGCATTTCCAAAACAAAAATATCTGGGATGACAGGAAGGATGAGGGAAGCAGTGTTGGGATGAAATCACCTAATGCAAGACAGAAATGTCAAACCCTCAAAAATATTGGTAGGACAACAAACCAAATCACCCAAAGGAACCTTGTATTAATGCCTCAGTGCCCACACAGAGTTCACTATAGCCGTGGTCAGTATGATGTTGTTAGCTACCTGCTTTTCCTAGATTTCAAATTACTTGGCTCCCCAAGCACAGGAGAGCTGCCTCCTCCCATGGCAGCCCACCCCAGCGGCCGGGGTGGCTCAGGGGTCTGTCACGGATGCCCAGGTTATTCCTGTTGTCTTTCCCAGTGTTATAAAGGCGGCTGTGTGGTTGGAAAAGGCTTGTTGCAGAAAAGGGCAGCTCTGCCCAGTGTGAGGAAGGCACAGAGCACAGGTTCCTACAGCAGGCTTTGTCTAAACTTCCCTGGTGTTTACTTCTTCCCAGGCAAGAAAACAACAACCAAAGAAAGCAACAATTGCCATGTAATTGCAATGTTCTGAAAATAATAAACTTCCTTTGGTAAAGGAGCATGTTACTCACATAAACGTACAGGACTAAGATTGAAATAAGGCTCCAAGGTAATGAAAAATGTGCAAGGACTCTAAAATAATTCCCTGCAGAGCAACAGAGCCTCTCCCAGGCTCAGCACTGACATCCCACATCTGGGACAGCTTATGAAAAACCACCTACGGTATTGAGTAACGCCTGAGCTCAGGACAGGAGCAAAAAGCTCAGTGGAAGAGAAGTGGTCGGGTCACTCTTCAAGGTGGATCAAGACAACTCAAGTGGTGTAAGATGGAGAAGCCATTGGCACGGCTGACCCTAAGAGACAGCTATGAAGGCACAAACACACCCCTTTAGGAAAAAAAGACAATCCCTCCTCAGCCACACTGTACAGTAAGCTCAAGGACACGCAATGTTTCCGCACACAGATCTCTGCTTTCTACTCTCTAAATTGAGAAGGACCTTGAATACTCTGTTTAAATTTAATTTATAGACAAGAAACCCAAAGTTTTTTAAATGAGCACATCAATAAATTAGCATCAAATTTTGCTGCCTTGTCAAGGATTAGCAGTTTTAATCCATTTCAAGCATGAATTGGGAATTAGGAAATAGTGCTGAGATATTAATAACAAGTAGTTCAGTGTGTTCCCTTAATTTGCTTAAATTTAAAGGGTTGGTAGGAATTTTTATGCAGAGTGGAAAAGGAGCGGAGCAAATAGAATAAAAGTGTCTTAATGGCATACCTTACCTAGAGCTTTCAGGCTAAAGCTGTGTTTGCCTATTGGTTTCTGCATCGGTCATTTGCTGCCTGAACCTGTTAGTAGCTGAGGTTGTATACCAAGAGTAATTCACTGTCAGTCATTTGGGTGAGCAGGGCTAACTGCTGCCGACAGAAGTACACAACTGGGCTTCAGCAGCAGACTGCAAGTTCAACTTTTACGTTTAAACCAAAACATCCTAATTATTAGGTTAGCCTGCTCCACTGAATTTACCAGGATGCTTTCCAACCTGACCACAGGTTTTATAATTAGATCCGTAAGCCCCAAAGGCTATGAAGCCCAGTTTTCCAGAAGAGGCTGGATACAGTCTCTTTCTAGCATGAATACCCAAAAGGGATCTATACTTTAAATTGGGGGGTGGATCTTAAATGGACATCCTCATATGACATGAAAATAGTTGTTCGCATCCATGCAATGCACCCTGTTTTGTGGAAATGTAAGCACCCTTATATTCTGCATGTATTAATGCTGTTAATGCAAAGTGTGTCTGTGTGATTTATGGTATACGCTTTGATGAAGACGTGAAATCCTACACATAAATCAATTTAAAGGCAGGGAGATGGTCCAGGGTTAAGCAACTAGCCTTGGGTGTTGAACACCAAGGCTCACATCTCTCCTTTGTAGCCGAACATGCTCACAGAGGAGTGCTGTGGGCTCCCTGCAACTCCCTTCTCCCTCAGTAACATGATGTTATAGAAATGCCATAGCCCTGTCCAGGGGTTGTTGCAAGGGCAAGCACTTCCCAGATTGGGAAAAACTCAGATATAAGTATTGAAGAAAGTGTTGAAAAATTCACATGGAAATTATTTTTTACAGAAACATTGACACGGGGCAATACACACCCAGGTTCAGGAGATGAATTCTCTTCTGTCTTCAGCAGACTTTAGCCTCAGCAGCTTGATCGCTGTGTCTACAGCTCACACATTAGACAGCGATACTCCGCATTTGGGATCTCCACACCAGCCTTTGTGGAAATTCATAAGACATGGTTTTCTCCCAGATATGTCAAAGGAGTCACTTTTCCCATCCCTTTAAAATCCACATACAATTTCCCATTAAATTTCAATCCAGTGCTAAAAAAAACCCCAACAGCGGGAAAGAGAAACTGTGCTGTATATGCAAGTAACAAAGCTGCTAGGAGACGCTCTAAACGTACTTCTCCCCTGAGCTGCAGCAAGTCAGCCCTGCATGCCCAGTGGCAGTAACCTCCATCCTCCTCTCGCTCCTCCCTGCCTGGCTGGCTGGCTCCTGCCCTCCCACCTCCAGGCACCACAGCAGTCCATGCTGAGATCTGTTTAGCAAATGCAGCATTTGCAGGTCCTCAGAATAAATAGCAAACAAACCCAGAGATTTTCATCCTGATGGGCCACACAGGGATGAAGTGTGTGCTCGAATGTATCTCCCAGATCTTTTACAAGCCTGGAATCATTTGCAAAAATCACTCTCCCGGTGCAATATCATACCATACTCCTCAAATACCACCTCAAATGTACCCATCTACACACACGCTGTCTGGGGATAAGCTTTTGAATCTGTATTAATTCAAATTTGGTCTGTGGATGAGCAGAAAACAATGCAGGGCCAAGACTCAGAGGTTTGCCTGAGGTCTTCCGCTAAATCCCTCTGTCACTGATGGTTGCCGTCTGCAACCATTCACCTTGTCTTTCCATCAGCAGCTGGGAAGGCAACTGAATATGTGCTTGAATAATCAGTAGTTGCCTGTTAGACACTGTGAAACAGAGTCTCAGGGTCATTCCGCATAGAAGATGATCACACACCCCTTTACACACTCACACCCTGTATTTTGACATGGTACCTGTGCACACAGCAGCCTCCAGCCAGGGTGCTCTGCTTCCAAAAGCAGAACAGGTGGGGATAAAGGAGGTCTGATACACCAAAGGGCTTTTAAACTGATTGCCAGCACTTCAGGGAGAAAATTAACATACCTCGAGTTGTTTGGAGAACGCCCACAAAGGCCGCTCCTTAGCACAGTCCCATATATCATTGATTTAATGGGTGTTAATGGGCTGGTGCCTTCAAAGCTTTTCAGTCAGCACAGATGTTTGCCCTTTGACAAACCACTTTGATCATTTACGCTACTAATTATTTTTAATTCAGAAAATGTCATATGAATTGTTTGAAATGTGCTGTACAATGGGGCATAGTATTGCTGATTACTTCCCCTAAACTTCTGCAAAACAACTAGCAAAAGTTTGGTCTTGGCATGTAAAAAGGAAATGCAATTAATATAAATTGAGCTGTAAGTTAAGGTTCTCTGTCTCCTCCCAGGTACAGTAGATGACATTAGGATAAGTTGTGCAAAGAAGTTGAGACAAGGCTGCAGTATTATGGTCATAAATCACAGCATCTTGACATAACCTCATTTACAACATGCTCCTCATTCCCCTGGGCCTTGCCATTACACAGGAAAATGCAGGGATTTTCCAAAACCAAGAAAAGATTGCAGAACCAAAGTGAAAAGAGCAGAGACCGTGCTAATTCATAGTTGCTTTCTGGTGGCAGAAAACACTCCTCTCGCTATGCAGAATGACAACAGTAGAAATCTCTTCAATGTCACACAGTCACTATACATTACATCTGTAATTCAGTCTGTCCAAAACTTTTCAACAGTTCAGCACATTTTCCCTTTTAAAAAGAACTGCTGTAGTTTACCTGGAGCAAAACAAGTAACTTGACAAAAAACAAAGCTAAAGCCAACAGTTTTGGATCAACTAAAAACTACTGGCACTGGTACTATTGATGCAAAGTTTATTTTTGAGGGTTTTCATTTCATCAAGAAGAGAAAAAAATACCAGTGTTTGTAACTCCAGGCAGTTCAGCCACCCAACAATAAAAATAATAACTAATTATTTACACAACTCTACTCATAACCTTTGTCATAGAATGAGGCAGGGCAGAGCGCCTCTGGACTGTCCCTTGCTTATGACTTTGCCTGACCTGCATTCACAACCCAGCAGTGTTTGAGTTCACAGCTGGAAGCGTAGCATGAAGGACACATAGGACAAGCTCTCAAGTGATAACATTTTACCGGGGGCTCCTGGAGATGTGCCTCTCAGAGCGCAGCAGGAGGTGTGCGTTTGCTAGAGCCACCATGAAGTGATGCAGCTGACCAGAGAAGCAGGTAAGGAGGGATGCTTAATGCTCCCTCCAAGAAGCAACAGCTTGTTCTGGACATGCATTTCCATGGGCAAGAAATCCTGGACAAAGTCCATGACTACACAGAGCTGGAAAGCAGAGTGGGAACAGTGTTGTGTCTCACGTCTTAGGGCAGACAGAATCACGTAGCACGGCATGCTGAAAGTTGCCCCTTATCAGGCTTGTAGGAAGGCTCCTGTTACACACCATCTTCGTGCAAAGCGAGACAGATGACTGCCTCAGGTGCTCCATCAGTAGTGCTGGATGTTGGTCAGGAGATGAGCTCCCACCATGGGGTGTGCACAGGACTGCTGACTGGTCCCAAAGACCACCAAATGGTTAGGAAAGTGCTTTGGAAAGGAAGAGGAGGTATTTTCTGCCCTAGTCAGACCAGGTTCCAAATCTTTTTCCAGATAACAAGTTGTTCTTATGTAAAATTTTTCTGGTAATTTAAACATTTTTTTTCTCCTAAAATTAAAGCTATTGAGAAGTATTTCCTATCAACCACTCCACATCAGTTTTGCTAGGATATCTTAAGCTGAGACAAAGTAAATCACAAAAACACCAGGAAATCAGAAACAAAATGGTTACAATTATATTTCTCCCCAGTTTGACCTTATTTTGGAATAGGCCATAACAAAGTGAATCTTTTAAAACAGAGATACAGATTTTAATCACTCCTAATTAAAAAATAGCTGTAAACAGTCTATTTAAATGAAAGAGCTTGAATGAACAAGGGGAGGGGGAGCACCCCACCTCCTCCCTTCTTTTGTAACAGGCCAGATCAGCTTTCTGCACTTCCAAGTTGTTGACATTATCCCAGAAGTAATCATGTTGCTGTCTAGCCAGCGAAGATTGATGCCTATCTGTGCTGACAGACATGCTGATGCCTCTTTTCCCTAGGTTTCCAAGGTTATGGTTTGACAGTCAATTAGAAAGTTCTCTCTTCCCTGACAAACCGTTGGGTTCCACAGACCTTTTTTTGCCCTTTCTTCCCTTCTCATAAAACAGCTTCACATTGTCCCCTTGATCACGGGGATTTTATTAGCACCCTGTTGCAGCAGCCTTTTTTGGATTACTGTCTTCACGCTCTTCTGTACCATGGAGGGGCACCACAGCACCCACAAGTGAACACGCCCCATGCCTCCTGCAGAGGTAACAGAGGAACACAAGCTTCACAGCCACTCTCATTTACAGACTCGCAGCCACATACCACAGCCTTGCTGCCTACACCAACCCTGACAGAGACGGACTGGTGGGGTTCCGTACCCAGAGCCCTGCCCCCTCACCCCTTCCTGCTGGTCACTGCTGTGCACGGTGGAGCCCATTGCCACTGTAGCAGAATCCAAGAGAGCAAACCTGGGCAGCGCGGGAGATAACGAAGTTGCACATTCCCAGCTTCAGTCTTCTACCTGTAGATGGCATGGATATACCTTGCTATCTCAGGCAGCTCTCCACCTCTGCTCGCTTGCTTAGTAAGCAGCATTCTAGAGATCAACACTTTTAAATATGAAGTACTATCTAGTGGGCGAAATTAACTCCCGTCATATGATAAAAAAGGCCTATATAAAATATCTACTTGAGAAATTAATGCTTTTAAGGACACTGAAAGTAATATTCAAGTGAGAAACAACTCTAGGAGGTAATGCACTTTGTTTTGCATTAAGGCTTTATGCAGTGAAGATCTCCACATGGCAAGTGGGGATACTCAGAGAGAAAAACAAAACCCAACAAACCTCCAAAGAAAGAAACAATTAGGAGGAAACGGAGTGACATTCAAGCTACACGAGGTGTAGGAGTGCGTCTGTGCACTCCACTCACTGAGACACTTTGGCAAATACTGCCACTGAAACAAGAGGTAGGAGGCTGTTCTTAGCAGAAGCAGCCTATCTGGCTAAATTTGCAACCATGCCTGTGTATCCTTGGGCCGGTTATGCAAAAAGTATTTAATTGCCTCAAGGTTCAGAGCAGCAGTTAGTGAGAATGACAGGAAAAGGCAAAAACCCTAGCAAGTGTGACTGCAAGGAGAATGAGTTACTTTAGCATTTCTGTAACTCCCAGTAAACATCTTTGGTTAGGCCCTCCTGAAAAGTTTATCCTTAACCTTAACTACGAAACACTTAGAATTTTTCCAAAGCTCTGCGTTTGATTAAAATGAGACATTTACTCTATGCAGAAAGCAAATCTCCATACAGAACTTCTTTAATACCTTCAGATGGGAACGCTCCAAAAGTGCCTCTGTGTCTGCAGGAAGCTGGAGGTTATTTGTAAAACCGCGCTTGCTGCAATGCCTCCCCTCTACAGAAAAATAATAGTGAAATTCATTCTGGGTGCTCCTTTAAGCTCCAGCGTTCAGAAGCCATTCCTGCAAAGACTTCTCACAGGGTACCATTAACACCTACTTGCAATGCACCAAACTAAGTGTGTAGGCAGGACTGTGGAGAAGTGAAGTCAAAATAATTCATATGTGCAGCTACCTTAGGACACTGCTTAAAAAACACAACAGCACCCCTGAACATGTCTTAATAATTCTCACAGCAATTTCAGTAAGACACAAAAATTTTCCACTATACTTAGAGAACCAAGTGGCTTCAGGTCCCCTCAAATTTTTACTTGGACAAATAGCCTCACCTTATTTTACCTCTCCCTCTAGCTGAGGGCAGCTCTGCTAGTCATTGCAGAGCATACAAGTCACACACTCTTTCTGGAAACAAAAAAGAACTTGAAATCTGGGCAGACTTCATACTGTGCACATGCCAAAAGTTTGAAGAATTGAGTTGAAGAAAGAATAAGCATTAAGTCACACATACGTTAGGGACAAGGGTTCACTGTGCTCTGTTATTTTATTTTCTTCTTCTTTTTATACTTGAGGAAAGGGGCAAAAAATGTCAGAGTAAAAAAATGACAGAGAGGATCATATTTTAATAGTGGCTTCTGCGTTTTGAGTTTTGAAAATATGCCCAAACTCATTGAAGAGTATGAGAGACCCTAATCTTTGCTCTTAAGTGACAGAGAAGATATTTTATCCATATTCATAAAAATCCTGATTTACTCTGGGGCATGAACCATAATGAACTGTGTTTATCCTTTGAGAAAGATGAAACGAAGCAACTGGAAATGTAATTAACTTCCTCAAAATGCATAAGGAATCATATAGGCAGTTGCCCTAGTTGTGCAGAGATACTACATGTGTTTAGAACCCTACACCAAAATTCAACCTTGTTTAAGATAGAAAGCCACAGGAGGAAATGGGACTGGAAGCACAACACCCTCTTACAGATCTATGAGAAGTTCAGGGCTGTGTTTCAGCCAACTAAGGTGTTTCAGCTCAAATCAGGACATTACAAGACAGTGCCAGAAGCAGTGAGTTGGTTCCCTTCGGTCTTGTGTACCTAGGCTTCATCTGAGTTTAATCAAGACAAATTGGCACTGCCTTATAATTTACTATATTTGAGGGTTTCAAAAAACACATGGTTTGCGCTATGCTATGCAAATTAGTAAATGAATATAGAAATGGAAACAAGCCTCACCAAGATGTTCTAAGTGCTGAAAAAAATAATTAAATTTGTTCTTAGCTCTATTTTGATGCTTGATTTCTCAACTTTTAATACCAAAATAATTTTTCTCCCCCTATATTTATGAATCATACTCATGCTTCTGTTCTGTCCCTCATTAAGATATGTGATTGTACAAGTTGTTGTCCTCTGTATTCATTTAGCTGAGAACTGGTTTCTGGCTTTATTTTTAATCCCAGTTGATCAGTGTTTCCACATATCCTTGCTCCCCACAACAAAATACCTATCCTAATCTGCCTATCCAAAAGGGTTGTCTTTTTGCCTTCAGCTTCTTACAACCATTCAAGTTCTATCAGACTGAATTTTGTTAAATAAATCTGCTTTTCTAGCAAACAGACTTTGATTCAGCTGAAAACATCCAGTGAAAATAGCTGCATGTTTACATGGGAAACCGGAGCCAGAGTCCTCCAGGCACCTTCACTAGGAATCTCGTCAACAGCCTTTGTGTCTTACAGCTTTTTCTTCATGGTCCTGTGCAGTTCTCAGCACTGCTGCCAGGTTTCACGCACATCCTGCAGCACACTGGCAAGGTGCTTTCATAAGAAAGCCAACAATCAGTGTTAATTATGCTGAAGGTTGAACATGCTTATGGGATGCAGAGGCATCTCACATTACTTATGCCAATTGTTCATTTTGATACCGGATCTACTGTAGCTGGAAACAACACCTCTTCTATCCTTCCAGTGCCATCCCAAATCTCACATTTTAAATACATTTGGGAAAGTTGTCCTATCATTCCCCTAGCAGAACTGAAAAGTTTGGGTTTTTGTTTTTTTTTTTTGTTTGTTTGTGTTTTGTTTTTTTTTTTTTTTGGTTTTTGTTTTTTTAAGTTACACTATTTTTAGTAAAGTAGAGAAAGTCCTTTGGGTCAGCCATTCCCCATCACTGCATGTTCTCCACCCTCAACGCAGTTGTATCAAAACAACACAAGTGCTAAGGGCACAGAAAGTCTTTACCACTCGGGGTGAGCCAAGCTATAAGTCATTTGCTTCTTAGTCACATCCAGTTCTCGCGCTTTACAATGTTTACAGTTATATACGCGGGGCTATCCCAGGGTTTTTGAAGAGCTTGACCAGCATGGCCAAGGCAGCTATTTACCAGGGCCCTACAGAAGGGAAGTAGCTCACTCCTGGTGTCTCTTCCACTACGCCCTTGGCTCTTAATGCCACAGACGTGCCCTTTGTTACAGTCAAATCTTATGCCAACATTTCAGTCAAGGTAAAGTTGTGGTCAAACAATGGAAGTGATCACCTCCTTAACCATCAGCTGAGGCAAGGTCTTCCCTGAAGTTAATGGCCTACAAGTCTCACAAACTCAGCTACAGGCTGTCAGGAAGAAATAACACTGATCTTCAGGGAATCTTTCATGGAAAAATCAGTGTCAAACTTGGAATACAAGCACCCTTACAGTATTGTTAGGCTACAGTTGCCAGAAAAACAAAAGCTTAGAAAAACTGACTAGAGGAAGCTGATATTGGCATTGATCACTAATGCCCCAAATTGAGGGACAGCTGTGAAGTCCATGAGCCTCAGAGGATCCAGAAGTCCGTGTGCCCAGAGCACAAAGGTTTGTAGAATGAGACTTTGCTAACAGTGCTTTTCACTGTGCCTGATCATTTTTGGGTCTCACAGCAAAATAATTTGGCTGAAGAAAGATACCCACAAGCATCAGTTATTATCCCATTTCCCCTGACACTCATTAACATCCATTAGTGTTGACTTCTGACAAAACTTGGAATGCTATGGGTGTTCCAGAGGACTAGAAAGAAATAAATAGATGGCCAGGATAAGTAGATGGCCAAGAAGCCATAATATTGTATGAACCCCAAGGAAAATCACAGAAAGGCTAATATGATACACAAACATGAAAGAATTATAAGAGAGCATAACTGAATGACCATGAAGATAACTCTTTCTTTGTTGTGAAAGTATCATCTCTGGCTGATAAATATCACCATATTGCTCCAACATACATCGGTAAGGGTTTTCACTCAAGTGAGTGACTCCTGGCATTGCAAGACATTATGGTCTAAAGACAGCATTACAGATAAATCAACGTAGAACAAAGTTAATTGAAAGATCATTAACTGATAAATCACAAGAAGCAATTGTAACATCATCCATCATAAATCCTCTCACAGTGCAAGCTAAGTTCAGGCAAGTCACTCTTGATTTCCCATAGAGATAAGGAGACTACCCAGGAATGGATACCACCAGTCAGCTGATAGGTAGCCATAGCCTCATTAGGTCTGTGAGCCTCAGGCCAAAGCTGCACTTTCACATTAGATCTGAAATGAAGATACCACGTCTACATACCTTGGTACTTGATCAAATCCTTCTATAGAGCAACAGACACTCATCTGTCTCTCTCAGTTGTGCTGCCAATGGAAGAACTTTCATAGAGACCATTACCTGGCTGGCTTCTCTTCTTAGATATGTGTTGGACAAAGCATTGTATAGACTCTTGCCTTGCCAAACCTGCTTAGATACCTCCTTTCCCTTTATCTGAAGATATAAAGGTCCATTGGAACCATCACCCCACCAAATGGTCATAATCTGTCATTTTATGCTCTTCCTGGCTTCTCATAGTCACTGTGCCCAAATCTTGCAGACTTTTCCAGCATAATCTCACTTAACGCACAGACTCACCTCTATCTCCACCTAACGAATATTGTCATCCTGGTGGCTGTTTCATGTCTGGGTCACAGACACACTGTCATTGACTTCCTTCTAGCTTGGAAAATATGATCTTTCCCTGCACACTTCTTCTGAGCATGACTCCATGACAATGATCTTCTCTAATGATTGCAGTTGCCCCTTCTGCCCTGCTGTTCCTTGTGTTTGGGAGAAGCTGCTCCTACACTTTCACAAAACAAACACACTGCCTTCCTTCAGACCCTTTATTCCAAAAAGTCTTTTCTGCAGGACCACCAAACTTACAAATTGCAATGCTCACCATTATCGCCTTTTCCTTCCATATTTCCTGGTCTGTCCTACCCGAGTTCATTTCTTTAACCTGGACTAGAAAGTTTTGGGGGATGAAAGCCATCTCTCACCTGTGCAGTAGGGTTCTGGTCCCTGACCACAAGGTGCCAAGTCCTACACATATTTCCACTAGAGTCTCATTTTCATATTTATAAACTAGAAAAAAATTGGTAAGCAATTTCCCAGCCATACCCAGATGTCTGAACTGGAACTTTCACAAGTAATTTCTTGATCCACTATGATTGTAGTTGTTACTCACATGAGTGTCAACACAGCAGGAATAATGAGCCTGTCCTAACCAACACTGCTGTTCTCATTTGCACAAGGGCTGACGGAGAACTAAATATGCCTCCAGAGTGCCAGAGCTGTGCACCACACCATCTTTCTAGCTTTCAAAACACCCTTATTAGGGATTTATTCATACCGCAGAAGTTGTGGCAAATCAGAATTGCCCAATGATGGAGCATAAACACCACGTGTTTTACTGACTCTCATGCTCTAGCTAACTGCATCCCTCCTGAAGTGATGGACACTCTTCTTCCTTGTATCCCAGGACACAGAGATGCAAACTACTGAGCAAAAAAGCATGTCTTGATGGTGCTCAAAGCCTGTCCCCCTGCTGGGAGACCTCTCTGCTATATTGAAATGAAATGAAGTATTGAAGTGAAATATTGTATTGAATTTTCCCCACAGCTGCTTTGTGCAGGACCAACCAGGAGCAATTCCTGGTTTTAGACTGTAAACAATATAAAAGCTCAGCTGTCTGGGAGGTTTTAGAGCACAGGTCAGACCTGCTCTTCGCACACAAGTGCGACCACACACCAAACGCGACAGGCAGGACGAGGCAGGGTGACTGCCTGCAGAGACGGTTCCGATATTCTCAAGAAGAGGCACTGTGAGATTGCAGGACCAGACCTGTCAAGAATAGATTCCAGCTTTAGAGGCACACAGTTTTTCTGGGGGAAAACGCCTGGGACCAGTAAAGGCTCTGATGATATCTCACTGCTGTCCTCCTTGCCTAGTGTAAGTCTTGCCTACATTAAAATCACTAGAAGCTGAGAGTAAGTTCAAGAAGTCCTCAAGGAAGAACCAGTTTTACCAAAAGAAGAAGGTGACCTGTTAAGTCTAGTTAAAATTTTTTTAAAAGGAGAAATTTTCTTCCTGACCTAGATGCTCACATCCTCAATCACAGCAGCACAGCACAACAGTAGGTTTGTTTTCAAAAACGCAGGGAAACCTGTAATCCTGCCTCAGCAGGGAATGAAGATGAGCCATGTAAATACAGTCCCTTGGACACTGACTGATGTGTGTACCACACACATCTGCCAGATGAGCCTGGCACATCCCTTATGGCAACAACCCTCTGTCCACGATTTCATCGGGGTTCTGGCCTTTTCCAAGAGGTCCCCATGTAAGTCTCATGGCTCTGCAGCTACAGACCTGCTTTCAGATCTGGAAGATTACTATTTTTCCTGCACAGTCCTGGTAGAAACAAAGTCCATTTTATTTACCAACAGCAACTAAAGATTCAGAATTCAGAGCTACTACTGTATAAGACAGCAAAGTCAGCACATAATTTCAATTACTTGGGTTAGAAAACCAATTTCCATTACTGCTAATGGGATTTACGCATCTGTTCTGCTGAGCACATTACTGAAAATCTGCACCTCATTCTGACCCCAAAAGTTTTTCTTCCCCGTATAGTTTTTTTGAGAAAAAAAAAAAAACATAAAACAACAAAAAAACCCAAAAGAATTAAAGTGAACTCTGTGTTAATTGCTGCCTTAGCTTTGGGCCATTTGCAATGCTTCTGCCTCTCTGGAGTTATGTATTTTATTTTCAATAAAGGGCTCTCCCCACTCCTGTGGCGAAGCAGTTGTCTGAGGTAGTCCGTCCACTCTGGGTTTATGTGTTGCCTGTACTAGCACGTTCCCCTTTCATACCTCTTCCTAGGTAACTGGTTTGAGCTCCTTGTCTTTGCCAGGTATCTTCAGAACCTTATTCTTTCATTCCTGTTCTTGAATTAATACTACCTGGGGAATCTCCTCCCTCGGCTGTTTACCACATGGAAGGCATGGGCCTAGAGGAGCACGCACCTCCAAGAGGTGCTGGGAAAGAAAGTCTGCTTGGTAACACTCTGCTGTCACTGATCTTCAAAATATCACGATCGTATTTTACAGTGCTAAGAAACAGTTAAAACTTTAAACACAACAATGAAAATGAGAATGCCAACACCTCTTTGTCTCTTGGATGATGTCCAGACTAGCTGTTTATTGAAGAAGAAACCATGACATGGCCACCTGTTTAGCAAAGTCTCTGCAAGCCTCTTGCTAACCTTTGCATTTCATCTTTCTTAAACTGTTTATACACACAGGAGGGCTCAATCCTAACTGAAGCCTCAGGGCTTCTTGGTAATTTTAATAAAAAGGTCAAACTGAGAAAGGAATGATTGTGTGTTAATGCAGGCAGCAAAACTCATAAGAATGGTGCTCCAGCACGGGCTGCAGAACAGAGAGATGCCGTCCAGGAAATTCTAGAAATTTTGTTCTCCTTGCTCAGTTTGGTCACGTTTTAACACCAAGGAATCTGTGAAGTATATACTTCAGTAATGGAGTATGATGGGATGTTTGGATTTATAAGTTGGTTAAAATGGTTACAGGTGAAATCGCATGAAACCATAGAGCTCTGCAAGAATCTCCCATGAGGCTGGGCTCACACATCCCAGTTGCTGAAGGGAAAATGGCTTTTAAAAACCACTGTCCTCCCTCTCTACTTTGACTTGTGCTTTCCAGTCACCACCCTTTCCCTATTTCTAGACAGTTTGGTCACTCTAAGAATATTCTGACACTTTCAATCTCTTAAAAACACTCAACTGTTTTCATTTAAGTGTCACTTAAATGCCATCTGGATTAAATCTGCATTATCAAGACAAATATCACTTCGCACTGTACTAAGTCCACTACTGATGGAAGCTGCACCCAATAACACAGATGTTATGTAGATGGTTCTCCTGACCCCACTGATCTGGGACATATCAGCAGTCTTGTCAATCCCACAATCTACTCCTGGCATCTGTCAGAGGGCATAGAGAGACTTTTCCAGTTTTCTCCAGATATTAAGCTAGCATAACCTGTTTGATCCAGTGTCATCACATGGGAGGAAGACCCAAGCCCCAGCATCCTGGATTCACAACCAAGCCCGCAAAATTGTCAGTGAAAAGAATGGGAATAGGGTCATTGTATTTGTAGCATGAACGTTTCTATGGTAAAAGTCTAAGAAATACCTAATCCGCTTTTTAAAAAGAAAGAAAAGGCTTACAAGTAGTCTGGTCATGTCTGAAAAGAGAACCACACTTTCAGACACATCATTCATAGCTATTCCCAGTTTCCTGCCACCAGCTAACAGTCTCCAAAAAGACACCATACAGACAAGGTGAACACCACAGTCAGACATGATGGTCTGCAGGACCTCATGCCTCCTTTACAGGCTTCACTGAATGAGAAATACTGATGCATCACAGCCTTGCATGGATTTTGCTTCTAAATTACAGTTTGTGCCTCGTTCAGAAAATTTTAGTGATGTTATAAAGCCAGAAGAGTAACAGAGGTCTCTTCATTTGCTATTCCCCGTGAGGAAGCATTGCAAATTCAGAGGCGTGATTTCAACAGGCAATCTGCCATTCTAGATCAGGAAAGAGCAATCGCTACCGATCCCTTAAGGACAGAGGATAATCAGCATCTGTCCACCACCCTCCCTCCAAGACACTGTCTGGTAAGAGCTCTGTGGGATCACTGGTTGCCCCCTCTCCACAACAGGGAAGGAAACCACAAATCAAAGACTCTGGCTATCACACAACCAGTTAAGGCTCTTCTGGCGAGATGTATAAACGAAAGAAGTTAACACCATTTCCATTTCTAGTCCAGTGCCCGTGCATGGCAGTTTAGCACCTTCAAAAAGCTAGAGCCGTATGCCACAGGAGGGGCTCAGGATGTTCTGCAGACCACCCAGGCCCTCCACAGAGAGCATTGCCTTCAGATTCAGGGCTTTCATTTGGAGACCTGCTCTCAGGCAGTTCATGTGCCATATCAAACCCCACATCCTCCCTGCGTTCCTACAGCCCCCATGAGAGCATAGCAAGTGCAGGCATCTATTGTAATTCATTTTGAGGCATATGAAGGACTGTTGGGCTTTCGTTGTGCTTAGTTTCATGCAGGTGTTAGAAATTTCTTCTGCACTCCTAAATAAATGCTGTGCAGATTAGCTACAAAAACCCTTAGTCCTCCTCACCCTCGTGTCCTTTAGGTCACAGAAATCACTTTAAAGTCAGCCAGGAAAAAAACCCGTGCTGTCTTTTGACAACTAAATGGGGCATACCCTTCATGCTGACAGCAAGACTGAACATAGCCTCTCTGCACTGTGAGACAATAAATCCCTTTATTGGCACAGATTACCAGCCGGATTGCTTGCATACAGATTAATGCAGCAGCATGAGTTCTCTGGGCGACTGCAGAGCAGGGAGAGTGGGAGGGGTGAATTTATTTGCTCAGATGCTTGTGATATTTATCTATCAATCACCAAGGAAAGAAATACTTTGTGAGCTTAATTGCAAAAACATCTTTACATACAGATAACAGAGAGCTGTGAAAATTACCCAAATTATAAAAGGAAAGGAAGCAGCCCCAAGGTTGCATACTTGAAAGCCCAAAGTTGGTGCCACCTGCCCAGGGTCAGTGTGCCCCACACCACACCTGAGGTCTCCCCTCCAGCCGCAAGTTTTCCTGCCCTGCCTCACTTGTGCAGCACATAGCAATAACACCAAAAGCATTACTGAAAGAGGAGACCTAACATGTGAAGCAAATCATTCATCTTCTTGAGAGCCTCAGCAAATTCTTTCCATTTTTAATTCACCACCAAATATGGTGAATTAAAGAGAGGCTACAAAACCTTTCTTACAGCAGAGAAGATGAAGGAACAGACCCTTCACATTCTTAATTAACTCTGCATTGAATGATGGCAATTGATAGTTTATCACCCCTATTTCATGCTCCTTATCCAGTCCCTGCCTTGCTGGCTGCGATCAGCCATAGGTGGCAGGGTGCAAGTCACAGACCCTCACCCCAGGGAGGGGTCCATCCTCCCTAGCCCACCACCTGACAAACTCCAGTGATGTTGCTGTCGTCAATGACAGACCACTTGTGCACAGCCATTGTACTGCCAAGGGGAGAAAGGTCCTGGCCCCACAACACGCTGTACCCCTACTGAAGGGTCACCGCTGAAAAGGCCTGGTTGCTTCCAGCAACCCTGCGAGGACCCAGCCTGGGGGCTCAGGAGGTTTCTCCTCCTCCAAGAAGCTGCCAGGAACTAGGGACCTGTTGCTCAACCAACCAATGCAGCTTAAAGACCTATCCAATTAGTGAGATATTGCTCTGATGCTCAAAAGCAGGTAGGTGCCTGGCTAGTACACAAGTTGTTTCGGGCTACTGGGACTGGCTTGCCCAATGCCAACATTTTTTGGCAGCTGGATGTACCAGTTTGGCACCTCTGGGAAACTCAATCCCCATGTCTGAAAACCAGCCTCAGTCATGAAAATATGACTTAGAAAATAGACACAAACTGTGCTAAACTAAGACAGCAGCACATTCTCTTTTTTTTTTTTTTTTAATTTTCCTGAGCTTGGCTGTCCCTGAAATCTTTTACTAATGAAATTACTTGAGAAAATTTCTCAGGAGACAATAAACATCACAGCCTTATTTGACATAAGGGAATTCTTCTAAGCTGCATTGACTCTCCTCCATTAAAATTGAGATCTGCTGCTAAATACTCTGTCTCCCCCAAAGAGCAGACTATAAATCCAATAATAAACACAATGATATATTTACCAAGGAACTAGAGGGCAAAGATAACTGAAATTATCTGTTCCTAAATATGTTCCAGTGTTGGGAAAGTGGAGTCTGCTTCCATTTCTGATGTAAATACTTTTTCCCAGTCCTAGTATCCTTTAGGGATCACTTTAGCACATGGTAGGAAAAACGAGTACCACCCTGCAAGTGTCAAACTCATGGGTGCTGCTCACAAGCTCTCTGTGCGTTTGGAGAGAGGCAGGTCCCAACCAGAGCACCCACAGCCACCAGGAAAGGTGGCACCAGGCGATGGACAGGCTCATCCCAGGGTCCAGGAAGCCTTACATGCAGGTGCCAGAGCGCTTTAGCACTTGGCACCACTTTCCAGCTGCCTCCCCACTCTTCCCCTGATTGCATTTGCTATATGCTGACCTGTCTGCTCTCATCTTTATTATCCTTTCATGCTTGGAAACCAGCAAATGAAGTGAGTTAAACTGGATGTTCATCAACTCTTATGGGGTCAGCGGGCACCTCCAAGCCTCCACGAGGCTGGAGTTACACTGCCACTTGCACAACCTGTGTTTTGCCCAGTTTAATGCAGATAACTCATTGTTTTGGTTGCCTGAACAAGAGCAATAACAATTAAAAAAATGTCACAGCAATCAGCACAAAAACATTCCAGCTGTCCACTTGATGAATTTTTATTAATTATGCATGGGACTACAGACAGTATTAGATTTCTGTCTTGCTACAGATACTTTGTGTGGCCATAAAAGTGACTTTATTTGGAGGAAAAGAAAATATTATCTATCGGAAGTGTGGCTGCCAAAAGCAAAAGAAAAATCTTCCAAAGTAACTTCAAAAGATTTGGGTTCAGGCAACAGGGCACCATTTTAAATTCCTTTAATTTAAAAAGTAAAAGTAACAACACCATAACAGCACTATATGGGACACAATCCAGTCATTCAGGACATCTTAAGCTGACATAAAAGACCACTTAAAAGAAAGAACTCATGGTTCTCTGCTTCCATCCTTATCCTCCTGCGCTCTGAGAAAAGCAGTATCAAAGGACTGATTTGGATCAAGCCCGCTTTTTTTACTGCGGGCTGATTTTCCTGTGGACTGTTAGCCCAGTCCTGCCCCCTGCACAGCCTCACTAACACACCTGCCAGTGTTGAGGGGAGCCTAGGGGTGTCATGGGGCAGGAATGAGAAACGCAGGCAGTGGAGGAAGGACTCTGCAGCATTCCCACGTTGAGTTTTGACATTGCTTTCAGCTGACCTTGGCTGCCCTCATTGCTAGAACAGGTACCCCAGTGGTTTTCCCCCCCATCCCAGCTCATGTTACCATCACTGTGTTTGTGCCAGCTCTAGACTGGCTGGAAAATAAACTAATCAACAAAATGCTTTTCCCTCTTTTTCTCTTTTGTCCAACTAAGAGACAGGTGTTTACCCCCAAAGTGGTAATTAAAGCACAACATTAGGCTCAAAAATCAAACACATTATTTGTAAGATGCTGCAAGTCTAAAGGCTCAAACCACACCAGGATGCAGGTCCAACAACCAGCTTTGTCTCCTGGCAGTAATTTGAGTCAGCACAATACACCATCAGGGCAGAGCATCCCTCGGGTCCCCTTGTGTTTGCTGCTTGCTGGGTTCTTCCGTTTGAGCTGCTTTACTTCACTTGAGCATAGAATACATTAATGAATCCTTCATTTCATTTGCTCTTGTTTCTCACACAAAGCCTTGGCCACCAGCACCCTCCAAGCAGGGAGTGGGCTCAGACTTCAGGGGCAAAGCAAGCCAGCAGCCTGGGGTGTCAGCGAAAGCAGTGTTGTTCTCACTGCAGTTCACACAGTTCAGGGCCTTTCCGGATTGCGCAGGTCTTATCTGCACTCTCAGAGAAAACAACAAAGAAATGTGCTAGCCTTGGCCAACAACTTCACCAAGGAGCATTAATAAAATCTTACCAAAAAGCCTTCTAATTCACACTAGTTTGATGGACACCACAATGTTATCAGCAGAGACCACCCTCCAGGCACGCTGTCAGCCGATGTACTTGTGTGACACAGAAGTGCCCTGGTAGCACACCCTGCACCTGGAATGGATGAGGACAACCATCACACACTTGTCACAACACAAGAGCCTGGAGACCTTATAACAGCAAACAAAGAGCAGTCTGAAGATAATCTCTTTGTAAGAACACTGAGGCGGATATGGTTAATTAGCCAGAAGGAAAGCAAATTGATTAAGAAAACCAAAATAAGAAGTTACATCACAGGTAACAACAAGAGACAGAAGAACCGTGTAAAAAGGAGTTGTTTAGCCTCATCCCCAAAGTCATGCCCTTCACTAAGTAGTTCAAGACACCATCCTCCAGTTTCTGCATAGTAAAAACAAGGTAGAGGGAGATGATGTGTGCAAACGCCTATGTAATTATCTGTTCTGTCTCACAGACTGCACGTGATCACAGTGGCACCCTTAAGCGGGAAAGTGAGCTGAGCTATGAAGGTGGAGGGAGAGGAACTGCCACTACCCAAGCCCTGGGAGGAAGAGTCAAAGGGGAAGGGATGAAAATACAGCAGAATTAGTGAAGAGTAAAGTACTGGTTTAATGTACATTTTCTTTTTTTTTCCTATCTACAAAAAGAAGTTCTGTGCGTTTTTTTAGGTTTGTTCCCGAGTAGATGATTTCTGCTTTAAGAAACATTCCTATAAAATTGACTTTTAAGGTCTGTCTAGACTCAGAAACATTTCTAACTTGTTTTACAGCCAGTTCTGCCTAAATGATTTCTAAATTGGTTAAAGTCTTCATATAGATTTCAGATAGTCTAAAGCAAGCAGGCAATTTTTTTCCTTGCACTAAATTCAAAGTAACTTTGAAAAGTCCATTAAAGCTAATGCAATAAAAATGTTCAGATCACCTGTAGTCCTGTATACACAGGTTACTGCTACGGCTTTAGCACTAATTTAGATTACAGTTTTAAGCCTTGTGGAGGATTCCCCTCAGTTATGGGAAATCCATGTAGGTCAGATGTCAAATAAGCAGGTGATTTCCTTTCATATTTAACCTACAGCCTCACATACATCACATTTTCAAAAAGTAAAGCAAGAAATGAACATAAAGCAACTTCTAATTTTCTTCTATTTACTAAAAATTTAACAACTATAGCAGAAATTACTAAAAGTCTCAGGTAATTCTCACCACTGGAAGGCAGAGGCATATGTTAGATTCCTGATGATTATTTTTCCTTTGAATGACCTAAAAACAGGTTGTAGATCAGCCTTCAAAAATTTCCTCTAGGTTTATTCAAACACAGAAAGACATAAGAGGTCTAAGTTTCAGAGATCTAACTTTGAAGTCATTGCAAATAAAACACTTGGGAAAAGCTTTGGATGGCCGAAACTGAGATCCAAGCAGGTACTGAGTTAACTGATGAGGGATCACCTCATCAGTTTCCCTCCTAAATAAAACGACACAAGGTAACAGCTAGTGCCAGGAAAGATGGGGCCATTCACCCCACCTCATCATCAAAATCCCAGCCTTACGCAGTTGGTTATAAATTAATTCCCGATCATAAGATTGCAAGAGAACGTGTGCCTTAAAATGCAAGCTCAGACTGGCTTGATTTCACATAACCTGCTTTTTACTCATTAATCATTGTCTGATTTCTTGCCTTAGAGCAAGTTTGTCTTTCTTGACTCCAAATTTCTTGGCCTTTGCCAGTTTATTTCAGTGTGAAAGAAGAGGGGAAACAAGTCTGCTCCACTAACAAATACAATATCAAATTAATATTTACTTTTCTCTGGCATAACTTAGGTGTTTGTTATTTTTATGCATTCTACACTTTCCCAGAGTCCCTGTTGTTTTTGCAATCCTGGTTCACAAAGTTAGGAGAGCAATTGAATTTGTTTTTCTTTTGCCTAAATGGATGTAGAAGTAATGGAAATAAACAAGATAAGCAATAGCCAGTCAGTAAGTAATGAAGAAAGGTCTTCTTGCAGGTTCCAAGAGTATCACAATAGACCTTCATAACTTCTGGAAAAAAAATCAGGAAAAAACCTTCACATGAAATTTGAGAGTTAGAGCTTAGAATTCTGAATGGCACTGAGAAAGGCACAGAAATCTCATAGGCCATAAAAGTACTGAAAACTGGGAAATTACTTGACAGTAAGTCATTACTCCCTATCTTTTAAACCATCCACAAAACAAGTCATAGCTAAAGCATTGCTCACGATGAATATGTCCAGCAGCAGGAAGCATTTATGGATCTGCTTTGCACATAGTCTCACAGAGCCCAGGGCAACGTCAGCATTTGCATAAACACTTCCCTGAGGTGCGATTACAAGCTTGCTCACAGTAAACAATGTGTTTGTGTTTTGCTAAATCTGTGACCCGGGAGCCATGTTCTGGGACATCAGGTTTGGTTACTCTCCGCACCAACCCTGTTACAGCACCAGTCCCTGGTCCTACACAGAAACATTGATGCACACCACTCTGCAAGACGCTGGCTCTGCTTTGTGATTAGCAGCTAGCCGAGTTCACCAGGGCTAACTGCAAGCTCGAGCTAAAAGGTCCCATGGAAGATGAAGATATAATGGGACACGAAAGGTCCAGGTTCTCCAGGTGTGGGATCTGGGGTGTCAAACCACTGGTGCCCAGACTTCCCAGGAACGCTCAAGCGTACACAAGCTATCCTTTGAAGAGTAAAGATCTAGGTAGAGATCTACCAAATGGCTTTAGAGTTTAGCAGGGCTACTCAAGTCACAGCGAAACCTGCTATACAGGATTGGCTGACCTGCCCCCTTAATTTCTGCACTTTACTTTAACTCCACTAAGCCTAAAAAAGCATTTCATTGATCTTATCAGAAATACAAGCTCATCTTAACACTCCGGCTACACCTCACTGAAGATCTTTTCAGTGCAGTCCTGACTGGCTATTGTTCAAAACAGAGAGATTAATCTACTGGAAAGCAAAAACACAAAAAATGAACTTAAAGTAAATGTCATCTTCTCAACTACACAGTTCAGCCTCTTCATAGTCTGTGTGTTGCATAAATCCTATTGATCCATTCATCTTTGGGACTTAAGTCCACAAGAAAACCTGTTTCATGTGCCCCAAACACAGTGAGTAAAATTATGTTTGTGATTGAACACTGAAATAATGACACTTAGAGATTTACAGTCTCCAAACAGAAGAAACAAAATTGTTATTCTACAACATGGAAATACATTCAGTGTTTTACCTGGTCTTCACACAAGGCCTGAATTCAACTTGACTGATCCCACTCAGACTCATACAAAGTGCCAGTGGGTCAAGCTGCTCTTGCCCTACAGTTGTGGCAGCCTACTTACAAATGCAGATCACTGCTTGTGAATCAATGGGACTTTTTATCTCACACAACCCTGCAAGATGCTCAGGGATGTAATGAAGGCAGGCACATTTTGTTAAGTTAGCTAGACTAACTTAGGATAGTGCCCAGAGAGCCACGTGTACTTATGCTAGACTGTAAACTCTCAGTCCCAAAGATATCACCTGAAGCCACAGATCACTTCAGCCCTTGCAATTAAGCACAAGTTTCTGGAACAACACTTCCTGCAGCTCAGTGGGCTGAAGCTCTAGGGGAGACAGGTTACACATAGGCTTTGGTTCCCACAGCCTGTGACCAAGAACCCCATGGCTCCTACAAGCTAAGCACTTATGGCACTTAGATAACTGTATGGGAGTCCTTTGATAAAGCCCCAGAAGCCCTGCTAGGCATACAGCTACTAGAAATCTGAGGATGCTGCAGGTTTCTTTTAAGCCTATTGAGATGTTAAGACATCACAAGGAATCATAGCAGCCTGAGCTTGACCCCAAAATCCTCTAGCAAACATTGTGCAGCTGTCAGTTAAATACCAGACTGCTCTGGTGACATCAAAGCTCTCCCCAAAGACACCACCATCCCCTACTCACGGTCTTGGCAGTGGTGGAAAACAGACAGAATAGAGCAATACTCTGCATAAAAAAAGCTCCAAAAAAAACCCACTACTAGTATGTCTTGGAAAAAATACTCTCTCTTTGGAAGGCAATAACCAAGTCACCAGGTGACAGACTGGATAAAACTACCTATTGCTGTCTTCAAGGAGACCCAGAGAGCAGCTGCCCATACAGTGTGTAATCACCTCCACTTGATAATCCCCCTTAGAAGAGACCCAGCCCTCACCAAACCTTGTCCTTCCAATCAACTTGTGGAGCAGCGCTCTCCATCAGGACAAAGCTTGTTCTTGTAGCTGGTGACACTGATTGATTCAACACAGCTAATATTTTTTTCTGAATTTCTTCCATTTTGTTCTTTCTTCTGGGATTTATTGGTACAGCACACACTTGTGAGTGATAACAAACAGTTTTCCATTAAGGCACAGAGAGGAGGCTGCTCCTGGCTTGTTTTCTACACAGTTTGAGGGTTTTTCTCCTTTTTAAAAAAATTGGGTAACTGACACTACTCATTTCAGATTCAGTTCCTATTTCACACAAGCCTGCTTTACTCCCTCCAATAAAATCAAGCACAATACATACTGCATATTAAGTCCCAACAGACTTCATTCTTCTGTCTTCTAGGGTCCTGCATTGGTTCCAGTGCCCTTCATCTGAGATTTCGTCATGTTTCAGGTGAGTTCAGAATTCTAAGGTGTGAAACACCTCAGCTCAGATGGGACTGACGTACTTAAAGTCTCCTCACCCAGGATCAGGGGAGGGAGCCCATCATGGGGAAGCAGATGGCCTAAGAGAACATTTCACACTATTCAAATGCAAGAGCAAGATTTTCAAAGCTGTTCATTTCAGACACCCGCTCTCCATTGCAATCATGCAGAACTGTGAATTGCAATGGGTCTTGCCTACCGAGTCTTGACATTCATGAAATAGACTTTTTCTTAAGTAATTGAAGATCATTCCTCAAGCCACCTGATAAGTTCCATTTTTACAGTGTTTAAATGTCACAGGCATCTTCAGAAGCACATCGAATGAACAGTTTCACTATGCTACACAGGCTATAAAAGCTCTCCTCTCAAAATACAGTGTGTTTTAGTAGCAGTGCAATATGGTTTATCACCATATAAATCTTTCTGATAAGTTTTTTCTTTAACAAAGCAGCTTCAACCTCCTGTTCCAGAACCAGCTCATGCAGCCACCTGCATTAATTCATCACATTGTACAAACAGGGGTGCTTGCTGCAGGGCACATAAAACAGAGCCTCCCTCCACACTTCATCTCTTCCTTGTGCTTTACAGGAGTGTGAAATAGGGCAAACTACATTTGAATTAAAACACAGTCATCCTTTTACTACTGCAGAAAGGTGAGACAGCTGTCAATCAAGATGAGGTCCACCAGCAGAGACTCCATCCCCAGAAACTGGCCTCATCGCAAGTGGCAGAAATCTACTTAACAGCAATAATGTAAGAGCCAAGAAGATTGAAAGAAACTGAGGCTGTTTTGGATTACAGAACTCATCTAAATATCAGTCTTCTCTTTTCCATGTTCCCAAATCAAGGCAAAAACGTTGCCGGGTTCCCATCCATGGCATCAATGTAGTATCCCAAGGTACTGGGCATGAAATTAACTAGAGGCAGAGCACATACACATAAAGTCTGGGGATGCAGGAAGCCCTCTCTTTCTGAAATACTGCTGACTTTCTAAAGATAAACATGGTCTTTATGCCATTCTCAAATATCCAGTCCCTTCTTTATTAACCACTCCATTTGTGGTCTGTGCTGGATTTATCTTCCCACGAGCTGCATAAAATACCTCCCTATTGACTTCAGCAGACGCAGAAACAGCTGCTGGGCTGGCTCAAGACTCCATCTTTAAGCTAAGGAGTAGCCTCTAGTCCTGCTAAAATTGTAGGTGGCTCCAAGACTTGCAGTCTCAAAACCTAACAGTCTTGTTAATACTACAGCACTCACTGTAGTTACAGATCAGCTGGTATCACTCCCTCCAACTTCTGGATTTTAGCTTAAAATTTGAGTATAATCAGCGGTGTAGATTCAAACATCTGAGTTTTCCAAACACACAGCCTAAAAAGGTTGAGTTCATTTTTAAATAGCGTGCTTGCTGTTTCATGTATCTTTTCAGCACCAATTCCGCACACCAGAACTTAAGATCTCAACTTTAAATAAATGTTATTCTGCATAATTGAAACCATTTCAGTAAACCCCCTTTGTTTATTCCTCCCCAAACATCCATTTTCTAATATGTTTCGATAAAAGAGAGATACAAACTTGATGGGGAAAGATACAGATATACCCAGCTCTGCTAGGAAAATCGGCAATGTTTTACGCCTTGGCAAGATAAATCTCTGTCTAGGGTTCCCACTACACACCCACAGTATGTCTTTTAATTGTTACAGGCCACTTCAAAAGCTGGTCTCTAAAGAGTCTTTAAGCGTTCTGGATTAAAAGAGAACTAAATGTTTTCTGAAGACCGAAACCACCATAGAATATTTTAGTTCAAATAAAAACAGATTGTGGTGGTTCACTCCAATGTATCAAAACTACTTATGGTCTTACCTGCCTATTAGCTTGTGGAATTCATGAATATTCAACGTTATTAGCTACTGTGTTCTCAGGGCAGACATATCCAGCCCTTTATAAATTATACATGGACTCTTCATAGACAGCTGAGAAAGCCAATTAGCCAAGTGGAATTTGCATATCAATCAAGGAGAGAGTGTCTCATGTCCAGCCGCCATACAAGAAGCATCTTAGATTCACAGTCTACATCTGTAGGTGGGTTTTGAATTTTTTGTAAACCTTCCCCCAGAGTTACTAATATCTTTAACTAGAGCTTTAACTAGTAGCACATTTGGGAAGCAACAGAGAAGCCCAGGGAGGCAGCACAGCACCCATCCAAGCAGCACAGCGCCCAGGCCATGGGCAAAGGCTGCACCTACTTTTGAAGCCAGGAACCTGGCTGCAGCAGGAAGAGTTTGGGGCTGCCCTGCCTGAAGCTCCCATCTGTCTGTCCACACACCCCTGCCAGAAGTGCTGTAGGCACGCAGGAGCTCCCTGGAGCCTGTGGTCCAGGCAGACTCTGCTAGGTGAGCCTGTGGAGGAGGCACAGAGGGACCCAGCAACTCCCAAACCCCACCTAAGGAGTGACCTCATGTTCACAGCAGTGGTGGAAGAACATCTGCAGAAAGCACAACAACCTGAAAGCCAGGTCAGGAGGTGTAGCAGTCATGGAAGTGAGCCATAAAACCACCTGGAACACCCCAATGGGTCAGCAGAGCTTAACCAGATGTCTCTCAGAGACCAGCCCAGCACTGCCACAGCTGCTTCGCAAAAGCAGATGTGAAGCAGTAGCCTTCTCTGCCTGCTTCTTCCCATAGTTGCTATGCTCTTTTCCACTCCCACATTCACCTGTACTTGTGATTTATCTCACCATGTTGTGATCTCATGTCTTGTGGTCACAGCCTATACATGCTGACCTTTTTCCTGCTCTGTAACACCCTGTTGCCCTCTCTGCGAACCCCATCAGTCAGGAGAAGCTGGGACCAGCTCTGAGTTGTATTTACACACAGCAACCAGCTCCTGTGATTGCTCCATGTGGGCTGACATGAGGCTATATTTAGGGCATGAAATCCCCATCTTACCTCTATAAATGCTTTCAATGACTCATCATGGCAAAATTTGCAGCCCTACACAAACATGAAAATAGAGAGAAGGGTACTTTTGGTAAAACCACCAACACCCTTTCTCTCCAATGGGAGTTTTAATTGGCACCAGCATTTGTGTTCACATTGATCCATGCTCTTCTACACTCAACACCAGTATTTAAGCATGTGAAGGCATAGAAACAGTACAGATGAGGTGTGACTGGGAAAGCCATATGGGAAAGTGCTGATCCTTTCTCTCTCTGGTATCAGCCTGTATTTATTGCAGTGTCTCTGTTTGCAATTCAAGGTATATACAAACTCAGCAAAGAGGGTATTTGCAGTCAGCTAGGAGCACACAGACAGTCAGCTGCTACATCTCAGCTGATGCACAGTAGCACCCCGCTCACGCTCTTATGTTGTAATTTGGAATATGGCTGGACAAGGTTCTGTTAAAAATGCCATACCTAGGGCTGCAGGCAGATGTATACACAAGCACTGATGCCAGAAGGAGAAGCAATCCTCTACAAAAGACCAAGAAGTCTGGACCTTTGCCCCTCACTAGGCACAGACAGACCTGGGGGGACAGCATTGCCCACAGCCTCAGGATGCATCAGCCACACCAGGAGAACCACTTGCTGGAACACGCGCACCCTTTCTCTGCAGCTCTTAACTGAGCAGAAGATGTAGGCACCGTCAACCTCCGCTATTCCAAAGTTTTAGTGAGCTTGTTTTTTGTCAAAGAGGACAATGCGTAAAAGAATATGGAAATACAAACAAAACAAGCTTGTCAACAGTGGTGCCTGATTGTATTCATGATTGGAATCAGTTTTGATACCAAAAAGACATTTTGCAAGCAAATAGCCCATTTTGCACTACAGCACGTTTTGCCGTTTTCCAAAAGAACAAAATGCACTGAAACAAAGCTGCAGTGTAATAGCCGTCTGTCCTGCTCACCCAGTAAACCAAAAAGATGAAATTTCACATGCAGTTTGATTACACACATATTTAAGGATTACAGCTATTACAATCTGCTGGATATATAAAAGTGAGATTGTTGTTAAGTGCACTCTTGCTCTACCTCTGCATTCCCCCACCTCGCCAGGTTGGGTGCAAGGAGAGGACACCGGGAGCTGATTCTCTCAACCTGCTCTGTAAGCTTGGTTGTGCCTCCACCAGGCTGCATTTGCCATTCTCCCTGCCTTCTCCTAACCATAGCACATGTCCTCCAAGGGCTGCTAGCCAGGTGCCCTGGCCAGGCCATGTCCTGCCTATGGATCCCAGAGGGGTCAGCACGTAGCTTGGCCTGACAGTCCCAGACATAAGGTGCTCCCTCAAAGTCCCACATTGACTGGATTCAGGAACTACAAAGAGAAGACAAAAGGCTAATTGCATTGAGTATTTTCTCCTCCACATCCCAGCAAGACAAGGCAGGTCTTAGCTGAGCACACCCAAAAAAGGGTTATTAAGATCAACCAACCCTTCTAAGGCCCTTGAGGTCCCCCAGAAAACATAAAAACACAACCACCTCATCACAGAGCAGGGGCACTTTTCCACCACTGGCTTAGAGAGGATTTACTGTCACCAAAGAGGACCTCATTTACTCAGGGATGGCTAAGGAAGCGCTCCTACACCCATGCAATAGGGCGCAGGCTGCCCCAGCAGACCGTCAGATGAGCCACTGTGGTTGGTACTCTGCCAGGGTTGCTGGCAGTGGAGTGGTCACACCAGCATGTGAGCAGCACAGCTTATACTACACACAGCTCCCCTTCTTGCCCCGACACGGGAGACTATTACACTCCACATACCCCAGCACAGTTAATCTTGTTAATCTATTTTGCAAGATTCAATCTAATTCAGCAGCTTTACTGCAAGACTGATGCCACACTGGGGCTGCCCCGATGACAGGGCGTGTTAGGAGGAAGCTATGTTACCTCTAGCAGATCTATGCAAGGCCCCAGATGGGTCAACACTACACAGAATGATGCAGCAGTCCTGCACCTTGAAAGCTGATACTCTGCCAAGCCAGAGGTTCATGGCTGCTGTGGTTCATGGGCACCACCAGCACAGGACACACTGGCTGACATGGGGCAAGTAGGCAGCACTGATGAAAGAAAATGTTTCTTCCCGAAATCTTCATTTCCCCCATCAGGCACTCAGATCGAACAGCAAGGCACTGGCTAGGTCCCATACAACCACACTAAAATCTCAGTGATAAAAGCTTTAGTATCGTTGAGCATCTAAGTGCTCCAGAGATATCAGAGTTTGGAGCATGCTTTGCTTTCCCATCACCTTTCCAGCTACTTCACCCTGCACTAACAGTTGCAATAACTCATAGCAGGGAAGCCACTCCCAGGGGCTATGATCCATGCTAGAAGTCTGGGATGAGCCTCTGGAAAGCAGCAGCTCAGGAGACAGGGACTGATCCAGTCCCCAACAGTAACGTCACTAATATCACTGATAATAATAAATGGACACAGATAATTATCAGCTGGGGGAAAGCTCTGTGGTTTCATTCAGTCCCCATGAAGTAAAAACCCTATAGTGCAAAATTCTTTCTAAAACAGCTCAAGCAATTTGTGTTTGGGTTTTGTTTCCCTGTGTGCAAAAATTACAACTGAAATACTGCTGTAAATCAGGCTGTTACAAGAGCTCCCACAGCCCTTTGGTCATGTTGATCATCTGATTGCCTTCAGTGAGAGTGTTTCCATGAGTAAGGACCTTTGGCAGTAGTAAAGTTTGAATGATGAAGCACTTGCACATAATGACAGATTCATAGAATAATATATTTATAGACACTGGCACAGGAGCACTAAGCTTCCCATACAGTTATTGATGTGCTCTGTTCAGGCACAGATGCTCATCTGGGCTACTTTCAGTTGAGCAGCTCTGTGGCTCGCAGAGGCAGTCAACACACACTCGACCACGCTTTGCTCCATTTTGTGTCAACACTGATTCAACGCCACAGCTTCTGCAGAGCAAGGCCGAAGCAGCAAAGGCAGATTTCACCCCAGTGTTACTGCAGGGACCGCAGCAGTACACTACCCTCACTGCAAGCTTTACTGGCTGGGTTCTCTTGTACCCACAGCTCTGCTTCCCTTTCCCCTCTGCGTGAAGCCAGAGGGATTTCCCCTGCAACGTCCCTAATGGTCTCACTGAGTCTGAGGCCCCAGAAACAGAGCTTGAGAGCACTGTACTCTCTCTACAGGTCTGTTCATGTGGCAATCACATCCTTTTTTGGTGCCAAAGCAGTATTTCCAAGAGAGTGGGTTCAGCTACAGAGCAGCATTAAGCACAGCCACGGTAGACCTGATGAGCCCGCTTGCTACAGCGTGCTGCAGGAAAAGAAAATATTTTGCTACTGTAACTTCTCTTAATCAACACTGGCAGCAGAAGTAAATCCACAAAATACATCATGGAGTAGTGGAATACAAATGTTGCAAGGAAAAACTACCAGACATCTGAGGGGCTAAGTAACATGAGCAGGCACAGCATGGAGAAGGTGTGTATCTCTTGACACAAAGAAACCAACCTGGGAGAGGCGTCTACCATGGTGAGGTAAGAAACCTCAAGACCTACTTACGGTATTTACTGAGGTGTTTTCCTACCTGGAGTATTTTTCTTTATAGAACAGAAATCAGCAGAGAAATACTCCTCCCAAGCCCGTAGTGTGGGTGGCAGCTCAGACCCACATCCTGCTAGAGCAGAACTGTGAACTCCTAAACCCAGAGTGCAAAGAAAAGGTATTCCCAGGGAAGACTGCTTCCTACCAGTATTTAACACCACCACCAGCACTTTTTTTTTTTATTTAAATAAACACAAATAGTACTGCACCCACAGACTGTCAGCAGCAATAGTGTAAGAGATTTGGGCAGGGAATTCACAGCCTGCCCTCCCGTGTAACACCTTCCCGATTACTCCTGCTGTCTTGCACAATCAATACTGATTATAGCCACACTGTCACTCCACCAGCGAGGAGTAAAATGGTGATGATGGTAATGATGATGAGGTAATAGAAACGTTCATCCTATGCACATCAGTAATCTGAACTCACCCACGTGCTTTCAAGACATTAGGATAGATGTGCTCTGAATCCAGACAGATTAAGATCAGACTACGGAATAGCTGTGCAAACCGTTCCGACCATAACACTTCAAAAGTTAATTAAAAGATTATGTACTTCCATACCAGTGCCCCATAAAAAAAACATTCTTCATAGGCACTCTCATTCATGAAAGTTTGCAAGACAGGCTGTATCAGTAACAAGGAGACATCTGTACAGTGCAATAGACATGTTAAACAAGGCAATGTTCCAGCCTCCCTTGGACTGGGGCATTTCAAACAAGAATTTCTGGACATTTCTCTGTCCCACTTTTGGCTGGGCTCAGTGCAACAGCTCAGGAACTGACTAATTTGCCATTCCTCGAGGAAAAACAAGCCCAGGCTCAGCTTCCTTCAGTGTCAACTGCTAAACAATAGTTTGGGAGCGCCGGATCCAGCACAAGCAGCTCTGCAATGGGACTCAGCACTGGAAGCTCTTTCTGTGTAATGCCACACTCAACATCACCAAAGAAGCCAACTGTAGTGCGCAGGGCAGGTTTTCCTACTAGAGGGTGATCCGAACACTGTCATGAATGCTGAACACAGGCCATGCCCATGGAGTCACTGATGTCCCAAGCACACGGTTTATCACTGACTCCCACAGGACCTTCATGACCATGATACCGCACAATACCTTGAGCCCTGCAAATCACATGCACACACATGCAGTTGTTCGTCTCTAAACCATGCATGCCCAAAAACAGAACAAAAGCTTTCATGAGCACTTAAGTGTCAGACTTCACTGTGCAAAGCTCATTTAAGTCACAGAATTCAGGCACATTGGGATTGGTTTTTTTCCGCCCTCACTGCTACATGTACCAAACTCAGATGGTAAACCAGAAGCAATTAGCAGCTGGCTCAGCAGTATCCTCTGCTGATAGATCAAATACATCATCACAAATATACCTATGGACACTGCACGATTTGGTGAAATACACTGTGAAAGTTGGTCTGTGTGGCCACCTAAGTCTGGCTTTCAAAACATAGCATTTAACTAAGAAAAGCAAATAGACAAAGACTGAAAGCAGGCTAAATAACCATCAACAAAGCTTGTGCTGCACAGTACAGTCTGGAATAGAGCCCCAATGTCCCTCAGATCCATTGCTTTCTGCTCCATACCAAAACTCAGTTTACTGCCTTCCCCCTCTCACCAGGGGAGATTTGTGCAAGACCCAAGTGGGCCGGTGTCAAATCCAAAGTCGTTAAACATACGGAAGGGTGCTTTACCTATCACAATGCAAATTACATCAGCCGTAAGCCATAAAAAAGCTCATTTCAAACAACAGTAATTTAACAGAGTTATTCCAAGGAGAACTACTGGCTATATTTGTTTTCTTTCTGATATTGCAGTAGCAAACCATGCATGAAGTTTATTAAGCCATGCTAATTGTCTTTCTGTTCTAGCACATTTTAGCCATATGGAGAAATCTGGCTGGTGCTCAAAATACAAAATTGTTATTTGGGGAAAAATATCCTGAAAAGCTTCGACTGCTTCAAATGTTAATTTCTTCAACAATGTGAATAATACATAATCAAAATGTGAGCCTGGATGTGGTACAACATGTTGGAATCCATCAGAGAAAGGTAATTTGCAAACCCCGAGGAGATACACATAGGAAAACAGCTGAGTTCATGTAAAACATTTGCCATTAACCTGAAGAGTTCATGCTCACTGGGGAGAGCAGATGACTGTGTGCCCATCCGAAGCACGTGCAGTGCCCATCCAGAAGCATGTGCTAGTACTGGATCATGGAAAAATCCCTACCAGAGCAGTCAGGTCTCAGAGCTGAAGGTTGGAGATGCTAAATCCATGTGAAGAAATAGGGGTCATGCTCAGATCCAAGTCTACTTTTCACCACGACCATGGGAGAAGCCCCTGAAAGAACACAGCCCAGCCAGAGAGAACCCCTGCCCTGGGCACTGAATGGGAGAGATTCGAGAAGAATGTTGACACTGAGTTACTGACTCCATTATCATGAATCATCCATTCAAAAAGTTTACACACAGAACCAAAAGCCTGGAAGAAGCCTTCTCAGCATAGAGAACCCCCTAAATGTTACATATAAGTGATTTTGCATTTGGAAAAATCTATTTCAGGTGGTAAATTCTCATTCAGCTACTCTTCACAAGGGAAATCTCAAAGTCTGAGACCTTATTAAAGTTCATCACTATAAACTATCTTTGTGAAACTTTCCAACCCTTTCAGCTGTACAACAAATGAGTATCAATACACAAGATTAACATTTCATGATCACTTGCATGCCTTACTTATTTTTTATTAAAACACCTAATTTTTATTTCATTGACAGATGACACAATGTCAATAAATTAATTCCAAGAAACATTTTACATGCCATGATTTTTTTTTTCCATCCTCAGGGCACTTTGTTCTTATGCTTCTGTAATTCATGCCACCATTTGAAACAGCAACTTTCAGTAAGGCTAACCATAAAACAAATCACTGCTGATAGTCTTGTGATACAATCCAGTTATTTATGAAAAAGGATATGTTATTTTATTATTCCCTTCTATCCTAAACAACAAAACCTAATGACTTGCTGCTGAGAAGGAAGACACAGGAGCACCAAAGCATGACATATAGGATACAGTTAATGTGAATAATATGTTAGATTTTTATTTTTAAATATCTAAAATAATACTGATTGTGGATTAACAGAAATTATGCTTGCATGATTCTCAGCTTTTTCATTACATACCTCTGAACCCTCAGAATGGCAGAATAATTGCTATATTATGTATTTATGCCTAAATCGTGGATTACATAAGGTAAATATTAAGAACAAGCTAATATGTACAAAACACCCTAAAGCAGATTGTCATCTTGGGGGCCTTGAGGAAAATCTACATGCAGACACAGTGCCATTACCAACTGTTTTAATTGTTACTTTGACAAAGGTAATAAAATATCTCAGAAACAGAGGGTAGGCTCTATCGAGGCCTTCATCCAGATTTCCCAAGGAGATTCTTTTGTATGAGCACCACAGCCTTGGCTGGAAGCACAGATGTCCTCCACCAGAGCTCATCAGAACCTGGAAGAAAAGCGGATGCTTTCCTACAAACACAATGCATTGCAAGCCAGAAAGGACGGGCAGGCAAGGCCAGTCTCCCACGCCTCCGCACAGACAGCTTGTGCCAGCTCCTCCTCGAGCACGTCCCGCTCTGCAGCTTCTGCCCTCCTTCCCCACTGCTGGAAAGCTACTGCCCTGAAAGATGGGGCTGGAAGGCCTTGAAGAATGGCTTGTTGCAGCTTCATCCATGTGAGCTAAAGCAAGCCAGGCCTGCTTTATACCAAGACTCTACCACCAGGTCTACCTTAAATTGCAATAAACTACTTAATACAAATGGACTAGGATAATCGGGGATTAGACAATAGTCTGGCATCAATAGTTGTTGGGGTTTTTAATTTGTTTTTTTTTGTTGTTGTTTTGGGGTTTTTTTTTGGGGGGGGGGGGGAAGTGTTGCTTGTTTATTTTGTGGCTTTTTTGTTTTGATTCTGTTTTGTTTTGCTGGGGTTTTTTTGGTGTTTTTTTTTTTTTAATGCAAGTAGTCATCTCAGAAAAGGAAAAAGCAAGATCAAATCTTTTGTTGTTTCTCATTATTTACATGCTTTGTACAACAGAATAAGGGGTTTGGCTGATTTTTAACACCAAGGTTCATGTGCTGCTACTGGACTAAGCACAGTTGGTCCTGAATATAATTACACTCCAAAGAAGTTTAGAAACCCACAATTCTACTCCTGATCCATCTTCCTTCCAAATAGAAAATGCTCCAGGCCATTCTCCTTCTATGTAGCTCAAGTGATTCTCATGAAAAACCAGATGGCATGAACCATCTTCCAGGAAAAGACAGCACTTGCTATGCAGCGAGAAATGTTAGAAGGCAAACAAGCCCCCCTGCCTGTGCCTGACACATCTTCCCCGTGTCAAAACAAACCCTTCATTTTGCCTGCTGAAAACCAGCAGGAGAAAAAAAGTTTGAAAAAAAAAAAAATAATCAGATATCATCATGTAGGCTCTCCTGCTTAAGCTACATGGGAAGCTCCCGTGACTCACCACTTCAGTCACGCAGCAGAAGAACAAGTGAAGCTGCAGTGAAGAAGGGTAACTTCCATAACAACTTTTTATTCCAATGAGTTTCTTTTTCAGCATTAAAAGGAGGTTATTCTTTTCACAGTACTTGTATGCAGGCAGGCAAGCACTGCAGCCCAGATGGAGACAAACCCCATGCCATTTTAACACCTTTATAAATGCACGGGAGCCATTTACTCATCCAGGACCTTGCTAAACAAGGGGAACAGCTTCACATTGTTCTCACCCCCATCTGGCAGTTTTGGAAAGGCAGACACAAAGACCAAGTTTTGCAGGGCCTCAAGAAGAGCTGGCTTCAGAGCTGACCTTGGTGGAGATCTCCAGGAGTCAGCCTTCCCACCACTGAGCTAATTCACCAATAAAACATCCCAGCATCTACAAGGAAAATTACAGCCCAAACAACCAAACATGAACAGGAGGTGCTCAGGCAGCCTCGTGCTATCTTGCCTAATTTCAGCTGATTGCAGTCATTTTGCTGCTTTTCCTCAATTTTGTCATTTTCTGAGCCCACCTGCACCCTCTGGGTGCTGTTGCAGCATCCCAGGAACCTCACACCTGCATGTGCCCACCAAGGCAAGGGGCTGCCCCAGGCCGCTCCTCTCCCCTCTCTGCCCTTCCATTTATTCCTCAAATAACACGTTCAAGTGAGTGCTGGGTTTATAGCCCTGGGTTTTTGCAAATGGGAAATGTAAGCTATAATGAGGGAGAAGTAGGAATATTTTTGCATCAAACAGCAATTACTGAACACGCTGCCTTCTGAAGATTAAAAGGGTTTTTAAAAAATAATGAATACACCTGGGCCTATGCATTCAGTTGAGTCTTATATCTCAAAGAATCTGAATTAGCCTTATTTCCTCAAGGAAGATGATTTTTTAAATGTAGTTTATACATTTTAGACACTCAATCTGTCACCTGCAGTGCTGTGAACCAATTCCAGAGACTTGCACACAAAAGGGTGGAAAAAAATATAAGCTAAGTGAAACATCCTTTCAATACCTCATTTCTGCTTGAATGCTCTTATAACTCATTTCTGGTTTATTGCCCTTAGAAATACAGAAAGTAAAGAAGAGCAAAGAGGAAAGCAAGAAAATCTTCATATGTCCACTCTTACTACATATGCACACATCAGCATTTCCTCACATGTACAACCTTCATTTCTATTTGGAGTTTAATTAGTTTTGTGTGGTTAATTGCACAGTCAGTGAGGCACAGAACTCCATAGCATGCTGGTCATCAGGGGCATTAACCCTAGGGTTATCTGAGAAAAGAGGTACTGAAAAAACAATACTCACCTATACTAGCATTGCAATAAAAGTTATAGATAGGCTTTATCTGATGCAGAATCAAGCGTGAAAGAACAAACTCCTCTTACAACTAGAGGGACACCCTATGCTGTGCACATGGAGCAGTCCCACTTATCTTATCCCTTGGCCTTGAATGATCATTTCTTCCTAAAGAGATGTGCATGCTGTAAGTCACCCTGCGCCACCAACCCCACAGCCTCCCTGCCTCTCCTCTGCTCCTCTGCCACCTGGCCCAGTATTTAGGGTGCCACAGTATCCAGAGCAAGGACATTGCTCTCTGCTGTTACATGCTTTCTACACTTCAGTTCCCCTTTTGCAAACTGCAGACCCTCTGACATGGTGGCCCTGGACCACCCACACACCCCTAAAGGGGTTCTCTTCCCTACTGCAGCACCCACTGGTCTTCCCCATGCTCCACCTGCAGGATTTGGCTCTGCCTCTGCCCCATCCCTGTAGGTGGCACATTCTTTGAAAGATCAACTTTCCCTCCAGACCACTGTCCTGTGTCCAAACCATGACACAGAAGTATATAGCTGTCACTGCCATCTGCACTTTGAGCTTCAAGTAGTCTTAAGCATGGTGGGGTCAGGCCAAAAAGTATCCAGACTATAAAAGCCACAGACCCTAGGAAATTTCCTCAACCCGTGCACACAAGCCCAGTCCTGCACCCAAGCCTGTTTGTAAGTCTCCCATCAGGACACTGTCTATTAGCTCAAACTTGAAAACTGGTAGAGAAAAGTGGCACTGCTTTTCTGTCCACACTCCCTCAAAAGTCTTCTCTGCTCCAGCCCCCACCACAGTTAATCTTCCCCAACTTTTGCCCAAGTTACTTGTTTACTTCCCAAAGCAGGTCCCACAGCCAAGGAGTGAGGCAGCACCAGCTTGCCTCAGGGACACCCCAACTCCTCAGCTCAAGCTTGCTGTTGCAGGGCAGGCTGGCACACTTACAATAGCCTGTGCTCCTGACGAACCCTGTGGCATCATATCAGAGTATGCTGCGGTGACCTTGCAGGGAGCAGAGAACAGCATGAAGAGCAGAGCCAAGCTACCACTTGCCAAGACACATCTGGGTCTGGCAGGAGGCAATGCTGAGGAGCAGCCCTGGACTTGATTTGGTACTGCTACAGGTCACACATACTGAAGCTCTCCAAACGCCTCACTCTACAGGAAACCAGATGAAGACACCTAAACAAACAACAGCCACAGCTTGAAGTGCATTTTCTTTCAATGGGTTTAATAAAGCTCTATCATTTAGTTGTTTCAGTGGCTGAAAAAGCATCAGAAACATCACCTGGCCTGTCACAATACACAGCTCCTGTAATTACTGTGGGGTAAGTAGACAGAGGACTCCAGGTTCAAAAGAAGCCTTGAAAGCTCTGCAAAACCCCAACACCACCAGATTTACAAAACCTACTTGCAGTCAGTGTTCTGATGCAGCCATTTCCCTAAGGTGCAGGCACCTATAAAAGCTGAGAAATGTTCACTTCTCCTATGACAGAGAGAGATATGCAAGTTTGTGGTCTTAGCACAGCTTTTCCCAGTGAAACAGTGTTTTAATTTAAGGACCTTGGTTTTTTCATCCCACAAGCCCATATACTGTGCTGCAGGCAATTAATGTTGGGAACCTCAGTTAGTAAAGGGACACTCCTCTAGGTTACAGCACAGGAGTGCTGTGCAGCCGTCACAGCTGTGTCCGTGGGACTGGGTGTACACACACACTTTCCTTGATCTCCCTTATTGCTAGGTACAATTTAAGCAAGGAAGCCCACCAACTGCTTTGTGGTTACACTACATCATCTCTGTGCTTTGGTCCAAACAGAGCCAAGTTACTTCACACAAGCTGAGCTGTGGTAACTACATGTACTTCTCTTACTCAAAGAAACATGAAAAGTCACTGTGTTGGGGAGAATCCATCACAGAACCAAGCCAGGATAAGACAGAGAAGCTGTAGCAAAGCTACAAGCTAATGCCAGATCTCCTTCCTCCCACTCTGATACTTTTAGCTGTAGTGCCATCTGGGAAGAGGAATATAAAGCGAATTTTAACTTGCACTCACAACACAAGCACGGTTGAAAACTAGATTAACTGTAGTCCATTTGCATTCACCGGAGATGTATCAACTACTAAATTAGATTGATCACCACTAATCTCCATCACTGCTGGTCTCTGGTTGAGCCCAAGGAAAGAACCAGTAGAGCAAAATGGGCGAAAATTCAATGAAGTTTTGTTTGTATTTCTTCAATAATTTTTAAGGAACAGACTGAGAGACAAGGCCACACTCTAAGCTTCCAACCCCTTCTGGTGGAGAAGCTGCAGAGAATTAATTTGCAGAAAGTTTGTCCAAAATTTTGAACTATGATTAAAACAAGATGATGATAACCTCATTAGCCCAGCCAACCAATTCCTACCAAGTCTGACCCTTAACTGCATTTCAGTAGAACACAAGGATCTTTTACTTAATCAGTCTCAAAACAAGACAGCCTGTAAGTTTCAGAAAACAGCCATTATACATGCCCCAGATATCAGGTCCAGAGGATTTCCTTTACAGTCGTCCATACACATATTTTTCTTTTTTCCCATGGCCAAGTTTTCCTGTGAGCAAGGTGGGGGTTCAGATTCCAGGTCTTGAAAACAGCACCAGGATTTTTATCCAAGACCTAAGCAGGATTTGCTGTTGGCCAACAATAGGCACAGCCATACATGTGCCATTAATTACCACAAGAAGTTAAAAGCCTTCAGAAGGGGTCTGTCTCTGCTCCTGTACTTGTTCCTGTCTATTTTGGGCTGAGATTGAGGCAAACTCCCCAGAGCAGTTGCTCAGGAGAAAACCTGCACAATGCCTGCCCCTCCTTCCACATACACAGCCAGTAGCTGCCTTTGTCTGCTCTCTCAGCTGGCTTCCTCCACCACCATGAAGCTGGGTCCTCACCTGGGAGCAAAGGCATTCGCCAGCCTCAGAGTACCCAGAGAAGGGTCTTCTCAATGCTTCCCTGAGGATTAAACCTCACAAATCAAAAGCATAACTGTCACTGAAGGGAAGGAAGGGAGAAAAGACAATACTTCTCTTACTCATAGACCAAGTCATGCTCCCAGCTGCACCGAAAACTGCTCAGAGATGTCTCAAACCAAGAAGCCCACACTTTGTTCAGATGTATCTGGTGAAAAAACTTTATGCAGATTTCCCAAGCCAGACTTAACTATCTCAGACACCTGGTGTGCAATCCCATGGTATGGGTCAGGTCAGAGCCCTCAACAGTTTGTGGGTGACCTTGTGCAAGTTGTTCAACCTCCTGCTTCACAGTCCCAAAAGAAAAAGAAGAATTTTTACACTACTTTCTTCAGATAAACTAATTCAAGCTTGTGTCTGACACATGGTGCCTGGGTGCACACATGCAATGGACGCACCCTACAAGGCATTCACATACAAATTCTGCTCCTGTTACTGTTATTAAAAAGTTGTTTAATCTACACACACTGTCTCTACCACACAGATCATGTGTACTCTGCAGAAATAGATCCTGCAAAATTCCAGGCAATGGACAAAGGTATTGCATGTTTGTGACATTCAGATGCAGAACTGGCCAAAATAACATTTATTTCCACTGCAACAGAAACGTATGTCTATGCTGACAACTACCATAAGAAAAAACAGACCACTTCCTGATGCTTAAATTCCTTGTAGAAGAACCAAGGGGGAAAAAAAAAAAATTAAAAAAAAATAGAACAACACATTGTGTCACTGTTGATTTACACTAACCTCATTTTTGAATCACTAGGGCATGATCCTTCCCTGCTGAGCCCAACTTGAGCACAATGCAGTCTTTAAACCACCACTTCTAAATCAAATGTCCGTAATCTAGCTCTGCAGCATGCAAGTGAATACTGTGTCCTTTAATGAGCAATTCAGGGGTTAAATATGATGGGTCAATGTAGCTTTCATTCAGACACAACTTTCTAGCATTAATAGCATTTCTCAAAAATATTTTGTTAATTATTTCTACATCTCTCTGACCCTCAGCCATATCTTTATTTTTCAACTGCCTTTCCCCTTGCTACTGCTCCATTTCCTTCCTAAGTTTTCAATTAAATCCAAGTTATTGATGTAATTCAGGCATTCAGAGGGCAAAACAAAAACCACCCTTGATCTTGATCCAGAAGTCTTTAAAAACCAAACTGAGGTCAAGCTGTCAGGATTGCTCAGCTGGCCAGAGGACCATGTGGAAGGAGCAGCCGGGTGCTGAACAGTTTAAGACAGCAGTACTGTTTCTTAGACTACAACAGCTTCTGCAGTAGTACTAAGGGCCTCAGCAGCCGCCAGCACCAGTTGCTAAAGAAGCTTTCTCAGTCTAACATAGCAAAGAGGGATTTCACTTGTGCAGCACTTGTAGAGATGAGCAAGAATAAGAACTCAAACGCCTTCCACTTCAAAAACCTATGTGTGAACTGGCCTTAAAGGTTTAAGCTCTCCATTTCCAGACAATTCTGTCCCTTCCTTCATTTAAAGCAAAAGAAAATCTACCCTCAGGGACCCCCCATTTGACATTTGTAAGATACTATCAGCACTACAGCCATAATCTAAACTGATGCTAGATTTTCGGTTCAAATACTGTTGGTCTCCGCTTGTGTCTTCTAGTTTTGAACTTTCAGTATCTGGCTACAGAAAGACACATCCCTGCTGTAAATATTAACAACATTCTACTTTGAACATGATTTGAGCTGTTATGCAATGAAAGCTTGAGATATCTGCCAGGAAAAACACCAGAGAGCGAGAAAAGTAGTAGCTAGTGTTAAGAAGGGATCAGAAAATTTGCAATTGAACAGTAGTTAAAAAAATAACAGTATCCAACCCACATCATAACTACACACCCCAACTTGTAGAAGACATCACAATACAAAGTGTTTAGTATTTTCTTTACTAGCACAGTTACATATGCAAAGTTGTTTATAAAACAGCAGCATTTCAGTAGTCTCAGATGTCCAGTATTATTTGCAAATTATCTAAGCCTGCAATATTTTCTGTTTTAATAATCTATCAGTCTTTGCTTCACTACCTTCAATAACCACATGCAACAGCAGCAGAAATATTAACCTTGAAAGCTGCATGAAGAGCAAAAGTGGGCACGTATTTCGGCAGTTTAACTGCACTTTACTCAATGCAGTTAAATAAGCTATGTGATTTCCATCTGCTTTGTGTGACTGGCAGGTAATGCTGGACAGATGTTAGAACAGATCTTTTCTGCATCTGGTAGATGGATTCCCTGTTCCACCCAGACATGAACCAAGGTCCTAAACAAGGTGCCAGTACTTCTTTGGGGGAGTGTGTGGGGGGAGGGCTGATAGTAGGTAGGCTGAGCTCCTCCCAGCAGGAAGTAGATCTTCAGGAATGAATTGTATGCAGTTTTCAGGAATGAAAATAATTCAGAATTTCATAGATTAGGAAATTGAGCCAAGGAAAATGCTCTTATCTGCAATTCTATGGAAAAGAGACAGTTTCTCTTACGTATGTCTTTGCAGCATCTTCCAGTTACTTTTATTGAGGCTGCATAAACTAGCAAGCTAAGGTACACATTGAGCATGCTGTTAGCTGGCCAGGTTACAGCCCATGGGACGCTTGCCAGTACTCGTTCAGAATAAAGCAGTCAGCAGACACAGCTTCAGGCATATCTGTTTGCATCCTAGTATGACTTGTCAACTGGATTGCGCTACCATGATGGGGTAAGAGATTGGAAAAAAAAATTGTTTCAGGAGAAAACAGTGGTCCCACAAAGTCCAGACATTACCTCCAGCATTCAGAGGACTAGAAGGCATCCAGGCCCCTTGGCTTGGTACAGAAGCATTCGGCTCCCTACAGGTCACAGTTGGGCTGGAAGCAATCATCAGGGACAGGCAGCTTGTGGGAAAACCAGCCAGACCACAGCCTGCTCTGCCTCTGACACAGCAGCATCTCCCTCCATCAATCCCACTGACTGTCATTGCCAACAGCTCCATTCATCATTTGCTTGCTCAGGCCAGATGGATCCCAACCTTGTGTCACATGAGAAACCAGTCCCTACTGCGTCCCTTACCCCAGCTCCAACCCAGATGATGCTGAAAGGACAGAATTTTTGTCTTAACTTTCACTTGAGATTTCACTCTTAATCAAAACAGGTTTCTCACCAGTTGGTTTTAATGTGATCTTAGTTGCTTTTATAGTGGTACAGGCTCACATCACACTCTTAACTGCTGCCAAAGAGTGAAAAGCACTTACTTCCCATTGCTGAAACCAGGAAAATATGAATGGAAGATTGGAAGAACCCAGATAACTCCCTGAACTCTGTGCTCACCTGTTTCAAAGATGTAAAGCAGCAATCCTGCACTGTCACCAGGAAAAGTTTTTCCCACTAAGTAAGGCTCAGGTCTTGACCAATGATTACAGATTGATATCACCAATCTCTTGGTCATCAGCAGCACAAAGTCATTTGTTGTACTACTGTGATTCCCTAGAAATGAGTCCAAGTCACAGGTGGCTTCACTTAGGACTGAATCAGCTCCCTAAGAGTTACAAAGACTACATTTTTAGCAGGATTTTTTTCTCCTCAGCTCTGTACTCAACAGCTTAATCTCCTACTGGTGCTGGAGCAGTTTGTCTGGTATGAGTATAGAGGCCATTTGGAAGATCCTTAAAGAGCCATCAATCTGCTAATGTATGTTTCAGAGCTCAGAGCTATTTTCTTTTCCTCCTAGTCCCCAGTGCCTCTTACCAAAATACCTTACCCCATGGGGCTCAGTTGTAGCATTATGGTTATGCTCAAAGGGATGTGTTATTAAGCACCTAGACACCTCTTTCTGAATTTCATTGCTGCTTCTCAAGAGGCAAGATGTGGATTCATGCTGGCTGACTTCAGATACTTCAGTTCTGCTTTTTCACAGCCCTGACAGCATCCCACACAAGTAACTTAGGTGGCAGCAACAGCAGTGACTCACCAGCACAGCTTAGATCCGCCTTGGGTGCCTGCTGCACAACTAGACAAGCCTCATGTCCCAGGCAGAAGGCTCCTCCTGCAACTCCAGAGCTGGAACCTGACATCCAGAGAGAAGACTGCAGATCAGTGTCCCCCAACACCTCCCCACAGTCTCACTTTAGTCACTTCCTGGTCACCACTTTGCCTTTTGAGACATCCAATTTTCCACACGCCTCATTGCGACACATTTCACTGTTCCAGACCTAAACTTTAGGAACTGCAACTGGCACCAGCCCAGCCCTGCATCTGGCCTTCATTCCTCATTGGTAAAATGCAGATATCCTGTTCACACCACAGAAGTCCAGACACACAAAAAAATTGGGATCCATTATTTGCCTTAAGCAGATGGCCACAGCAATGCCTTCTGAGTCTCATCCATTGAAATGGATTATACCAGCCTGCTCCGCTGGAGTGTCATGGAGATTCTGTAAAGTGTTTTGTGCTCTGAAAGGCTTGTTTACAAGTGTTTTACTTTTAGCCCACAAGTATGAATTCTATTTTAAAATTTACTCAGGCATTTGAAGTTCATTCTCAAGCTACAGAGCACCAACCCATTTCAGCCACCACAATAAGCTACAAGGGTTCAGAAAGAAAGAAGGATTTTAATCTTTAATTTTTTTTAAAGCCGTACAAAAAAATCAAAAGCCAGAAGAACAATGAGTTTTTCCTGAGTAATACTCCATTATGCCAAGATGACAACAGGATTTGATTTGGAGGGAGTAAAAGGTAATGGCTTTCTTTCCTAGCAGCCTTTACTTCCCAGGCAAACAGTGCTGGCAATAGAATAAGAAAAAAAAACCCCACCCATTGACATAGGCAGTGTTCTAGTACTCAGTAACTCACTGGGCACCGTAGCTCACATGGTGTTGGGTCCAGGGGTGGCTTAAAGAGTGATGGCCACGAGAAANAATTATAAATAGTAGCTATCATTAGCAGTGAATGTAGACTGAAAAGGAATACGAGGCACTAATAATCATACCACAAATGTTCTTTTCATACATGGTCAGAGTATATTTAATATATCCTCATGTTTATAAAGGTAGATGCATGTTAGAGTTGCACTGAACACAAAATGTCTATCCACATAGGAAATAATTTTCTTCTCAGCATCTACTTGTCTCACCATGAAGCAAATGTATCTCATCAAATAAGTGTAGGCACTTCTTTTTGGGCCATTCAGCAGACGCACACCATCAGCACAGTACCAGGGTGCACTGGAAATGGTCAAGTGCTCTGTGAGGGAAGAAAACCAGATTCAAACTGAAAAACTCCTTAGGTTTTTATGATAATCAGGTGCCTGAACCACCTTCTGCCTCTCAGGGAGGGAGGGAAAGAAGTAATTATCAGCCATCCAAACTCCTTGCTACACAAAGAGGGCTTCCACACTACTGTCAACTATGACAACAGCCAGTGCTCTGTGGGCAGCACCTGTTTTATTCCCCTGCCAAACAGCAACTGAAAGAGACTCGTTTCACCAGTCTGCCTGTACTGGCATGGGCAGCGCTCATGTACATTACAAACTATGAGGCTCAAGCCAAGGACCACCTTGTGAGCAATCTCTAGAGCACTTTGGAGAGACAGAGCTGATGACTACCAGTCTCAGCGCTTACATGTGCAATCTGTAAAGATCAGCTTGTGGGATCACATCTGGCCAAAGACAGTCTGACAGCAGACACCTCCAAGCCATCTCTTGGCAGGTGTGGCACAGCAGCTTTGACAGCAAGCTAGGAGGGTGGGATTGCTGTCCTTCTCCCATGGGCAACAGCTCTGCTCTCTGAAGTCATGGGATGGCTGCCTCCTGCCTCAAGAAACAGCAAAAGCAGAACAGGAGTCTTCACTCTGTGCCCATAGATTTCACTAATCAAGTTTCAGTCAACTTCAACAAGAATGGATTTATCTTAGTAATTTTTTTTCCCCCCCCCTCAAATTGAAATAGGTGACATCAATTTGACTTGTCAGTTTTAATTAGCATTTGCATTATGTTCTGCTCTGAAGTTGTTCTGGTGTGACAGACAAGGGTAAAAAAAGGTCTAATACATAACTCAAACCTAGAATTTAGAATGTCAACATGAAAGGCAAAACTAATTAAGATGCTTCACAGGAGATTCCAGCGCTTCCCACACACACTGGTGACATGATGCTTTAGACAGGAATTCTGTACATTTGTATATATACAAACACATCCAAACAGTCAGGGATTCACAAAATGAAAACTGACATCAGTTAGTACTAGCAATGGAACAGAGCCCAATACTTGCAGCTAAGTTCAAGCCTAACACTGGGTATTGTTGCAAGAATACAGCAAGAATCAGTCCCCCTTTCAAACAACAGAATGTAGTGACCTAAGATAAATATGTGAAGAAAGCTTTATCAGGAGCATCTAACAAATGAAAAACTGATACACAAGTACAGATTCTCCAGACCATATTTGGTTCATATCACCTGCTGTAGTCAGTCAGTATCACATACAGATACCCCCAGCAACACTAACAGAAATACAAGTATAGTTTTTAAAAAATGTTATACTTAGACATTTCAATTGACTCTAAAGCAAGCTGACATCAGGTTTTTTTCTTTTTGAAGCATCTAACTTGAAAAAACTTACAGGCAAAGTGCGCAACCAGGGCAAACCCATATGTAAGTGCCAATCATTTTGTTCAATATTTAGTGCCAGTTGTGATACTGCAGAGCATTGCTGGAAGCAAGAATGATGCAGAGCATCAAGGAGCATCACTGGAAGAGTCACTGTCAAAGCTCGCTTGGGGGTTCTTTACAGGGCTTCTCCAACACTCAAGAGCCTCTCAGCTCTTACAGCAGAAAGAGACACAAAAGGTAGGAGCCATCTTCAGTCCTAGCGCAACATTCAAGGTTGCAGTTGGGGTTGGATTGTTTTTCCACTGACCATAATTTGTTTAGACATAGCAACTTTATTGAAATACAGCAGTGAGATAAACGCATTGAAGATGAGAAAAAGCTACCCAAGATGAAGAACAGTACAAGAAAGACATTGACATATACAGGCAAATTTCCATTTTGACTGGAAACCAAGAGAGGAGCTAGAATAGCCTTTGCAGGGCTAGAAAAGGAACATCTTTTTTGGTTTTAAGATAGAGTTTGTTCTGCTTATGATAGTTTGTGTGACATAGCTGGCTGCAATTATGAGCAGTGGCGACACAGACAGGATCTTCCATGACCAAGATGGTCACTTATATGCTCCTCCTGCCAACCTCAAGTGCTTGCTTGCACTATGCATAAGTTTTGGAAGGAGTGTTGGGAGAGGGAGAGGAAGAGGGAAGAGAAAACATTAATGTTTTTAAGACAATTCCTCTGTTTAGCAGGAAAACAGCTATTTATGTGTTTTACAGCTAAGTTACGAGGCCTTTGGGAATCAAGGTTTGTATTGAAGTACCAACTGGCCTTTGATTAGAGCAGTTTAAACACTGCAGCCCTAATAAATCACCAAAATCAAAGCTGAACCATGCCATGGAGATTTCAGAAGGGGGATTTGTTTGGTTTGGATTTTGTTTTTTGAATAGCTGTGACCTGATCAGAATCAGATTAGCCAAAAAGCAATTTTTTTTTTTTCCTTAATACAACAGGGAGAAGAGAAGAGTGCAGACAAGAAAGGTAACTCACAAGAAATTGAAGCATTTGGGTTAGAGAGGCTGGAGTTATTTCAGTGGAAGAGACAAAGTGTTTTGGCACATCTTCCTCTTCTGTCACCACCTCTCCCCTCAACATCCCACTGTGTTAGGACCAGGGCATCCCAGAGGGAAGGCACACTCAGTGACATTGCAGAGCTAAACCACCACAATTCCTTAGTGAAAGTTACCTGCCTACCTCAATGGACCTTGCCCCTTTAGAAATCACCAGGTTTTATGCCTCCTGCCTTTTCTGAAGTGCTCTTTCCCTTTATCTAGATTTGATTACAGTGCTCACCAAAGGAGTATTCAGGCTAGTCCAGGGATTTAAATCTCTCCACCCCAGAGCGACGATAAACTACTCAAATTCAAATATATACTTATAAGTTTGAACACAGTAGAGCCAAGACAGGGACCATTAAGCATCTTTTGCACATAACCAGAGCAACCAGCTCCATCTCATTTGTCAGATGGGGTCATGCAACCCTCCAAGATTAGACCCCAAAGACTAACAAGGCAAGGCCTCTGAATAACACTGCTGGGCTACATGACCTGTATTTTGGTTTCCCTCTAGGTACCTACATTATTAGTAGTTGTGTGCACAAATACCTCAAAACTGAGTTGCCCATCACCAAGGATGGGATCTGCTTCAGCTTCCTGCTAAGTTAACAGAAAGACTTCCCATCGTGTCTCAACAGCTCCATGTCCCATGTCATAGTTATAAGAATTTGCACCATGATGAGGATCAAGCACAGCATGGTCCCATCATTTTGTTTTAAAGCTCTAACTGTGCAGAACAGCTTCACATGAATCAAGTCCATCCTACCAGTCTATAGGTCTGTTTCCAGAGTTAAATTCTTTCCTTAAGTCAACACAAAACAAAGGAGGCCTAAAAAATCTCACTAGGCTCACATGAACTCACCTACTTTACCATGAAACATTGATGTTTATACAGAGCATGAATAATTTAGCTTTTCTGATCTTTTTGAACAACCTAACCTCACTGAATGTTACAGGACATATAATTTACATTATTTAGATAGTAGAGGAAATAAAAAATGGTTTCAACTCTTAACCTTATCTAATAGTCAGCCTTAAGAAGAGCAAAGTACAGTAATTGCTATAATGGCAGTTTGCCCAAGTTAAGTCTTAAGACCATTATAATTAAAAGGGTCTTTTTGGCTCTTATTTTTAAGACTGATTCACCCTAAAATGCAATTTTTCACCTCCTCACTGTAAATACCTGTTTGGTATTTCTCAACTTTTCTTGCACTCAGCTTTGGTGGAGGAGTCCCACAACAACAAGTCACCTGGTCACTGATGCTCCAGGTACACCCTCAATCTGGAACTGGCCAGATACAGCCAGTGGGACAGAAGCACAGACAAGGAAAGGCTGAATCTTGGCACATTTCAGCCTGTCCTCCAGATGCTTTAGTCCCTATTTCTGACCACTAGACTCCCAATCCTATTTTTACCTGTCAAGAAAAGACCGAAAAATAAACATTGGATGAGCACTAACCTGGCTGGCTGGCTACCAAAGCCTTTTCTACAGGTTTTCCCAAGCAGTGCTGTGCACTGCAAAGGACTCCGTGGCCAAAGTGCAACCCACAGACCAAGTCATCAGTCTCAAGCCAGGTTGATGGTGCTTCTGGCATAAGTGACTGAAGAGCTCTGGACTGACCAAGCACGTAGATCCCATGACGAGGGAACCCTCAGAGCAATCACTGTTCTTCTTCAGCTTTGCAGGCTTTATTGGTGTTACTTTTCCCTTTTGACTTATACTCTCCACTGTTAACAGAATAGAGGATATAAAACAGAATACCCTCATTTCACTTGATTTAATAGCTGATTTAACCTGCTTGTTATTAGAAATAAGTCAAATGAAAAACCGATTGCATTTCCCTTTACAGAAATATCATCATGTTAATTATTCCTTACTGGCATAGTGCTAATATTCCGGTATCTCAGTTAGAGCCAAAGGCAGTGGGAGCCAGGCAGGTGCTCAAATATCCCCATATCCCCAGCCTAGTCCAGGACTGAGGTGGTCTCTTAACTCAGGCCCATGTTTCTCAGGATTCTTGCCTTACTCCATTGCAATATATCCTTTTAGGGCCATATTTGAGCACTGAAATCCCCCATGCCCCAGTGACAGGGTAATAGAGAAGCAAGTATCTAAGGCACATTGCAAAGAACAAGGGAAGTCAGGTGCATGAGCTGCTTGCCTGAACCTGGCACTAATAAAGGCCAGGCACAGGGATTAAGCAGAATTTCACACAGCTGACTATTGTCCTAAAAGCAGTTAAATCACTTAGGAAAGGATGGTTACAAATGCTCTAGATATCTTTCTGAATAATGAAACACAGCAGGTAATATAATGAATATTTAATTTCACAGTAGCTGTGAACTGTGTCTGCAAAATATTTACCCCTAATATATCCTGTCCCATCTACACAAAATCCATCCCAAGTGAATTACAAACAGTAGGGACTTGGTCTAGTTGACCAACTGAAGCACTGGATGCTATTTTACAACTAATTGTGACAAGTGATAAAGTATTGTTCTAGAGCACAAGTTATTATGCCTTACTTTTGACAGGCTTTCACTCTAGCTTAAAATATGTGTTTTCTACATAAATGCATCACTAACTAGTTCACACAACCTCCTACATTTCTTCAAATTGAAAGACTCCAGCAGTAGCAACAATATTACCTGTGTGTACATATATATATATTAATGCCGTATCTCCAATTTCTCTCTCCGAATAGAGTCATACATTAGATTTAAGAATATCCAATTCAGACACAATGTAGTCTGTAGTTTTGTAGAGTACAGAAATGAATTTTTAATACCAGAAGGAATCAGTATAGTGAGATAGACTGACCTCAAGCCTCTCCACAGACTGTAACTGCTGCATTGCCAGCCCTTTAAAGAGCTGCTGCTTCTGCACATTAACTCCAGTTAAATCCTTAGACCCATGCCAGCTGAATATATTACTTTTTCTGCCCCAGACATCATGGATATCATTAGTTTTGTCTGCACTTTAACTCCTGGAGCAATCTAAGATTGTTCTTTTATCTATTTATACTTGTACCATTAAATCACTTTTCCACTTCCATTTTTCGTTGCCATTAATGTAACTTAGAAATTAGAACTGTTGGAGTCTAACTTAAAAAAAATCATATTGGATTTGGACCAGTTCTCCTCGTACACTAGCATTACATTAGCATAAACACAGCTTTCAGTGGAATTAGTCTTGCTCACTCCTCTGGGAAACAAAAAGAAAAGGTCACTCCTACTGTTTTCTACCTACTAAACTTAGAGTAGGGGTTTAATCCACAAATATATATGTATGACTCAAGCTCTGGAGGGAGAATTACTCAGTATGGCCAAATAGTATTGCAGCAAATCTGAAAATGTTTCATTACTGCTAATCATTTTCACCCAAACAACTGGCTCTTAAGATACCACAATGCCTCCATACACCAGAATTAGATAGTACACATTAATTTAAACAACAAAAACTAAAATAAAATCAATCCTACTTCTGCATTAAAACAACTCAACAAATAGCATGAGAGAAATTATGAATTAGCTCAACTGGACTCCAATGTGCTACTGATCATTAGACATTTAATCAAATTCAACATGGCACGCAGATCTGGTCTGTCTTTCCCCCACTGCTTTTGACTGTTTCCACAACACTTGCTCTGTGACAGACAAAAGGATCCTACTCCTTTCAAGGCTGAGCAGATCACAACCCCATTTGGGTACTTGGGGATGCTTCTGGTCAGAGTGTTTGGCATCCAAGTGTCCTGCTAAGAACTTCTCCCTGTTGTCACAGCTACTTTTGACAAGTTACCATCCTCCCAAGCAAACCCATATCCAACCTACACGTGAAGCATCAATAGCAAAGTGCATATAATCCTGCCTTTCACAGACCACATTCAGGAGGAAATCATGAGCTAGAAGATCAGATCAAAACTCAATTGGCCTTATTTCTTTGTTGTCAGTGGTTTTCCACCACATGGGGTTTAGGTTTGTTGGTTTTTTTTTTTTTCCTCCCATCTCCACACACACAGAAGCACATCAATAGGAAAAAAAAAAAGTATCAGAGGACTACAGCAGCGTAACAACCTGTTAGCCTGTACCCAAGTCCTGGGTTTTGTCCCAGGCCAATAAAAACACAAGGAGGTCTGCAAAGCCTTGTTGCAGCTGACTTAACTCAGTCCTCTACACTTCTAAGAATGGTGTTCACCTTTGATTTTCTTTTCAAAGGTCCTGCTTCAGCAGGGTTAATGAGAAAGAAGTCATATAGCAAATTAAGGCTCAATCATTGTGCAATTCCCTTCAATAAATGTTAATTGTCCCATCCTCAGTGCTTTGCAGTGTAATTAACTATATGTCTGTACCAAAGGGAAAAAACATAGCATACTTCATTTCAAGGTCACGAAACAAGTGAGAAAGAGGCAAGAACAGAGGCAACATCTCCTGACTTGTCACCTCTACGCAGTCCCCTGCTTCAACCACTAGGCAGCATCCACTCTTCAAGTTGACACAAAAGATAGAAAACCAACATCAATGCCAGGTACTAACTAAAAAGCTATGAGAACAGAGACTGGAAAAAGGAAGCCTTTCCACATTGATCATATGAAGGAACTGCAGTTTAAATCAGTGTTTGATATGCAATATGTTTGACAAATAGACTTGTATACAAAGTTATCTAGCTCTTTTTACATATTCTTGTAATCTGTCTGTCATCCTGAGGACCCACAGTTACGAAAAAAAAAAACCCTCTTTATTTCCTTCTCAGAGTAAAGCCTGACCAAACATCTCCAGTTTACAGATGGGATCAGCAGGGGAGAAGCATCCCCATTTTTGATCTCTTACAGAGCCAGGCACACAAAGGCACTGAGCAGTGCCTATTCCTGCTACAGAGCTGGACTCATGCAGACCAGTCAGCAGGACTTGTCTTGCTTTTCATCTTCTACAAACTTCACGTTTTAAACATACTGAGCACAGGAACCATTCAGTGTCTGTACTATCAACCCTCAAATTCTTTTTCTGTGCAGCCCTAAGAACATGCCAAAAATAAACTGAGGTTTCCATCACCTACTGAGAAAGCAAGGGAAAAGCACGTGCATAGCAGCTAAAGCAAAGCTCATTTTACACCCTCCAGTCACTAATACACAAAGTGCAAACCCCTGTGTTCCCTGATATTTCTTCAGTAAAAATAAAAGTACCAGCCTTCTTCCACCTCCAGCACAAAAGAGACATTTTTCTTTGTTGTTTGTAACTTATTGATTTTCAGTTCTTCAAGTATAAGTGAATCTGCGAGACTTCACCTCTAACTGCCCTGCATATGTTTTTATGTTACAGAGCAGTTTCAGGCAATAAAATGTCAAAATAAACAAGATAAACAGGTAACTGTGACAAGTTTTCCCAACGGCAGAAAAACATTATCAGCACCTGCTGATTTTTCCATCTGCTCTGAAGTACTCAGGAGAAAAATCAGAACTTTCATACAGTCAATATTTTGTAAGTTATGATTGGTATTGATTCCTTTAGGAAAACCCAGGCTGTGCGTGTATATATATATGTCTCTATACAATGAGGAGAGCAGTATAAGTAAGACCTATGCTGGAATTCAGGGGGCTTCAGGCCAAGATGCAGCTCATTTTCCTTCACCTATCTATTCCTCTGTTTCAGCGTTGGCCTACAGGTAAGGGGCTGCTGACCTGGGCTCCTATGGATTAGCCCTCAGTATTGCTTGGAAGACAGAGAAGCAGCAACAGAGAAGGAAGGAAAAAGTTAATTTCTAGTGTAGGGCACAGCAGGAGAAAGTCTTGTGTGGAAGAAATTGCCCTCAAGGTTTGCAGATAAGGGCTGTTTTTGGCCCTGCCACCACATTCATGCATGGCTTAGTTATGACTGGCTGAAGTTAGGTTTAACCTGGCTCATTGCCTAAATATTTACAGTTTCTCACACATCGCAGGCTGAGCTGGGTGTACTGGGGCTGGGTGTCTTTAGCACAATCACAAACAGCAGCTCAGCAGGGCCAGTCAGGCCGTGTAGTGGGCGCTGCCAACACAGGACAGCAGCAAGGACAGGTTTTTGCCACTGAAAAAAAGCCCCTTGTTGTAGCCTTAATTCCTGCATCACCACCAGCAGGGTAGGTAAAACCACCGGAATAGAAGAATCCCTGTTTTTCCACAGGAAACATCTGCTTTCCAAAATGTGTTTTGACTTCCCAACAAAGAGAGCTTTCTATCAAGAAAGCCAGCCTCCCCTCCCTCAGCACACCCCCACTCCCAGGGCAGGACAGCCCCCTCCTACCTCAGCAAGGTGTCTCTCATGGCCAGGTCTCAGCAGTCCCCAATGCACACGCAGACATGGGCCCAGTTTTGCAGCACCTCTGAGTGCTGAAGCTCTGCAGATCCCCAAGGGCCCCACCAGCTGTTGGGGGCAGGCACAGTGGCCCCCGCACAGCACCTTCCTTTTCTCCTAGCCATACTCTGCGAGGGGAGAAAGGAACCTCTCCTGGGGGCAATTTGAGGCCGTGGGGTTGGGTGTAACACAGCCCTGCACAGGGGCAGCTCGTCAGCCCATCAGCCCCATCTAATCCCTGAGCAGCCCAGCTGTGCCCAGGTCACCATCCCTGCAGCTTGGGGCCCTTCAGACCAAACCGAACTGAACTGGTCCTTCAGGAGCGTTTGACCCCAGTTTGTTGTGTTTACAACTAAATCACAGCTTGAGGAGGGGAAAGAGGGAAAATATTTTCTTTGAGATCTGCCTGTGAATTACAGGCAGAGCCCCCCTCTCTTCAAGGCTCCCCGGGTGATCCCGCCGAGGCGCTGAGGGGCTGCTGCGGCGGCAATGGCAGCCGTCTCAGCCTGAGCCAGGCCTGAGCGTGGCCTAGGCCTGGGTTCCCACACAAGCCGATATGGTACTGCACCTCCCCGGCCTCCTGAAACGCTTTTTTCGACCCATTTCCAAGCAGGAGAAGCTGGAAAGAAATTATTTGTCCCCAGCTGTGCCAGGCCGGCATGGCAGGGAGCCGGGGTGCTGCGATGATGGTAGGACAAATACCCAGAAGAAATGAGTGTTCAAGGTGACTGACCGTGTTTGGTAATGTTTCAAAAGTGTTAGAAAAGGAAACATTGGTTTTCTTTAAAACAAAACAAACAAACAAAAACAAAAAAGCAAAATCTTTCATAACTTCTATCTTAACCACCAATACATTTGTGCATTTAATATTTTCAGACATACACTCTGGCTTTCTCTAGATTTCTTTAGTTTTATCTACTGTTTTTCCCTTTCCCGCGCTCGTGCCGCAGGGGCTCCCATGGCCAGACACACAGCTCCACACCGGCTGTGCGCCCCGGCACCACAAAAATCCCTGGGTCATTTTTTATATTAACAGGTTCATTAACTTTACTGCCCTGGCCAGGTCCCAGTTTGAGTAAATACAATCCCTCTCTTATTTCAACCACAAATGTCTTTTTCAATTTTTTTTCTTGCAAATCGTTTTGCGCTTTTTTTCCATGCTTTTTTTTTTTTTCTTCTAATTGGAAAACAGCTGTCACTTTTCACCCAGGGCACGTTTGTATTTTGATACCACATTAATGCCTCTGTCCTAAACACTTATTATTATTAAAAACTGCTTAGAGATGAGGAAACAATTTTGCATCATGCTTCCAGGGAAATTCAGAAGTTTTGCTCACAGGAGGAGCACAATGCCAAAGGAAAGACACCACAGTTTATTAAACGTGTTACATGTAATATATTCTACATATAAAATTAATTACGTGCTTCAACTGGAAAGATTTATAAAATGGTTTGATGGCTTAGTCTATTTAAAAGGCAATCTAAGCAAGCCATGACCACAGAGCCATTGCCACTAATCTAAAAGACATTTAAGCTTCCCTGGCCTCTTAGAAGCTATTATTTGAGTTAAAAACCTTATTGGGAGACCATGCTGGGGAGAAAACATAGAAACATATTTCAGTTAATGGTTCAGACCCACTTTGTTTGCTCTGGAAACTGACCCCAGACTGTAAATTATATCTCTGCTGTACAGGGCATTACTTATAACATATGAATAATGGATATTACAAACAAGCATTATAAAATGCAAATTCAGTTATCAATATTACAGAGCTTCCATTTAAAAATGTAGTTCACGAGTGATACAAATTTTATGGTTCTTATCACCAATGAAAAAATTTGCATATCCCATCACAGAGTTCTCGCAAGCACATTCTGCACTTCTTATCTCAGGGCTTTTATGGTAAGAAATATTGCATTAGGCCCAGTAATTTACATTTTTCCAATGAAATTCTAAATACATATGCAGCAGCTCTTTACTGACTAGCTTCAAGTTATAAATTATAAGCTTAGAAGTAAATACATTATGACAAATATTGATTTCTAAATAGTCACCATGAGCGAGATTTTATCCTGGTGTTGAATTATCACACCTCTTGTCTTTTATAGCTGTATCTTGTCTCCCAGCTACTATACTTTCTGGGAAGTAAGTAAATAAATAACACCACCTCACTTTTGACAGTTCAATTCAGTCAGTTCCACGTGTTGGAAACAGCAGGTATGAGTCCATGCAAGGGTTTTCTAGCAACTCTACTCAGACAGACATTTTGGGATCTCCAACTATTATAAACACTACTTTCAGCCTGTCACATCACCAAGCACTGCAGGCTTTCCGATGGAAGGAGCAGATGAAGTCCAGCACCTGTTGGAAAATATTAGCAAAAAAAGTAGCAGTACTGGTCTGGGACGACATTGAATGGACAGTGCTTGTTCATTCATGCTCCATGGTTGCTCAGCAATTTTTTGTTTTCATGGATAATCTCAGCCTTTACTACCTTAACACCATGATTACACATGGCATCTGGTTAGGAAACAGGAACAAGGCGCTTGGTCCGTGTAAAAAATCAAATAGACAGCTCAAGCTGCAGTTGTAACTGGACAACCCTCCACACTCCCATCACCCCTGCTTCAGAAGTGGCACTGAGACTCTGCAGAAAACAGAGACTCCAGGCAAGCCAGCATGGAAATATAATTGCTGCAACCCACAGGCTGAACCTATTGTCTGAAGAACCGCATGAATACAGCAAAATCTGGTCCAAAACAGAGGTGGGGAAAAAAATAAAGAAAAATAGCAGTCCTCGATGCTCCTCACAAAGCTCCTCGATGGAGACCAAGTGTGTGGCAGCCCTCACTGTGCCTCCAGCTCAGGAGGACTCTCTCTGTCTCCAATCCTCCCATACAACCCAAATGCCACCGCATGCCCTGACCTGCGACCACTGCCGCTCCCACACCTTCCCGTTCACAGCTTGTCTGTGGTCTCCTTCCCAGCTGCAATGCAGTTTGTAGGACAAGGAAATGGATGAGGCACAGTCTTTGCTTCCATAGCACCCGGTGGATAGGCACAGAAAGGCAAAGGACCTTGGAGGGACACACAGTGATTAGACCAATGACAGCATGGAGAAAGTTTCTTCCCTCATGAGGAAGGCTGTAGTGCATCAGGCAGATGGGTCACAGGCAGGTGGAAGAAAAACATGTGAATCCAAGGAAATGTCTCAGACGCGCTGGGTCTTCCAAGTCTGAGCTGAGCAGCTGAGGTATGCCTGAATTCAATTATATTTGTCAATTCAACATGCTTTCTAGGAGTCAACAAAACCCAAGCTGTTGTTCCAAATATTTATTAAAAAATAACTGCAAGTGGAAAAAAATCAATAAGCAGGTCAATGGCATATTTATTACAGTTTTAACAGGTAAGGAGAATTATCTACTTTATGAACAAAAAAAAACAATAGGGAAGTATACTGAAGGATTCTTAATCAAATGATAAAATGGAAACAGCATATGCAATTTATATTTATATATAAATTTTTTGGTTACATTCTTCTTAAATAGATTAAACAACATTCATTAGCAACATCCAAAAGTATTTCTTTGTGATAAGAGATTCGTCTTCCTTCACAGCAATCCTACCTCTCCATAAGTTTATGTCCACTGTGACAATTTTAGAGTTTGGGGCTAGAATACGTATTCAACACCACCAGGTCAAATCCAGAGCAAGTGATCTAAAACCAGTTTATAGGATATCTCAATGTTATTTCTGCAACTTAAGGCCAGGTATGCAACAGGCAGAACTGGCAGAGCATGATTTAAGCTGTGGGATCTCCTTGAAAGCTCAAATTTGGATTAAAGATAGATTCCCATAGGGAAATTCTGACACTGCTCAGGATTCCAAGTTTAAGACACACTTCCCTTTTTTTTGTAAACAAATGTTAACAACATAAACTCTCTGTACCCTGTTAACCGCTTCTCAACATAAAAATAAGGAGCTGCTTGGGTGGTCTTAAAATAAGTCAATATAAAAATCTATACTATCCTAAGAACTGTCTCTGTATCAAAGTGCTAGCAAATGGCACAGTGTTTTCTGCTTGGAGCCACGTTCCCTGCTTTTCACGTTTCATATTGCAGACCTCAGCTCCAGCAGGACTGAGCTCAGGACTCCAACCACGGTGGCTGAATCATCCCAGCTCCAGGCTCACTCTTGGGCAGCCCTCACTTACGCTGGGACACCCAAAGCATTTCTGAATGGGTCATGCTAGGACAAGCTCTCTGTGCTGTTAGATGGATGGTGCCCATCGCAGACCCATCCCCATGCCGCGGGGCAGTGGCAGGGTCTCCACGTGCAGGGAGCTGCTCAGGAACCACCCCAGCACAGCAGACACTTAGCCTGGCTCCTGCAAAGACCTGGGCAGGAGTCGGGCTCAGATCCCTACAGCAGAAGATGAGCAGATCCCCCCGTCACTTTGCATAGTTTGGTTCAGCAGGGACTCTCTGCGAGACCTAGGGAGATGCTCTATCATGCTGCTGCTGCCCCCCTTCCTACCAGGTGCTAGCAGAGACTCCCATGCTTGCCTATTCGGGACCTCTTTGGCTTACTTGGTTTGGTTCAAATGCTCACTGGCTGCTACTTTGGAGCCTGAATAAGAAATAGTGCAAATACAAGCTTAAAGAAAAAAAATACCACCTTGCCTTCACTGAACATTCAGTTAAGAAGACAAGGATCCATAAGATGAAACCCCATTTGTGGGGTATATTTGGCAAACCTGTACAAGATTCTTCATGATTGCCTTAAAGGAGTATATTTGGCTTGGTGCTAGATGCTTAAAATTATTTGCTAATGTGATTCTAACTAACACCATTGTTGCTAATTGCAAACAACTTTGAAGACTAGTCACAGAACACATGACATCTCCTTGGCGCGATGGGACAAACACTTTCTGCAGTTATGGATTCCTCGGTGCTTTTCTTATCCAAGTTTGACTCAAAATGATTTTATTTGCATGGAATAGCGTGAATTCATCGAGATTGGTTTTGCTGGAAGGCAAACAGACCACATTATTTCTGAGGGTCAAGATACCTTTATTTGGCCATGATTGGGCAGAAGAGGAGGCCAAAACAGAACACAGTTTGATTCCTATTATGGGAGGCTGTCTGTGGTGCATTTTAAAACGATAATAATCTGAAGTGGCTGAGATGTTCGAGTTTGAAACTTCGTGAAGTGCTAGAGTGCCCTATAAAAAGAGAGACCCCCCTTGCATTGCAGCAACCTTCACCACGGGGCAGCACACATGCTGCAGCTCTCACAGAAGCAATGCGCCGTGCAAAGTTTCTTGGCCCACATCATCACGGGGCTTAATTTCTCTCAACTCCTCTTCCCCCAAAAAAATCAGCGGAGTGGACATTCAGCAATAAGTTGCCTTCAGCAAGCAATGCACAAATGGCTTGTGAACTCCACTAAGGATTAGGCACTTAGTCTGCTCAGGGTTTTTGTAAATCCTATATACCTCCATCCCTAGGCACCTAAATGCTATTCCTGCAAAGTCTGGTTCTCAGTGTTTCAGGACTCAGCCCTGGGAACTAGTCCTGCTTCAACTGTGATCAAAGAGAGAAGACTGCACTCTTTGATCAGGAGCAGGGCTGACTGCTGTCCTCATCAGACCCACGGAGCTCAGACCTGCTCCTCTCCATCACACAGCTCCCACCGTGCCTCTTAGTACACCAGCATCAAGCCAGATTTGCTAGCTTGAAGACAGAGTTGCACTGGGGGAGTTTTACCTGTGATTTTATGGGACTGTTTCAAAGCAGGATCCACACATTTAAAACGATAAGGAGACGAACTCACCATGAAGATAAGGAAAAAAGAAAGATATTTAAGACACCTGCCATCACCCCCCTCACACTCCATTAAAGAAACAGCCTTATCTGCAGCCATGTGCTTGCTTCTAATGTGATGCTGCCCTTCCCAGCACTTCAGGACATTGTTTCCAATGACAAAGATAACAGAGTTCAGGCTTTAACTGAGAACTGATGCATGAACATGTTTAAGTAGCTTTCCTCTCCCGGCTCCATGAATTAATTACAGCTTTGTACATGAATAAAATGGAAAAAAATTATCTGCTTTTTTTTTTCTCCCCCATCATATTCATGTTATGTGGTGAGCAAAAGGAGAGATGTTTGGAACAAACACTTTCTTCCCCTTCTCCCTTTGTCTGCAAGTGTAAATATTACTGGAACTTAAAAACCGGCATCTGTACTATGTTTATCTTTTTTACGATGTTCATGTAGCAGAGACTTCTGAAATATGTTTGGCATGAATGCTGGCCATGACAGGACACTGCCTAAATTAGAATCAGGCTCCAAGTATCTTCCTGCTATTAGATTATGTCATATGTTATACTCTTACTCATGGCCTGGGAAGGATAGTGCAAGGGTACTTAATATCTGTAGATATTCAATTAAAATGAGTACAACGGATAATCACTAGGTCTGGCTTTTGCTTGACTCACATCTAGCCCAGACTAGCTTCTAAACCTTAAGAGAAGAGAAAAAGGAAAACAAACGTACACAACAGTGGAAGTCATCATGCCCATATGTATGCCTGCTGGCTAATACTGTTACCTAACGGAAAAGGTAAAAAGTCATGCAGTTTTCACGTTGTTTGCTATAGTTTGGATTATGTTAATGCTAAAAAATATTACTAAGAGGGAGGGGAGAAAGGTTTGTTTGTAATACACGGCAATTTTGCCAGCTCTTGAAAGTTGCATTTCAATCATAACTGCTTTTCTCTGTGCACTCTGAACGCTTCCCTTTTCAAGGGTATTGGCATGCTTATGGCAAAAGCAACCAAACCAATTAATTAGGCACATGGTGAAAGTTAAAAAGAAAACAAAACAAAGATAAAAGACAGTCATTTCCATTCTGAAAATCCTTATTCAAAGCCTTGATGTCACAGTGATAAGCTAAGCATGAAAGGTAGCAGACTCCTTCCTTGCATGAGGGGCCCAGCAACACCAGCTGTGAAATGCACGCATAGAAAGCCTCTTCTATATTATATATACAACTGTAATCCAGAATAAATAGTAATCTTCTGACTCATAAGTGTATTTCAGCTTGGTTGTTGTTGTTTGTCACAGCTGGAGATGGCTTGCTTTTCATCCCTTCTGTCCCACCCTTGGACACATCAATGAAGAGCAGCCTGGGAGTCCGGAGTGTCAGCAGTATCCTTTTGTACTCCTTCCGGAAATTCTGGTTAAGAAGACCATAGATCACAGCATTGAGGCAGCTGTTAAAATAGGCCATAAAATAGCTCAGGACAAAAAGCCATTCTGGAATGTGTGGCTGCACTTTTGAAGGGTTAATTGAAACAGCAAGTCCAATAAAGTTTAACGGTCCCCAGCAAACAGCAAAAAGGACAAAAACCACAAACATAGTCAAGAAATTCCGGATGTCAGCTGCCCTGAGCTTCTGCTTGCAGTCTTGTCTCACCCGGTGTTTGACTTGAATTACCAAAATCCAGATCCGTAGGTAGCAAAACGTCACGATGGACAGTGGGACAATGAAGTGAACCACCACCACTGTGATGGTGTATGATGTACTCACTGTCTGGGCAAAGGTACAGGAGTAAATCCGGGGGTCATACTGCAAGGAGCCAACAAAGAAGTTTGGCACAATTGCCACCACTGTGAGTATCCAGGTCAGGCAGAGATAGCAGCAAGTGTTCTTCAAGTTGAAGAGCTTATCGTACCGAAGGCTGTGGCAGATGTAGCAGTAGCGGTTGATTGCAATCGCCGTGATGTTGAAAATGGACCCGATGACACTTAAGCCCATCAGGAATCCACTTATCTGGCAGTGAACATTTCCCATGGTCCATCCATTATGGAAAATAGCACTCAAGATCAGAGGGTATGGATAAACTGCAACTACAAGGTCTGCAACAGACAAACTAACAACAAAGATGTTGCCTACAAAAAAACCAGAAGAGATGGTGAGAGGTTAGTGTAGGTCAAGATAGACAACTTGCAACTCACAACTCCTCTTTAGGCCTAACTCTTCTCACGGCCTTCACTCTGCCCTCCATTTGGAATTTGAAACCCTAGAAAATAAGACTTTGCTCTACTAGTGACAGCAACGGAGAGTAACTAGGCACGATTAACCTGCGTATTCCTTCTTAAGAGATTTCTAAACTGGAAGTATTACCCTTAACTCAGCTCTAGCTGTGAGTCAGGTCCCTGTATTCCTCTAAGCTGTGTAGAAGAGAAGGATCTTGCTCTCCTTGTTAATCAGCCAGCACAACTGTAGTGACCAGGCAGACACCTTGCATTCACTGTCCTGCCGAGAACTTCATTCCTTTAAATACCATATAGGACACAAAACTTTCTATAACATCACATAGTGACACTTTACATAACCTCTGTCCATCGTGGGCCAAAGAATTGGGACAGTGGTTTTCAGTGTTTTATTCATTGCACTGACAGCAGTTGCACTGGAAAGGTCTTTTTTTGGTCTTTTGCACATGAATAGGTATATTTTCACCAGAATTTCTGCAGCGTTCATGCTAAGGAGCATGTGTTCCTCCAGGAGCCATGGTGCTTTTTGTGCTTATCTTATTTGGTATGTTTTCCTGTTCCTTTAATATTAAACTTGTCCAATGCAATATGGAAGGTCAATCACTCCTACACCATTTGGGCCTGGGTAGGGAATATGATTAATAAGCTGCTGCCAACCATCTCTGCAGACTATATGCTGCAGATTGTCCTTTTATGCTCTAAAACAAAGACAGGTGAGACTCTGTGCAAATATAAAATAATTTAAGCCTTTCTGGATTGCAAATGGCACATTGCGTGGGACACCGCCTGTCAAGGCCACTGTGTGGAGCAGCCTCTGATGACCCAGGCAACCAGTGACTTCCTAACAGCAGTCACTGCTCATTTTATGAGTCTGGTGTGTTTTTAGGTAGGCAAAAAGCCTTTCTGTTCAGTTTGCCAGTCAGAGTAGAGGAGTGCACTAAGAAAGAGACCTTGAGGTCTTTTGGGAACTCGTGTAACTAAAGGACCAGATATAATCTTGAAAAGGACATTTGTCAATAGTCAGCTTTTTGATGTCTAGAAAATTTGCCATTTCAGGAGGAGCTCAACATTACAGTTAGAAGACAGCACATTAGAAAAAGTAGGGGTTTTTCCTAACTCTGCTACCTTCAGGTATATCTGCAGTGGCAGGAAGGAAAATATTACTGAAGCACCAGTAGTATTGTAACACCTTATGTAACACATTTAAGGTGTTAACACCTCTGCCCTTATGTGTTACAGGCAACATCCTACCCTGCTGATCACACCTACACCTTCTCTTCAAACCCCCGTATCCTGCTGTCTACCAGATTATATGAAAATAACACTAAAAAGAGGTCCTTTTCTGTAGCATCCGTGAAAGGACTCTCTGAGATCTCAGTTCAACTGGGTCACTGGCTTCAGTATTCAGAAAATACACCCAAGGGCTGGCAGAAATCATGGCCACATTGCCATTGCAGTTGGCTCATTGCTATGTTTGTTGCCAACAAAAACTGTCATCAGGACAAGTCAACAGTTCACATCAGGCAAGAGAGTCTACTTCACGCTGGCTGGAAAACAGTCCAGACTTGAGAATAGCCCACGGCAGTGCGGGGTTGAGACAGCTGACACAAAGCGTCATTTTAAAATAAATACTAGCAGAGGTCATGTGAAGTGCTGAAATCTTTTTAGAAGGAGATTTCACATATACAGGTTTACCACAGCACACAACTTCTGTGTCTGCTATGCCTCATTGCTGCTTTTCTGATGATTTAATATCTTACTTAGAGCTTTTTAAAATGCAGTCACTGAACCTGGTCCCCATATAAATAACTCTATGTATGCCCACTGTCAATGACAGAACCACCTGCGGTCAGGCTTAGCAGGCACCCTAGAGAGGGAATGCTCTGCTGCAGTAAAACGTTTATTCGTTCTATCAAAAATATGTCACTTCAACAAAAAGCAAAATACGTCCCCAGCACCAGAATTGGTATTTGTAAAGGTTTTCCAAAACAATGTTCAAGACAGCAAGATAGAGAGGTATCAGCAACTCGATTTAAGCGACTCTCAGAGGATGCTGGAGACAGACTCCACTGATGGGACCACAACCCTCCTCTTCACTGGACCTATCCCACTTGGATACACATTTATATACACAGGCAGTTGGAGAGCGAACCTCTGCATTTTCTGGGGATGAAAGACAGCCGCATTCAACCCCCAGTTCTGAATCAGGCAAAGGAGAACAAAGCTGGGTATTCCCTACTTAAGACAGCACATCAGTGGATTTAATCCAAAGCTTAACAAAATCGTGAGGAAAATTCTTAGCCTCTCATCACTGCCAGCTGCTGGCATAAATGAACAGACTCTGTCAGTCTTTCTTCACTAACTTGGATAGCTGGGAGGAAGTAAAAATATAGGGGTAAAAAAAAAAATCTATAAAATTAATATTCCCAGGATGGACTAATAGCTTAGATTCAATACAACAGCACAGTACTGCGTGTTTTATTTTGACACCACTTCATTGCATGTTGCTCCATCAGGGAGAACATGAGACTGTTTTATCAAGACAAGAGTTAATAATCTCCTCCTCTACTTGAAGAGCAAACCTGTTGGCCTCTGCTCTGTGCTTTGGCTTGCAGCCTTGGCTCTCCTGTCAGCAAGAAGGGCTATTGCCCCAGCAGGGTGTTGGGTCCCTGAAAATAAGGTCAGAAAGTTTCACTTGGTACGATTTCACAGAAACAAACCCATCTTCCATTTTATTTGGCAATGTGGTCAACTTCATATTTTTCTTCCGGTGAGATGAACATGAAGGTCAGACCTTTGTAACAGCCACTCACCAGTCAGTCCTGAAAATCAGTGCATTTTTAACCACTGAGTACTGAAAAGAAGGGGCACATTGCATGCCTCCAAACCTGCAGAACACGCCCTTCAAAGTATGGGAGCTGTCTGCTGGCTAATTATTAAAATAATTTTGAGTAACTTGAGTTAAACATCGCTTCAGCCTCACAATCCCTGGTTTGCTATGAAATGACCATGTACTGGCCCCTGCGGCCAAAGGCTTGTGTCCTTGTCCTCCGTAGGATGAGATCAGACCCTCATTCCCAAAACCATTGCAGAATGGGAAGCCATCTAATGTGTGGCGTTTAGAGAAGGTAAAAAGCAGTCTCCTGCCAATGATAATCACTACTGTGTTTTTTTTACATTTTCCCACTATAAAACAAAGGAGCCCTGCCCATAAATAATACCAGCAGGACTTTATCTCAAATTTAGTTACCTGCTTCCGTGACACTATTTTCAGATGTATCTTTTTGTTGGTATGTGACTACATTTCCTTATTAGCTTTCACATTTCCCGTCCGTTTTTAACTTCTACTTAGTATGAATTAGTTCGTGTGCCACTCTGCTCTATCCCCCAGCTACGAAGGCATACATGAAGAAGCACAAACAGTGGAGAAAGGCAAGTCTGTCCCAAGCATACTGGCAACACAGACTTGGCAACCTTTTCAGAGAAGCTTAAAATCTTTCTACATTACAGACGTCCAGCACAAAGCTATGTATTATAGAGGTATGATACACTGTTCACTGTTTTTTTGGAAAAAAACCAAAACCAACCACAAAACAACCTGAAGCCCAGCAGCAGAGCACATTACAAGCATGTGTGAGTAATACAAAACAGAATTTATCCCAGAACATCTCTCTGCCCTAGTACTCCTGCCTTTGAGCTCCCTTCATCCCTCCCATACTCCTATAATCCTGTTTCTGCTCACTCCAACAGCCTGCTCCTGTATTCCAGCAGTTCCCTGCCTCTCATTTTGCCTGGATTATCAAACAACACAGGTTATCTGGGGACTTATTGTCAAGTCCTGGTGCTAGGAAGCGTGTAAATACTGCAATGAGTTCTGCAAATCAATAAACCACATACGTAAAGGTCTTCAATGGCAGGCTGCCTGAACAGCACCTGACTTGCATACAAAGGGACATCATTCTTCTATAGAGATTAACAGAGCATTGCTGTACAAATACAAGGGTCGTTGGCTCCGCCTGCCTCAAGAGACCATTGGAAATCCCTCTGTGCCCAAACTCCAGCTGCAGAGACCTAGCGTCTCCCTGCTGCTCCCGCACAGCAGCTGTGGGCTGCCCTTTAGGACACGTGGGCTGTGTTTTAGGTACCCTGAACCTAGAAGTGGGGTTAAAAGGCAGGGGGAGAAGGGCAAAAGAGGTAAAATAGTTTTTTGAAAATTGTCTGTTTTTCAACATTTCGAAGTGTCCAAAGCATGCACGCAAAACTCTTGTCCTCTGTTTTCCATATAGAGCTCTCTTACACTCAGCTTTCCTCACTGAAATATTACAGAACTGTTTGCCTCAGGTTAACAGAACACAGATGCTTAATGCAGCCTGAAGTTAACACTGTTATCTGTAAACCCAATGCAGAAATTGAAATGTCCTGAGCGACAGGAGTTACACCAAAGCAAAGAGACAGTTTTGCGGATCAACTTCTGCTCGCCTGGCAGAGTCCAGCTCCAACTGAGGAGGAAAGAGGGCTTTGCTGTCCAGGCTGCCCCTTTCTGCCAGCCACCTTGCAGGCAATCTGAGTTGCTCTCGAATAGCCAGTGCCCAGCATAGCATTTTTGGGCAAAAAACCACCACATACAACAGCCTCAAGCCCAGCAGGTGAGAAGCTGACCTATGTGCATGATGGACACGAGTGCCAAGGGGGCTCACTGCATGACCAGTCCCCCCACTGTCCCAACCTCTTCCCAGGGATCAGACCCCAGTGGCTCTCCAGCTCCAGCCAGAATAACTGACAGTTGAAAAACAGCAGGTATAAAAACCTATGTTGAGAAAAATGTGCTAAGATACACAACGACACAATGCTAAAAGTTTCCTGGAGTGACTGGTATGTTTGTGGTGACACCTTACTATTTATGACTTATAACAAAGTCTTAAACTTTATATTTGTCCTTTCAGGTTTTATGAAAAACTCAACAGATTCATGTCTACAAGGAGATAAACTGGAATGAAGACTCACATCAACCCCACAGAGATATAACAAGGTTCAGTAAACAACTTAACAGGCCATGACTGTAAAGCAAGCCTCTGATGGCCACTTACCATCACCTAATACTCTCTATTTAACCTTCCAAAGCTTATGCTCACTGCAAAACAGAAACAAAGTGTATCTTTTTGCTTGGGGCAAACGGTAAAGTCATAAAAGCTTTATTCAGCATGCAACAGGACTCTTTATTAGCTTTGATAGACTCCTTTTCTTGTTTGTTTTTACTTGCCACTCGTGCATTTGCTTGTATGTCACTAACATCCAGACTGCAGACATGAAGTGTGCCCTTGGTTCTGCAAACTAAGTGGCCGTTCATAGAAAACACTTTCAGACCAATTTTGTTCTTTTTATAATATAACCACTGAGAATGTGCAATCATATTGATCCTATAGCAATGTAAATTTAGACAGATAATAACGCTGTGGTATTGGGGAATCCTGATCCTGCAGCCCTCACCGACAAGCATTTCTTACATCACAAATTCTAAAGATTGCTCCAGGGAAGACAGTGTTTGCCCCATCAAAGAGCATTAAAAACCATCCTTCTATAGGGATCTACAGCCCACGTCACTGCTCCATCCAAGCTCTTGGCTTCCAGGGCACAATGAACAGCGCACACGCAGCAAGAAAACGGCACATGAGAAATCCCAGACTGTTAATTGTTGTCTCTTTTTAGCGTTCTGATAAGCACTGATGCATCTGACATGCCCATACAACAGCCCAGCGTGTACTTACCCATTTTGACAACCGAAAACGTTTGACAGAGGAGCAGAAGTGAAAATCAGAGAAACTCTCCCTGAGATCCAGGCAACAGGTAAAAAAAAAAAAAAAAATCTAAAAGTCTGTTGTTCAATTCATTAATCCACAAATTTTAATTGAGGATTTTAGTTGTGTATTTAGGGAGTCTGTTCAAAGAGATGAATAAAAAAAAAAAGAAAGGAAAGAGCATTCAATCCATTATCTGTTATCATTACTCCATCAGGATTCAGAGGGGGATAAAGCGTGGTTTCCTGCAGTTAAACAGGCAATGCAGTTGGGCTGCCAGCTGGTCTCAAATTCTGACGGAACTGCATAAAATGATACAGAGAGTAACGAACAGACAGGGCAGGAGGCATTGTCAGCCCACAGCGTCCTTAGGATGCAAGGTTAGAGAACGTGGAAGTATCCAATTTAAGGACACCATTAGGGACACCTAGACAAAAGCATAAAGCTCCAGAATAATTTAACTTTTTCCTGGCAAAAGTCCTTTGAGACCTCTCAGCACAATAGTGAAGCCAGAGAACAGCAGTCTGCTCTGGGCTACCAACCATTACCTGGTTTACTGGCGTCGTTCCCTACGGGAAAACTGTGAGGACTTAGTGTTGTTCCCTGCCTTGTGCCAGCCCTGCAGCCCCGCAAGGTCAAGGCCAAGGCAGAGCGGGAGGCAGGCTGCAAAGCCAGCTCTCAGCCTCCTCCTGCACCCTTCCGCGACCAGATGTTTCGGCATCACGACCACAAGCTTCGTTAGCCATCTCATCAGTATATTGTCACGGTTGCATGAAAGCTGCCTTTCCCTCTGGACCTGTGAGAAAGACTTGCTTCCAGGAGGAGGAGAAAAACCTCACACTATTTACTGAAGTAGAAAGGACCAGCTCCCAAGCACTTCAATTATATTTATTTTGTTATGCGCCATGTATTATTTTGTCTGATGGTTAAAGAATGGAATTGCTTACACTGCCAGTTGGAGGACTGGATTACTGGATTTTAGACTGACTTTTAGGTCATGACCTTTTAATTGTATTGCTGTCAAAAACATATTTGAGCCATGCCTTTAGCTGCAGTGAAGGGCAATCATTTGTTGTGTTCGCACCCCAGAGATTCGTAACTTCCATTTGGCTAAAGTCAGCCAGATTCAAAGTTGTATCTGAGCTCAGAAGTCTAATTTCCAGTGAATTTCCATAGAGACGAGCCCTGCTTGTATGATTTCATATCTTTCCTTACATCAGTTACCATTACATTGCAAACAATGCAAAGGAGGTGATTTTTCCCTTGGTGTGACGCAGACAGTAGCTGGCTCTTCACTCTTGACAGAATAAAAATGAGTTTAATTACCTCTTCTTCTGGACCTTTAAAAAGGGGTCGCCCCTCTTTTGGTACCAGTGCAGAGTGACTTCCCCATTCTCAGAGTTTCAGATATTTTAAAAATTAAGTTTTTAGACCATCCCAGAGAAAGGCTGTTTAGAAAGCTTCCCCCTGTTAATTGACATTAATCCTAACACGTCCCGCTCAGTTTAGGCACACCTTCCCGAAAAGATGATATGAAGACATTATAAAGAAAGGGGAAACTATGTAAAGTTGACATTTTACCTACCTCCAAAAGCTTCCAGCTTTTCAAAAATACCATTTTCTGTTCATTTATGGGCCTTTTAATGACTTCTTCCTGTGTTTTCGTGGAAGTTCTGACCCTTCACAAGAGGGTAAACCATGATGCTGCAATTCTTCTGGATTTCTAAACTTAGCTCTTGTTAGTGTGATGTTTACCCTGGATGCAATTATGGCAACTGGATCTGCTAGTAATGGTGGAGGAATAAGTGCTGGTCTTGATCTATCTCTTAATACACACAAAGAAAGTGCTAAAAGGTACCTCTTCTTGTTACGTGCCCCAGACTCCTGTCATTTAACTGTTACATCCACCAAACTCACAGCCTGCAGTATGGCTATGAGATAGCAAGCCAATCAACTTAAAAACTTGGATCCTCCCCATATCATTTCCAAATGCTTGGGGTAAAGATGGGCTCAGAAACACCGTCTGCCTTCACAGCACATCCAGCAAGGCTGATGGAGAAAGAGTGTCAGGGGCAGGAGGCCCTTGAGGCAACTCTCCAAATTGACCAAGCGAGAGGAAGCCTCAGCACCTCCCTCGGTGCCAGCTGAGCCTGCGCGGCACTGGCTGCAGTGTCTCACTCTGCAAGGACAGCATGGCTGATGGCAACCTCTTCCCTATGGCAAATTCTTGTGGGAGATGGCAGGTCTTTGGAAAGACACTAAATAAAACCTCTCACAGCTGTAGGAGAGTGTCCAGGTGCCCAAATTCCCACTTGACACCCTGGCTGCCAGTGCCACCCTCTGAATTCCAGCTCTTTACCCTCCTTTTCTGCCGGAAATCCCTGCGGAGTGGTACTATGCAATTTTAAGCAGCTGCCGAATTCCCATCCAGGCTGCATAGGGAGTGCAGGCTGATGCCCTTATGTTTACCCTCACACACTGGCCACACAAGCACAGAGACGAGGTCTACCAGCCCACGTTAACTCCAAACCCATTATTTATCAACTGGTTTGTAACGTGCTCTGAAACAGGAAAGGCCCTGGATAAATATAAATGTGAATTACTGACAGCATCCATTGAACTGACAAACCAGCATCCATCCTCTCCCGGTCCCAGCAGCTGTACTGCCACCATATGCCATCTGTTACTATTCTAAAATAAAATCTGTGAACTCGGGCTTAATAGACTTAATAATGCTCTTTTGCTATTGGCACAGGTCAAATTGTGTTCCTGGCCTGCAAAGGAGCTATGTGCAAGGAACTGATTCCTAGGCAGCTGAGAGACAGAGCATACAGTCAGATCTGAATACGCAGCTGATTTTAGTGATAAAAATCAAGTCTGACTGCCCTGGTGAGCCCTGCCGAATTGAAACAGCTGAGCCCAGGATCTGTCTCCTGCTCCTCCTTGTGCTTCACCAGCACGGTTTGTTGACTAAACCTTAGTGACAGCACCAGTCGCTACCCCCACGGACCTCCCCTGCAAGGAGCAGATGATACCCTGCCACGGATAAGAGCTTGGCTTGGCCTCCCAGCCCTGCGATCCCAGGGATGAGTCTCTCTCCTGTGAGAACAGTGTTTCCCAGAACATCAGCAAAAGTTTCACGCCAGATATTCCACAGGGTTTACATGACTCATGTCAAGGCTGTGTACAGGCAACAAGAAACCATCAGCGATATGAGAAACTGAGACTAGGGAGTCCCAAATTTATTGCTGGAAAGAATCTGCTTCTTATTTTTTCCTAATGACTTACGAAACTTAATCATCTTTGAAATGCATTGTGTGGTTATGTTAAAAGAAAAAAGATGTTTTTTCAGTAAAGTCCACAGTAAACGTGTTCCAACATGAGCCTGTGTGAACAAATGGTTCAAATGGGTGTGCTCTAAAACTGATTTCAATAGGGAGTCTAATGGTGGCTAATATCCAACTGGCTTGAAGGAGAATAAGATTTCATGGCACCACAACACCTAAATTATTGGAGGAACCTCTTGAAGTAAGTAGCTATACTGGTAGGCAGCAATACACACATCAAAAGGGAGATCTTACACTTGTGGAGCATAACTGATGAGGCTGGCAGACACCTCTGCCATCGACAGCTGCCAGTACAAAAGCATCACTGGATTCTGCTCTTCCACAAATCATGTTTTGCCCTCAGCAAAAAACACCAGAAAGAATAAAAGATGCTGAAATAAAGGCCATCTGTATAAACCAAAGAAATTTTGAGGTACTTACCTCAATTGCCTAATCCTGAAATACCCCCGGGTCTGACTTTCTCGTCTGTAATGATAAGGGCAGGCGTACTTTTAGAGCTGTATAATCACCATCAAGTGATGATGCTTTTAGTCTCCCCTTAAACTTCCCCGCCACCCTTTCCCTCTTTATCTCCACTGAACTTTTCTCAGCAAGAAATAAATCACAGAGATATTTCTTCTCTCTGAAACTACATAACATCCATACCAGGATACCTGAAAGTGGTGACATGTAAGTTGAGCCTTATGAGCCAGGGAGGCTTAGAGAGGGCTGCATGCAACCCTTTAAATGCTAACCCCGAGAGGACCTCTTAAGTCAGTCACCAGTTAGTAAGGGAGACTCTGCTCACTCCTTCAGTGTTGGTATGGCCAAGTGAAACCCATCAGGGAAAATGGAGCTGGAAGGGACCCTGGGAGGTCAGTTGACCATTCCCCTCAGGCACAGCATCTCTTCCTAAAAATTACTGACAAGAGGGAGCATTTCTAGATCAAGGACATTGCCCTTACTCAAATCCAAGCTGCCTCCTACTCTGCTTGGTACAAAAAGAGGTTTTAGACATGTGCTGGTTGAGCAAGCTCAGAAAAAAAGGAATAACTCAACAGCACCTTAAGTCAGCGTGAGACCTACCCCCAGGCAGGGACAAAACAGGGGGAGAGCTACTGCTTTTCACGCTGCCTTGTGCTCCCGACATGTTGGAATTACTATCAGTTTTAGAGGACACGCTTTTGTTTGTCATCCTCTCCAAAGACAAGAGAAATGGTCAAGATTACTAAATTTCTAAAAGAAAAACCTCACTCACTCTCTGCAGTTTCTGAGAAGCCCTCTTCCCCAGTCCTAGGCTTTCTTTATCTAACCGCAGCATTTTTTAAAGACCTGTCACTCATTAAGCATAAGATATTTCCTTCTGCCTCCCAGTCTCTTCAGAACCATTTGTGACTCTCCATTTCCTCTCCTCAGGAGGATTCACTGATATTTTTCATTTAATTGCTGAAATCCCATGTTGTTATCTGTCCCCAGTGAAGTATTTTTGTTTATCAACAGAGTCCAAAGTAACAGAATATTTAAGGATGAAATGAAGCATGGGCTTAATACAGAGGCTTCTTGTGAGAAGTCCTTGAGTCTAAGTGCACACAGAGATGTCATACATTCATCCTGAAATCTTAAGGGTATTTGCAATACCACATATCATTAAAAATACCTTCCTGAGAGGGTGGGTTGATTTGACAGGATTAGAAAGGATGAGAATTTCTAGTCCTCAGCAGGAACATAACACACATATATCAAGGTAGGCCAACAACAATTCACAGTATGTTGCCCAACTTCTTCATAGGGAGTCCCAAAAGCAAGCTGTTAGAAATACAGAGAGGACAGGGAGATCTAAGGTGAGCTTAGCATGCGCTGCACAGGGCTTTGCAGAAATTCTGTCCAAAAATTTGCTTGGTGCATTGCCGGCAACAGCTGAGAGCTTTGCACATTAATGAGAAACTGAGGGGAGCCCAGCAAACGCTCTCTGCTTTCTGAGCGGAGCCGGCAGCTGGGCGTGATATGGAGTGTATTTCCCTGTCACGTGTCAGCGTGTGAACGCACTGACACGGGTTGTACATTCAGTCGGGCAGCTCAAGAAACACCTCTGAGAGCAAGGAGGTCGTCTTCAGTCCTTGCACAACCGTGTGAAGTTTTTAACAGACTGAAATATCTCAGTCAAGTATCTGTATATATTCTCAGGAATCCCGGGAGTTATTTGCAACGTCAGAGCTAGAAGGAAGCAGGATTTGCAGCTTCAGTAACAGATTTACACAAGATAGCAGAGGCCAGCTCTTGCAGCGAACTCTCCAGCCTGAGCCACCCAAGAACCTCCCCAGGGGCACACTCCGCCCAGGATATCACCGTCACCCAGCTCTGGCTGCCACATCGCCCCGGATCCAGGGTGGGGAAGATGCACACCAAGGAGGATGGACCCATGTCTGTCAGCTCAGCAGGTGTAACAGCCTTCATTTGGGAGCACGGTGGAGAAACACGTGGTGTCGACAGCACCACAATGCAAAGCAAACCTGGAGCGACTGGCGAAAGCCAGCTCCTCAGAGCCAGGAGTGCAGGGCGTGGAGTTTAACTGCTAATTAGGACAAGGCAGTAGCAAAGGGTGGAAGAGGGGAAGAGGTCGGCTTTGGTTCCCCCAGGGGTTCAAAGTCTTTCACAAATTCAGCTACATAACGCATCCTTCAGAAGGAGAGCGACGGCTTTTTCTACATTAGCAACAAAGCAGAAACTCTCATGCCAGCACTGCCTTCTGATACTAACTGTCCTTTTATCATTTATTCAGGAATAAAACTGTAACAAGTCAGATTTATATCAAATGACAAATAACAGCTGTGGGGAAAAGAAAAAGTGTCGCACTTCATTAGAACTCTGTAAGACTGACAGCCAGAAACACACCAACAAAGTGGCAAATACAGCAGAAAAGACACGACAGAACTCACAGCATCTGTTAAACCAAATGGGAACTTGTTAAAACTAAGGGCCATTTTCCCCCTTTCATATTTAGTCTCAAAACACCACATAAAGTTCAACCTCTTATAAAGACAGGCTCAGTCACTAGTCCAGAAGTGACATGAGACCCTTGCAAAGATTTCAGATTAAAAGGTAACAGTTAATACCCAAGCAGTTCCTAAAACCCTATGAATATGTTAATCTGGTATCAGCTGCAATTCTCTGATATTAAAGTAATAAATCTTACCAGACTGAATTTTATTGTTATTCACTTGGTGTTTTGATATTCCCTAAAAATATGCAAGCATTCAACATGAATGATGTCGATGGGTCTGTAGCATCAATACCTATGCCATCCTGGACCAGACCACAGGTTTCCTTCTTCCCAGCTAACTCGAGGCCATACCTGCCCCTAAGTATCAGCACTCCCAAATTCTCTACACCACCCGGCACTGGTTTCACCCACAAAGGCTGCTGGGATTGCTGGGAGGGAGCGGGAGTGCACAAGGCTTACACGAGTCACACCTGGAGTTGATTTTGTAGAGGTGCCACACCGGCCACCAGGAGACACTCAGGACTGAACCGTGTCCTGCAAGCCAAGCTACGGATTTTGCCTGAATGATACTGATTTCCAAAGGGGACAGGATGATTCTGCTTCAATCAGGCCCAAAACAAATATTGAAAAACCAAACCAATGAAGTACCTAGCCAGCCAGACCCAGATTATCCCACAGCGTGAGGGTGCAGAGCTGACAGGTTTTGTTCTGTATTTCTCTAGAGGGCAGGAGGTGATGGCACTGTGTAATTCTGCATTTAATTAGTCAAAGCTAGTCTCATATTGGAGCACTGACTGTAAGGACAAACGAGACCCATTCTTGTTTCGGGCAAGGACTTTCCCACTTAATTGCCATGTAGCCTTGAGCAAACCACTGCCTTGGCTTGTTTCAGCTTCTTGCTCTGCCAGAAGATCCCCCTTCCTTGCATTCACTGATGTTTAAAAGTACAAGGACATCATTCAGTGGAAGGCAGAATAGAAACAGAAATTACAATATTTCTGACGTGCTCACCTTTTGGGTCTTGGGCAGTTCTCCCAAACTGAACACTTCATTTTGAACAGCCCTGTGCAGGGCAGTCTCAGGAGGCTGCCATATGCAAGAATAACTGAAAGAAGTGGGATAAAGCTAGCAGAAGCATGGCCCTATTTACCTATCCTGGCATTCCCCTCAGTCCCCCAAACTGAGAGGTGTTTAGATGAGAAATGCTGAACTGCAGCACATGCAACTGTAAATTCAGCGATAACACTCCTCCCACTCAACTAGGTGGAGTCGTTACCCCACCTCGGTACCAGAAGCACGTTTTGCTGCTAGAGGTTCCGTGACTCGAGCTGCTGGGACTGGGAAAGGACAGAGGTAGCTGGGTGAATAAACATCACTAGGGATCCATAATGATAGCAGTCTGAACAAGAAGAGCCCTTGACTAACTCCTAACTTGGACTGCTGCATCCAGCAGTTATCCTGCAGCTTCCACTTGATTTGGAAACCTTTCATGCTCTAAGCTGGATGCAATTGAATAAGGTCGTGATCCATTCCTGGACTGTCAACGCTTCCATGCTTGCAGCCTGTGTCAAAGTGCCTGAAGATCTCTTCCAGAGAAACTTCACTGGCCGATTTCCAGGGGATAATTGGGAAGGTCCATTGTAAATCACACTGCACAAGAACAAACACACTGTTGTCCTTCTGGCACAGGGTAGAAGCTGCCCGTGGCCTTGCAGGTCAGTGTTGGAGAAAGCAGTGGTGCGGCTCATGGGTAAACTATGAGTGTTGCTTGCTTGATTTGTGCCTGTTTCGGAGCAGAGGTGGTCTCAGCCTGCAGACAATTCCCTCTTTGTAACCAGAACCCAAAGCTAATTCCTTCTTCCCAGAGACCATGGCCTCAGGAACTGACATCCAGCCTCGGGCCCTGCTGGGGCCCCTTCGGGCTCCTGCTGCTTACACATCTCCCGGTGGGTCTCACTTAACAAAAAGCTCACACATACCTCTTGGCTTCCCAAGACTGAACACTTGCTCATGTGCCAGGTTGGCTGCTGGCTTCAAGTCCAACTAACTCATCTTCCATGTCTCAGCCTAGAAGAGGAAAGCTGAATATCTCATTGTGGGCGAGGAGTTATTAATAGAAGTCTCCTCTAAATGAAGACTTTTCCCTGAAGTCCTGACTCCTTCAGCAAGACTAACAAAGGCAGGGATAACAGTCGGCGTACATGTTTCTTGGCAGAACTTGCAAAACCCAAAACCAGGAAATTAGCAAAGAATCCACAAAAGACAGGCACGTTATAAATATCCCAAAGGCGGAAGAAGTCTCTGGCAGAGGTTAGACTTTAACTGATAACAGAACCTCGGTCCGTGAGGCTCCAATCCTCCAATCATTAGGAAAGTAAAATGAGGAAAACAAAGATTGGTGAGACAACGACACACAGGCCCACCATGGAGCCCAGGAACAGGTCTCCTGAAAGGAAGCACAAAGCTGACACGGCATAATAATGGACACATACACATGTGCAATTAATAGAGGCAACTTCTTCGTTGCGGGCATGTTCTGCAGTGGCCTCCAATTATTAGGATTGCATATTCCCAGAAATGAAGTCCCATGAGTTTTCAAAGAAACGGTACATTCCCAGAAGAAAAAGCTGCCATGAAAGAAGGTAAAAATAAGCTAAATCTGCTTAAAAAACATTAAGAGGTCAGTAAACCTAGTTTTAAGCAGAGCTATCACCACGTAACACTGCAATACAGCGGCGAGATTGTGGGTTACCTAAACTGCCACCCAAGGAAAAGAAAACAAAAGGACAAGTCAAAGAGGCTGAAATGGTATTAGACCACATAGATAAATTGCTTCGCTAATGGATTTGATGCTGACTTAATCATCTTACTTGGCAGTGCCCCGAAGAGCCTGCTCTTTTTGCCTTCCGTTACCTAAATGAAATTAACCTATTCCAGAAAATTAAGAACAATTTATCAGGCCACTGAAGGCAGGCGGCTTGTTGGATCTAGATCTGTGTTATTCCATCCAAGATGCAAGAGAAATTTTGTAATTAAAAAAAAAAAAAAAACCAAACTAAAAATAGGAGGATCGGAAAGTGTCGCCTCTGGAGCTTCACTGCTCTTCTCTTGCACGCTTTCTGGCTGCCGGGCACACTCCAGCCCACAGGTTGTACAAACAACTGTTTGTTTGGAACAAGAGCGTTTGCCTCCTGCTACAACATAATGTGTTCTTCAGTACTTCAGAAAATGTAACTTCCAGGGCACCAACCAAGAAGAAATTTCTGAATGAACAAAATGGGACCAGAATATTTCACTGTGATTTCAAGCTCTTTTACTTTCTTGATAAAACCGAAGCGGGTTTTTTTTCCAAGAAATTTTACATGGAAACCTGCTTTTCTGAAGACATCAAAACCACTATTTTATTCTTCCTTATAACATAATTGTTTTTTGCAAAACTAATCTAGGAAATGGATGGCTGCACTTTTCAGCAACAAGGCTTTCTACTGTAAAACATTACTATCTTGTGCTCATTTAAGCGCATGCAGTCCTGCCATCGCCTGCTCTCTGGAAGGAAACACATAAACACCTACATCTCAACATTACAGAAGTCTCACGGATTTGAAAACCAACAGGGGAAAACTGAAGGAGGGCATATTTTCTTCCAGTACTAACTGGTCATATTCTGAAATGAAGGCTGAGAAAGAAAATTTAGCTAAAGAATTGACTAGAGCCAGAATGCTCCATCAAGAAGGACGCCCTCTCAGGCAGAACTGCAGCTTGGTGCATCTTTCCTCTCAACCTTTGAGCTCTGCCTGCAGAGGTAAAAATAAGCAGTTATTTGTCAAACCCTTAATGTTGACTTTTAAATTTTTCATTCTTGGGAGATTAAATAGGGCAGGAAGATACACATTCAAGAATAACAATAAAATGACATAAGGGCTTTAAGTGAGAAAAAGCTTGAGGAAAACACTACTGCTGGGATGCACTAAGTACCCACAGCAATACAACTTGTCTGAATGGATTTCCTACTCTCTTGCGGTACTCACAGATGTGACTGCAAAGGCTGGCATCACAGATGAAAGCAATGGGAGCTGATGATTACAGTGTCCCCTCCTACTGTACTGCCTTCCTGCTGCAGAGTCAGCAGGACAATTCCATCTCTAACATGAGGTTGTGTTCAATGAATAGAGAAAAATCAGAAGCAAGAGCAGGATGTGCAGGACGATGCTCAGAACTGCTGCTAGTTCATTTGAAATTCAGAAGCCACCCTCAAATTCATTGTCATGGACGTGAGAGCAGGAGCACAGTGCTCCCACCCTGGTGGGATGGCTCCAGCCTGCAGAGCTGGAAACAGGAAAACAATACCCCCTCCCATTTCTTTGCCTGTTGTTTGCATATAGGATGGGGCTAAAGGAAGTTTGCTGTTTCTTGGAAGTGTCAGGTCCAGCGCCTTTGGGCACACGATGAGAAAGATGTTTTGTGCCTTACCTCACCATGGTGCATCCTACCACACGTTCACGGGTGACGTGTCCGTGTCACATCCCCACTAGCTTCAGGCTGTGAGAGTACTACTTCTTCTTTAAATATTTACCCTCACTCACTTATGCATCCTCCTGAAATGTGCAAATGGTTTAAAAAGATGATATTGGGATTTAGTGGGATTATTATCCACGTACAGGGTTCTGTTGTAAAGGAAGGTAAAGCTGGCTCTTCTCTGTGCTACGAAGAAAAGTGAAAACATGTCAGGAAGGTAACGGTTCTGCTGACACTATTTAAAGCCCTACTTCAGTGTACATCAAAGTCTTCTGATCATTTACAGATTTCTTTCCATGGATGCGGTCTTGTGTTTACATGAATATTTGCAACAGCTGCAACAGTCACGCAAACATTGAGAGGACACAAATTCAAAAGCTCAAAAAAAGAGATAGGCCTATAATTATGATTAATGTTCATTACAAATCATCCAAGAACTCTTCCAATCCCTAACACAGGGCAAAATAGAATTCAGAATTTCGCAATACACTGGAAAGTTATTTTGGAAATTTGAATGACATAGTGTGGATTACCTAAATAATACCCAAGGCAAAACTAGATGTTAGAAAAAATCCAGGTTAGAAGCCACAAATTTCTTCAACTCTGTAGCTCACATGCTACGCAGTCTTTTAGATAATTACACGGATTTTGACTGGCACACAGTATCATGTGAATGATTACTTATCTACACTCATTTTCCAGAGATACAGTCACAGAAGCCTTAATGGAGGACACCACACAACCTCATCTGGAAAAAAAACCACAACAAACGCACTTCATTTTCACAAGAGATTGTTGAGACACTGAAAGGATGTGGAAAATTGGAAATAGCATCCATGCTGAGAGCGCAAATGATCCTTCTCTTTAGCAGAACAGAATTGGACTACTGCTTCTCACTAGGAAAAGAACAAAAACATTTGCAAACATGAGTCCTGTTGTGAGAGCCACAAATGTACATCTCACAGCCTAGGGAGTCCTTCACGTCCTTACAATTCTCTTGTCATTTCTACCTCACTGCCTGGGTGCTTTCTTCTATTTTTCAGCAAAGGACAAGGAAAAGAAAGTGTGGTGGCACACCTGATATCACTGTAGGCAAACCCACCCAACTTGGTACTTCCCTTCTCAGTACTGACAAGTCTCAAGGGTAAATCCCCTCTTTCACCTTTTTTTGCTCCTTGGGACGTTCCTGACAGGGCTGTGCCTGGTGTACTGAAGCGAGCATGGATGCTCTCACTGCTTCTGTGGCAACAACATCAGGAGCATCACTTCAAAAAAAGGATTTTGAAGGATGAAGAGGGTTTTAGGCAACATTGCAAGTTAAGAAGTTGTTTCTGGTGCTGTTCTAGTCTTCAAACTCCACTTTATCCCATCCCAAGGCATGAATTGTCGTGTTTTCAAGTTTTAGGACAATAAAGAGCATCATGCACCACAAAAAATAAAACCTGCAGAAAGTACTTGCTCATAAAGTAACTTTTAAATTCTCTCTCTTGATTGGGAACATACTTGTATACATCTACAATGGATTAAATCGAATATTTATTTACAATATAATAAATAACAGGCTTCCCCAGAAATGGCATAGAGCACTAAGTAAGGGGTCGCAATATACGGTGTCTTGGATGAGCTGTAGAAAGCTTAAATTTTAATTGTTTTTCTTTTGCTTCAGTTCCCTGTGTTTTCAGCTCTCTATATAAATAATGTCACGGATTTTCTGAGTGCCACTAGAAGCAAAAAGTGTTCAGAAAGCCAGGTAAATAAGATCAATATTTACCACCTTGAATTACTCCACAGATGTCTGTTAAGGTAATGCTTTCTCATACTTCATGGAGACCAAAGGGTCGATGAACGTTCTCAGCACGAGAACAGCCACATCAAAGCTGACCTGAGCGTCATCTGGTCCCGCACCCCATTGCCAGCAGCTGCCAGAAGGAGCTGCCTCACAGAAAAGTTCAAGGAAACACGTATTGGGCAACAGGGAGACAACATGCCTTAAGGGAGCGCTCCTCCCTGACACGCAGACAAGCACAGCAGAGTCATTTATAATATTTATAAAACATAGCACCTTTTCTAATAAGAGAGTTCAATTTTTACACGCTACTACAGTGAATCTGTAAGAAAATCTTCCAAGACAGTTGAGGCACAAAGCTTTCACTTAACAAGTTACCTAAGCGGCGAAGAAAATATGCCAGAAAGCCGTGGCTGAGGCTAGGCAGGAAGGGCAGATGCTGTGCCTGGCATGAGCTGACGCTATAGGAGCCCACGCTTGAACAGTGGCCAGAAAAGATTTAGGACATATTCACAGAAAATACATGCCTGCAAATCTGACAGATCTTTACAAGTCTCCTCCAAGATAAGCCTGCATCATTTAAGCCTAACATCCCAGTTAGCTCAGCCATCTCCAAGAAAGCCATAACCACGTTGTCTGTCTGGGTGAAGGCGGCACCGGGCAGGAGGCTCCCACAGGTGACAAACAGCAGAACGGCTGGAAGAAGCCACGCATACTTGAAGAAGACCTGGTTACCCAGATGAGATGCACTTCTTGTCTAAAGCAAAGCCTCCACAATTTATAGAATGATTCCTTGTACAAGACATTATGCAAGAAAAAAAGGTCACCTCTGTGCTTCCTGCCAAATCCCAGCCAGCCACTCCTCCCACAGATGAGCTTTGCATCCCCAAGGCATGGCTGCCTATGGGCTGAAGGAGCTGTGGCCTCATGGGCAGAGCTGGGGGCCCAGAGGCTCAGGTCCTAACAGTGGAGCCATAAGGAACACGTTTTCAAAGGCTGTGTTCTCTATCAAGTAAAGAAAAATCCAAAACCCAAAAATATTCATGGGAAGCATGCTGATATTCAGACAGAGTTTTCAGTAGCAAATGACAAAATGAATTAGCTTGATAGGTAAACGTGCTTCAGCTTACTTCGTCTCAGTTTATCTGTATGCAAATATTCAATTCTACCTTATATGCACACATACATGTTTTTGTATTTCAGCAGTAACCAAGTGTTTTGACAAGCTGGAATCAACTTTCTTCAGCCTACAGGGAATATTGACTTCTTGTTCCAGTTCCAAACACCAAACCCCAAATCTGGACATGGCAATTCCCCATAGAAGAGAAACTAAGAGTCAAAGCCTTTCTCTTCCTAAAACAATATGCAAGGCCAAATTTGTAATCTTCCTTTGACTTTCCCCACTCAGCAGAGGGCAATAATCCCACACAACGGCACATGTCCAATACAATTGATAAAGATAAATTAGAGGCTTACATCCAGAGAAGTATAAATCCTGCGTTTACTAAGGTTTCCTCGACTGCAAGGGAAAGAAACATTGCCTCCTGGTGATTAAGAATGTAATTATTATTATTAATTCTGAAACACTTTGAATTACGTGGTACATTTTCTTTAAATGGGCACTATCGTTAGCGCAAGCTGATTCGAACCAACGATTTATTCATGGCTTAATATCCCTGCTTGTTTCATATGCTCAGCACATTTTGCTGAGTATATTGTATTGTTGGCTGGTTGCTATAAACAGCCCATTTAAATTTAGACAGAAGCTTTTGGAAAAGTTCTATTTAGAACAGATATGTGAATTAAAACACCAACTACATTGATCAGTAACTACTGGTTTCTTCCAAACTCTTAACAAATATATATGTGTGTGCATTAAGATCTCAAGAAAGTTCACAAGTAACCTATAGTTGAAGTTCACATTCAAACAAAGCTTTCTACTCAGAACGATCCTAATATCCAGTCATTTGAAAATCAAGAGGCAGTCTGCCAAAAAGCACTGCCAAATTGTGAAATTTCTGCAAATAAATCAGAATCGGGTTTCCCCCATGGTGTTAATAAAATACTTCCAGCCTTGCTGATTAATCTGCAGTACCTTCCTCTACTTTCGCAAGTAAAAAGGCCTGGCTTTACTGGCTTCATTGCAAAGGTCTAAAACAAAACTAGCCATGGAAGAAAAGAAAAAAGCCTTTACAATTTGGCCAGATACACTTCTGACAAGAAATAATACCTTTTTAACTGCTATGTAATGACAACGTACTTTTCTTACTGAAAGTCCCCCAAAGTTTTGGCTTGAAGGTGTTGGATGCTGAGCAAAACCAGATTGCACCATCAATGATGTACAGAGCTGTACAACCAGCTCCTCTTGGGCTACTTCATGTTTGAATTTTTAAAGATATCTCCAGGAACTAAGTCCAGTTGTTTTGTTTTCCACAGCTGCTACAGCCCTTTATAAGGGCCACATGCTTTTCCCTCTCCTAATATTTCCATGTTGCAGTTTCTTAATCAGTCATCATTTTGAGGATGACAGTTCTTATTTGGCTCTTTGGAGAAGGAAACATTCCTAAAAGGAGCATGATAGCCAAGAACGTGTAAAGTTGGCATGAGTAATACCTGCTCCCTATTATATGCCTTTTATCTAACTGAGAGCAGGAGATGAAGCCGCGTGTAAGTGAAGAGGCATTGCCCGACTTACAACCTGCCCTGAGCAGCCCTGCAAGACAGTGGGTTGCAGTGAGTCTATAGAAGAATGTAACCCACTAGTTAACTTGCTTTGCTAATTAGATGAGGAATAAGATTGTAGAGGACTGGGCCGCTAGAGTCAACAAGTGTGCAGCTTTCCATAGTCTTTCCTGCTCCTTGTTCCGGGAGGTTTTCTGAATGGTGGGAGAAATTAGAATCTAAATCAAAAGTTGAATTAGATAAAGCCATGAGTGAGGATGATGTACTGGCATCCTACAGGTGCAATTTTCTTTTTCTTTAACCAGCAGATTTAAAGAAAACATTTGGATATCAATCAGGAAAAAAATCCACTGTTCAGCTCAGGCTAAAGGGACGGAGCAAGGATGCACGTTCATACAAATCCCTGCACCTCCCCGGGTGCAGCTTTGCAGAGCAGAGGTCCCAGAGCTGGGCTGCAAACTGGACACACACACCAGAGCTTTCCTTCCCACAACTACCTAAAAAGGTTGTGTAGTTCTCAGGTAAAACTCCACAAGCTTAACTCCTTACAGGCAATTCTACTTTTGCTCAAATACTTGGGAAGTCTTGAACACAGGTTGTGGTTTGGCTGCTTCCCCCCCAACTCCAAAACAGAAAAAGGGTTGGTTTTGTCTGTGTTTTTTAAATACACGCTACATTCCTGACTTCAAACAACAGCAAATAAAAATCCATCTTTTAACGTAAGTGAAAGAGAACCTAAGTCATATGAGCAAATAGAATCTTGGTTCCAATTTGGTTATAATTATAGGAGAGATTATGCATGGAGATGTTCAGAGATTAAGGAAATGGAAGAAGGCGGCTGGCAGAAGAGAGCAAATATTTTCCATGCTGTGAAACGTCACTTCCCAGTGTGAAGCTGTCTTGGCCCACTTCCAAGGGAGCGCCACAGGAAGACTGAGAGGATGGCGGTAGAGGTGACCCCAAAAGGCCGTGTATCCTCATCACAAGGCCAACCCAAGCACCAGACTTCGTGCCACCCTTTCCTTTTAAAGCCTATCCGAATCCCTTCACATGGAAAAAGGGTTATTTTTCTGCACAGTGATTCAGAACACAGACCTTAAGTTAGAAGGCTCCAAGCCGTCTCACAAAATCATTTTGGACTCATTTTTGTCTATTTCTGTGTTTTTGCTGCTTACATATAGATGTGTTTCATTACTCACCCAAACTGTTTCAGTGCAGGTCATTTACTGCTCACAGGGAAGGGAAAAGGACAAAGCAGCTTTCGAAACAGAGGTGCTTCATCTCTTTTAGGTATAATTTTGCAGCACTTTCAAATTCCATATCGAGTTGCCTTGTCCTGCTTTGACTTTTAGCTGGCTTCTTACTTCTCAAGATACTCCCCACACAATTGTAGGCAGACATTGTTAATCACTGAAGGAATTAATACAGCGTGATTGTGAGGAAGCCGGGGAAATACAAGAGGAATGAGGAAGAGATCTGATGCATTAGCAGACACGTACATTCTGAACTCATAGAGTTAATATATTTAAACAACCAATAAATGCTTGAAAACTTAGGTGTTACTGGAATAATGAATTATAAAACACTTGTTGATAGAGAATGCAGAAGTATTGCATTCTCTACGGTGGAGGTTGAGCGTTTCTGAATGTCCATAGCTTTCTACAGCTTGGAAAAGCACTTAAAAGTAAAATAATTTTGAAAGAGGGGAGAAGGAATAAGGCAGAGAAACTAATGCAATGCGGGTGAAACCACAGCTCCACGGGCAGGTGGTCTATAGGTCTCACATCCCAACACCAGCAGTACTCCAGAGGAAGAAGCGTTATCCCTGATGCACCTGTCAAAATGCAAACTAGGCATTTCTGACAGAAATAAAGTAAACCTGATGATGGGATGGACACAGCTCTAAATCCCCTTGTCTCAGACAGAGAAAGCAGCACATAGTGGTTCTGAAATGTGTTCGCCCAGCAGCATTTCTCTGGAAAGGACGCTCCTGTTACAGTCCACAGCTTGTCACCACACTAAAGTAATCACATCTTCTGTCTTACTTTCCCAAGTGTGAAGGATAAGAATAAAAGTTGCCAGGCACAGTTTGCTGGCAGGAATATCAATAGCATTGGATTTTATTCCCAGCTTCCCAGAAAGCCAGCACAAGAGCTTTCTAACTACTGACACCCCCCACAACAGGAAACTGAAAACTGTTTTTGACAAATACACAGCCATAAAGATCACAGGCAGAGGTATAAGAAAGGGGCTGTATTCGAGTAAAAGCTACTTTCATCTCTTTTGCAAATGAATAATATTTCAGCTCCAGGCTGTCCTTTTACTAATTTTGCAGGGAATTTCCCTTCCAGTTTCCCCTGTTGCTATTCCTGTGCCACTCCAAGTCCACTCCAGCAGATACCTCGCCTGCCTTGAAGTCGGCACCAGTACGAAGGACAAAAGGTACCAAATCAGAAGTCTTTTATCTTTTTAGCATGATTGCAAAGTACCTATCTTCCCATTACAGGAAAGACGTTCAAGTATTTTGAGCTCTAGGATGCTCAGGAGGGAGAGAGTCATTCTCCTTCCTGAATCCACCCTGTTTTCCCCCAACTCTCCTTCTCCACGGGAAGGAGAACAGGACAAGGCTCAATACCCTATACACAGACATCACACACGTTACGTGGCTGTGAATTCGCTCCCAACAGCGACATGCCAAGCTCTGCAGCCCCCGTCAGCGTGGCAGCTCACACGTCAGTGCTCCAGCACAGTGGCACTCCAGCCTTCAGCCGCAGAGCGCCGATTCTAAACCCACTCAATTACTTTAAAAAGGATTCGGCGCACACCAAGAACCCTGCTTTGAGGAAAGTCCAAGACCCATCAGAACAAAAAAGGCCGCTGGGTTTCCAAAGACAGAAGTACAATATGCTGCCAGGCACCCACCTGCGCTGGCATCCTCGTCCTGCAGTCAGCAACCAAATGCGTTTAGATGCCCCGGACACAGCACCTTTCACCCCACCTTCTTGGTTTCCCCAGAGAAAAAGCAGTGTCAGCAGAATTAGAGGTGTGTGGAAGGACATGCACAAAATTCATGCTTTGCAGGAATTGGCTTCTCTGTTTCTCCCTCTTTTAAAAAAAGAAGTGTTTTTCCTGGGTTACACGGTGCAGAATAACTGGTCAGCGTTTTATTTCAAAATGATTTCGTCTTAGACGGCAGAAAGCTAAACCAGATAAAGGGCTGCTCAGCAATTCTTCTTCATTGACATGCCGTATCCTTCCACCCCAGTCGGGGGGGGGGCATTTTACCACAGCTAAGGACAGCCCGTGGCTAAGGGCTTGGCACAACAAGTCGCCAGCTTTGCAGTGAGGACCCGTGCAACACGGGGGTATCGCCCAAGTCCTACAGCCATACGGCAACAAACACAGGACCGCGGTGCACAACAACTTGGCAGCACGAGCACCCTCCCCAAAACTACCTTCCTGCCAGCCACCTCTCTGCCAGCCATTACCTTCTGTGAGTACAGACCATCGAAACCTCGTGAGCAAACCTCACCAGTGAGACATATACACGGGTGCACATCCATTATTAAACCATAGGGTAAAATCTGCTTGGAGGGGTCCATTCGACAGTTTTGCTGGTTGCTGGGAACTGAAACTCATTTGAAAACAGGGGAGAGGAAAATAGAAGAGCTGATTACAAACCAGGATCACATTCCAGGAAAAAAGTGTCAGAGTTTGATCATTTGTCTTCATTCCACATGGGAGGAGAAGTGGTTATCTTTCCACATTTGTTGCAAATGGGCAAAAAAAAACACTTTCAAAGGTAAGAAAAAATGGTGAAAAACTGGTTTATCAAAGCAATAGGGTCAGTCCAGTGGCAGCAACTGGTTTTGTAAAGCTAACAATCATTCAGAAGAAATCCAGCCTCTCCTGGGAGAAGTTTGCCTCAAAAAAGAAACAAATGAGAGAACAGCAGTCAAAACACCAGTAAGGAAGAACAGATGCTGCCACAGGAAGGCTGAAACAGTCCAGCTCCTTGTAAGCCCTGTTTGTAGCTTGCCCTCTGCTGTTTCCATATCTGTGTAATTTATTCCAAAGCAAATTTATTATTTGAAAGACTCCATGGAGAAGGTGGAGAAGGCTGTGTGTCAGCTAAGGGACACAATGCTGGTGTTCATCCAGTGGTTATTTCTTGCTCCCACGCTAATGTCAAAGGCTTTGTCTAGCCTGGGATTTAGCAGGACTTTTAATTAATGGCTTCCGATGGTACATCCACACTGGTAAGGCTTCTCTCATTAGCTAATTAGTCTATTGTCCTAATTAAGCAGGGCAAGCCAGTTTTACTCCCTCATTGCCTTGCGCAGGAAACCCTACTTTTCCCACCTTGGTCTTCCCTCGAGTCAGTTCCCAGCTCCTCTGTCCTGACTCACTCAGCTGGGAGAGAAGTGTCCTGAAAGAGGACACCTTGCAGCAGGCTGTGTTCGTCGAGATTAGCGTCAAGCTGTCAAAGCCTCCCACTAAACAAGTCCTTCCTTCTCCCATCGCACGTGCCTTTTTCTGCAAGTCCTTGCACCACACTTCTGCCTTCCCTGCAGAAATTCCCTTGGACGATCACGGGAGAGGCAGAGCTTGCAATCCATACTGGACTACCTGATCATCTCAGTGCCTATCAACTACACCTACTCTTCAAGGGTTTTCTCAGCAAGCTTTCAACTTAGTCCAATTAGTTTTGCCTAATCAGTTCTGATTAGTAGAAAGACATAAAACCTAAGACATAAAGGCAGAGCTTGCCGCTGACTTAACACTCGCATCTTAGGTATGGTAGAAAAGGTTTCCTTCATTTCTAATCTTCCCTTGGAAAAGCCAAGATGCAATCTCTGACTTGACGACATCTACCTCTGCACAAAAGGGAACAGTTTAGTTTATACTAGCTTAATTCCTCCCTGCAAAGTAGAGCACTGAAAAGCCTGGAGATGGTGCCAATATTTTTGGGAAGGCCAGAAAGAAAACAGGCAGAGCTAGTGATGGAAAGCAGAGGACAGATAACTTTTTAACTCACCTTCATCTTGGCTGCTGCTGTTCATTGAGACGCTGAGATCACACTGGCCATTTGTAACTAAGCTAATGGTGTAAGCCGCAGAAGAGACAGATATATTTTCAGTGAGATATTAACAGACACGGTTAGCATGAGCATGACCTGCCCTCCACCAGGAGTCAGAAGAGTGGAGGTGAGAGGGGAGCGTTAGAAAGGACAACGTTAAGTGTGAGAAAAAAACAAGAACATTAATTTTGCCAACTCCAGACTACTCCAAATGCTACTGGAAGCCTCTGCCAGGGATATTTTATCTTGTCATGCCTTGCTAAGTCTGAAGTCTGTGTACCAGGAACTGGAAAGGGTGTTTACTATACTTGAGCTAAAGTTAACACACCTTATGCCCATGCCCTCATGGCACCATTGGCCAGACTCATCTTGAATTGCAGCTCTGACCTCCTCCCCAACGACACAGAAAAGCCACAGGCTTGGCCTGGAGGTGCTGTAAGGCTGGGCTGCTTCACTTGGCTGGGGAATCAACAGTAGGGGCTGGGGTTTGCTTTTATTTGGGCTAGCAGAGAAGACACCAGACCAGCGTCGAGAGACTTCCACCGCCTTCCTGGTTCTCCACAACTGAGGCAACTTCCAGAAAGTTCTAGAGCACGTCAAAGTAAAGGATGAGGACCTTGACATGTAGAGGCTGAAGAACAAATTGACCTGGGAAAGGTGTAGTCGTAGAGGAAGGACACACAGTCACTCAGCCCTGGCTCTGCTGCCCAGGGCACCTCTGTAGCTATGTCAACACAGAGATATGACCCAGGAAACTTTGATGAAAAGCTATAGGTAACGAATGGTACAACGCACAGCCATTGTCCTCTGACAGCACAGGGCCAAAGCTACTGACACAGGCTATTGTTCGCCCCTTCTATTTAGAAGAGAAAGGACTTGCATGAACATTGGTTTTGGAGTACGTGCTTGGCAACCCCAGCAGATAGACAGCATTTCCATGGAATACCATAAGGTTCTAAAAGAAATAAGTTTAATTTATTTTCACAATATTATTAATCCAGGAGTGAATATTTTGAATACAGCATAACCCATTTTCCTAGGAACCAGCCAAGAACAACACTAGGTTTTGCTTGGAAACAGACAGCAGCGCAGGGGAAGTGCCACTGCGCTGCCACCCCTGCCTCACCATTCCCTCTGGGACAGGGGAGCCCTGCACGCCTCCCTCAACGTCCCCAACCCTTCCCTCCTCTGTCAGCATGCCTTGAGCACAGCTCCCATCAGCTCTTCCCTCCTGCCCATGCTGGTGTGACTCTTCTCTCCTCAGAGCCAGGGACTCTCCATTGGCCCCAGGAAGCCCCAAAGCTGAGTGCTGACAAACACATTGGGAGGGCAAATGCACAGCACTTAAAAGGCCAGGCAAGAATATTTCAGCAGCCTGCAGATGGGACTCAGGGCCAAAGAAGTGGGAGGATGGTGAGATCTGGATGGCTCCTGCCATTGAAACTGGCCCGCAGACACAAGCAGAATAAGTAGGTGGATTGGGTAGGTACAGAAGGACCATCCCTGAGCACAGATCATCTCCCGGTCTCCAGCAGTTCCGTCCTAAAAGCAGAGCCCAAACCCATTCCCATGCACCAGGACCCCAGTCTCTTATTCCCTCTTACCTTCTCTGCCTGCTGCCCATTCCACAAACCCTCTTATGCCATCTTCAGATGCAAGTCCCAGGGCTGGCTTAAGTTTCTGTGGTCACCTGAATTAATAGGCTTTCCTCACCACGCAGCACATAGGAAAGCAAGTTAGTCACCCTGCACAAGTCACTGGAAAATCCTGGAGCACCTGGAGAACATCTCCTTTTCCTAAATCCCTCTTTGTGAATCTCTGCACATGTAGGACAGAGCTAAAACCAGAGGAGAGACCCGTGCCCCCCATCTTGGCTCGTGGGGGCAGCCCGTGCCTGGCAGGAGCCATGCCATGGGCACCCGGGGAGGCTGCTCCCTCCCGCCTGGCTCCCTCCGGCAGCACGGGCCAGGGCTCCAGTTCCTAATGCATCCAAGTGGGACTCTGCTGGGCTTTTCATCCACCCCATTAAGATTCAATTTGCTCTACTTCCTACTGCAATATCTGCAGAAATAAAACTTGCAGCTGAGATCTGAAGGCCAGACACAGGGCCAGGAGTACAATGAAATACATTAGACTCCATTTAACTTACGGCTCGCAGAGCCCATGGGAACTGCAGGCTGCGTGCCAACTCGGCACCCAGGGGGCCAGCTACATTCCCTCCCAGAAGACATCAGGTTCTCTTGAGCCCACCTGCCACAGGCAGAGCTGCCTGTTCTCCCCACCTTTCCCCCTGGGACGGGGAAGAGGAGCAGCTCCATGAGTCTGAGCATCCTCCCACCCGCCCTTGCTCTCTTTGGCTGTGGTTGGCACATCCTGCCACCACTCCTCCTGCTGTGCTTGGATTCTCACCACTCCATCAGCATTCCCACCTATCCCCCACCACCACCACCGCCTCCCTCACCTTCTGCACACCCTCCTGCCCCAGGCCTCACCAAACCCATGTCTACCTGTATCCCTTCATGCTGGCCCAGGATCCACAGCTGTGACACACTCATTCTTGGGCAGTTGCACCTGAAGTTCACCCAGGATCAAGCCCAGGACCGTGAGTGTTGCATCTAAGACAAGCAGGGATTCAGGGCAGGTCAGACCCTGGTCTGCTGGACCTCAGTCCCCCACGGCCATAGCAGCATTCGTCAACATGACATCTGAAGGTGACGCTGGGGATGGATCAACAAAGCAAGATCTGAGGTCTCTCAACAGAAGACATCAAGTTGATGGTCTCAGAAGACAGGGACTCGGTGGTTCTCACCCCAACTTTCAGGAATGAGAATAGTTAAACATGACAAAGCTACGCAACAGGTTTCCTTCTATATCTTCCACAAAGAGCAGTCCTGTCAGACCAGGGTGTCAGGGACCCGAGTGTCCTGGAACTGTGGCACAGTCTTCTGCTTGCCAACCAGCACAAAGGACAGTCCTGTCCTCCTCTGCCCCTGTTCTCTGCTGTGGGATGGACTTGGAAGGGTTTAAACATCTTGTACAGAGAAAGAAAAGCAAACAAAATGCAAGGAAAATGAAAAGGAAAAAAAAGCAAACAAAAAAAAATCTCTGAATTAATTTCCATTTTATTTATAGGCCATCATGCGATAGCTGTCTTTTAAAGCCTTTTAATTCATCACTCCACAAGTCACACAGGGAACAGCTACTTTGAGCACATATGCCCACCTTCCCTCTTCCCAAAAGATGTTCCAGCTCGTGCTGAAGGGCTGTCTGCAAGGTAATCAATTATTTGCTATTATCTAAATTTCTCTATCTCTCCAGATCTTCCAGGAACATCGAGTCCTGGGGCAGTAATGCTCTTTGGGGCTGAAAGGAAAAAAAGAAAAGCCTTTGCTAGAGGGAAGGAAGGGCAAAAGTGGGGAAGGATTCAGAGAGGGAGAAAGGGAGCTCAGCATCAGGCTGAACCTGGCTTGCTAACACTTGTTGAGGTCCATAGGGTGGCCCTCCCAGGAAGGCAGGGGGTTGTTTTGTATTATACAAGACGCAGATCTTCCTAATCAGAGGATTTTTGTTTGAGCTAATTTGAGGGTAACTGTATAGAGACCTGCACAAACACGTAACAAAACTTTTGTTGAACACTTTGCAAAGACAAATATTCCTTATTTCAGATATGCCAGAATTACTGTTTCTAGTGGAAACCTGATTCATTTATCTCAAATCACGTATTTATTGTATAATCACTAGCTTAACCACATACCATCTGGCTATCAAACCACCGGTACGCCTGAAGTGCATGCTGAGCACCGCTGACCTACAGTGACTAACAGTACTTTCACTCTGTTCCCCAGCCTCACATCTGCCACCTACGGTGCTGTGTTCAAGTCCTGCTCCAAACAGGGGTTGTCCCAAAAACCAATACGTGGGAGTGGAGATTTCTGCTGAAAATGCCGCAAAGTCCCATGAAGGGGCTTCTGAGAGCCAGCACTCTTAAAAATACTCACATCTATATGAACTGTAAGTGAGTGGTTTTTTTTCCTGAAAAAAAAAAAAGGCAAAAAAAAAAAAAAAAGGCAAAAATAAAAGTTGGTGGCTTTAACCTCACATAGTTGATAGTATGGAATCCCCTTGGGATCCCCTGTGGAGCTGCACAACCAACCAATTTAGAAATATTTCTGAAGTTACTGTATTCACAAAAAAAAAAAAAAAACTTAGGAGTTGCTCATACCTGAGCGAGCTGGTGGCTCCTCCAGAGCTCCCAAAGCACAGCATGGGAGCAGCACAGCGCGGGGCCACAAACGCCGCTCTGAGCAGAACAACAGTTCTGAGCCCCCTCCTCGGCATTCCAGACACCTTGCAGCTCCCATAGCCCAGGAGGAACCCAGCGCAGCACTGCTGGAAGGAGAAATGTGCAAAGGTCCAGGTGGGAACCTGACCTGAACCCCCACCAAAGCTGGAGCACATGAAGGCGATGCTGTCAGAGACCTCTCCAAATCAGCGTGGCCAAGGGGCTGTGCCACGGACCAAGCAAAGCACCATTCTTCTGTGTCTCACTGGGCAAATCACTCTCTAGGAAAAAACAGGTAAAGTCTGTTCTCCACACTACTATTACACTTAAAGCTCACGCTTTCATAGAATCATACAATGGTTTGGGTTGGAAAGGACCTTAAAGATCATGTAGTTCCAACCCCCCTGCCCTGGGCAGGGACACCTCCCACCAGACCAGGTTGCTCAAAGCCCCATCCAGCCTGGCCTTAAAAACTTCCAGGGATGGGGCAGCCACAGCTTCTCTGGGCAATCTGTTCCAGTGCCTCACCACCCTCACAGTAAAGAATTTCTTCCTAATGTCTAATCTAAATCTACCCTCTCTCTGTTCAAAACCATTCTTCTTCGTCCTATGGCTCTCCTCCCTGATCCTGAGTCCCTCCCCAGCTTTTCTGGAGCCCCTTTAGGGACTGGAAGGGGCTCTAAGGTCTCCCCGGAGCCTTCTCTTCTCCAGGCTGAACAACCCCAACTCTCTCAGCCTGCCCTCATAAGAGAAGGTGCTACAGCCCTCTCATCATGCCCCTCCTCTGGACTCGCTTTACTTTAATCCAAATTAATATCCTCACAAATTTTATCCTGCTGTCACTCCCACCTCTCCCACCTCTGGCAGCCAGTGGCCCTGCTCCAGCACTCGCCTGCAGAGCCACAAGGGCAGGGGGCTGCAGGAGAGAGATGCAGCGAGGGAACAAGACATCCCCCCCAGCACGCCTACTCCACCAGGTACACCCCCGCTGCTCACACAACCAACCACTTCCAACAGCTTCTCTGCACCAAGCGAACAGCCCGTGCCATCACCACGCCAAGCCCCAGCCAGGCTCCTCCAGAGCAGCCCCATCGCTGCAGCTGACATTCCCATGGCTGATGGCACAGGGAGCACCGCTAGCAGGCAGCTCGATAGGGCAAATTCATCACCGTCCAGTTGAGTGAGTCCATAACAAAGCTAAAAGCAAACACTGTCATGGATTATCCCCCACCAACAGCGGAGAAGCAACAGCGAGCCCATCTGCCAGCAGCTCACCCATTTGATGTCACAGGCACCCATCCCCGTTGGGGAGCAAGGGGGTGCTCAGTGCCACCCTTCCACATTGAACAACTTAGGGAGCGGGGACAGGGGTGCAGCTCCAGGGTCCCCTAGAGTACCAGCAACCTCCAAACTGTTTCATGGACAACGAGCACGTTTCCCTCAACGGAACGCAGCAGAAAGGCCGGACACCTGCTGCAGAGCGCCGGCATTTCCGAGGGCCAGAGGCTGGGTAAATCAGAAGCGCAGGTGGGAGTTTGCTACAGACAAATGAATCAGCCGAACAGATGAGCAGATCATGAAGCACCCACCCGCAACATACAGAAAGAAAAGATGTCATTTCAGGCTTGTGGCAGAAGCTGGAGAGTTTGTGGTGCTAAAAATAAGATTTTAAAGAATAAAAAATATATCTCAACACACCTACATATAACGGATATCTTTCTAGGACAAGGAAATCCTGCAATAGCTGTAAGAAAATTAATCACAGCTCTCAACCTCATCTGAGATAAGGAAACAGAACACAATCCAACACAATGTCTCTAAAAGGTCAGTCTTCCAAAACTGGAAACAATCAGACACAAAAATAACTGAGAGAAAACACCTAAATATAAGCAAATGGGACACTGCTCCTTGGGAGATGTTTAAAGACGCCTTAGTAGAGCCCGCATTTCCCTCCCCAAAAGAAGCAATACTATATTCAAAAAAGTTTATTGTGTTTAAAATAGGAATTTTTTAAGACAAGAGACAAAGTAGGAAACAAACAAAATACATAACAAACAGAAAACACACTATAAAATTAGTTGCTGGAAATCACAACATTTTATAAAGAAAGCTAAAAGGTAACATGAAACTAATGGCAATAGGTATGTCAGGAAAAAGGCAACACTCAATCAATACAATAGGCTTGATGCTAAAAAAGTATGGTGAAATTATCCTGATACAGAAGATGTAGAAAGTACAAGCATTTATTTTTCTGTTTGCAGATAAGGATGATTTATATCTCTGCTATAACAAGATTCTCTGAATTGCAGCAGTGAGCCGGGACGACGCCCCCGCCGTCTGCTAACCATTCCTCACATCTCTAACCAGAAAACCTGCAGGTCAGAGCATATGAAGGAGCCCACCAAATCCCTAACATTGACTTTTAAATACAACAACGAAGAGAAACACATCCCAGGCCAGCCAGGAAGTTCCAGAGGTCTTGGAACAATAAATAAAAAACCCCACTCAAGCAAACAAAAACTTTGCCTTGTGCCAATATTTTCCGAGGGCAAACGGCCTGACCCAGGAAGAGCAGGCTGGTTGCCCTCCCTGCGGTACCTGGCAGAGGTGGAGTATTAGGGGACAGAAATACCATTAGTGCTCGTCAACACAGCTTTCTGGTCGGAGGGCTTGTCAAACTGATCTGGTATTTCTTCTAAGAGTCCACATTTGGCTGACAAAGGTAACCATGTTGACATAATACAGGCAGACTTGTGTGTGACGCTTGACTTTGGCCGCTGTGACAGTCTAAGAACAAAATCCCCCACGCTATGCAAACATCAGCGTAGAGTGTACATCCAGAGGATTAAAAGCCGGTTGAGCCCGGTGACCTCATTAGAGCTATACCTGCACCGCCTGCCCCCACGGTGGTTTCGGCTCCCTGGAGAGACGACGTTTCCAGGAGGGAAAGGGAGCCACGAGGCAGCTCTCTGCACGGGAAGCTCCAAGGAAGCGCTGGTGGGAGTCATGAGTTTTCAGGGAACACACATTTCGGCTGCGTGCCTAAGTTTGCAGCAAGTTGAGGAGAGCTAGACACAGGTCTTTGCAGAGCCTCTGCCCCAAGAGCAGGCTAAACTCATTGACAAATATCGGCTGGTTTCAGCGCAGGTTTTCACACTTGTAAAGCCAGCAGGACCCACAAATGCAGAACGATGAACTCAGCCATGCTAGCAGCCTTCGGTTGGTCACGTTTCTGCACCAGCACCAGCTCACTCATACTATTTCCTACATGGGCCTTAATCTGTGCTCAGGGCTCTGAGCACCTTCCAGTAACAACACGGCACCCACCAACACCCACCCGACATTCATTACTCCTTCCCAGAGGGAAAGGGTAGTGGAGTGATTTCTCTTGGACAGTTTTAGAGGCCAGGTCTTTTGCTTTTAAACTCCACCAGTGCTGGGACAGCAGGGTGGCCAGGTTTGTGAAGGCTTTCAGCTGCCAAAAATGTTCACCCCTTCTCACCTGCCTCCCACAAAGACATACAGACGTCTCTCCTGCCAGAGGAGCAGAGAGTTATTCCCTGAGCCCTTTACCCTCAACCATTTAAATTTAATGTCCTGCAATTTAAATGTCCTGCACTGTGGACACACAGACCAAAGCCTGGAGCTTTGTTTGAAGCTCTCAGACTGCACAGGCAGCTCCAAGTGTCCGGGTAGCTGGACATTACTGTATGAAAGCTTAAGGCCAGCAGTTCTCCAGTATGACTGACTGAACAACCAACTGTGGACGTGAAGTGTCCACTGCGGAGGAAGCCTGAGGCTTTCAGTGAATCTGGATTTCCTCTGCCTACAGGCATCACTCACCTCCTTCTGCTCACTCAGCTCCGGGCAACCGCTGATGTTCTCCAGGCAGCTGACCCCACCGGTGAGGGTACCCCTTGTGAGACACAAGGGTCTTGACAGCAACACTCGTACTCTCTGCCCACTGCAGCTACAGGCTGCGCAGCGGTGCTGAGGCATGCCAAGTACTGCAGAGAGGTCCAGGGAGATGGACCACAAACCCCATCACCACAAGAGCGATCACCCACCACAGCTACTGAAGCAGTGCCAGTGTCACATCCCTGCCTGAATCCAGCAGATACAGTTTTAGCTCCAGCTGGACGACCTTGCAGCTGGGCTCATGCCATCTTCCCTGTGAGCTTGCTCCAGAAAGAGGGCTTGATGCTTCCAGGATTTGGCAAGAGCTGACACATCCATAACACATGTTCTTTTTGTTTATTGTACTGGCTTAGGGTAGGTTTGAACATGAACAGAGAAACTCTTTGTCCAAAGGACTTCCACCTGGCTGCTGTGCTCCAGGTGCTGCTCACGTGTCAGGAGGAGCATGAGCTGAGCCGAGCTGAGGCTCCTGGTTTCTCATTCTGCACCCAGGGAGGCAAACAGCCCGCTTGCTTCCCAACGTGGACAGATGCAGGATATTGTCTGAACATCCTAAACACACACAATGTTTTCAGCAAAACAAGATGACAACAGTTAGATGATGGTTAGAGGTTTTACCTTACTTAACTTCAGTCCACCACCATCTGTCTGACCACCTCGCTTTCCTGCTGCTGAACCCCTCCAGTGACTTGGCAAAGACATTCCCAGTTTAGGCTGTTGATGGAAAGAGGAACGATGTTCAGGTCAACAAAGCAGGATGGGTCTCTTGACACCTACCGCTGCTTCGAAGCAAATACCGCTGAACTCCCCACTAATCACACCCGAGTTCTGTGTGCAACGAGAGCCACCTCCCCTCAAATCAGGGAAGTTAACAAAGATTTCACATGTGTTGGGGTTTTTTGTGTTGGCGCAAACAGCAAGCTACCAACAAGGATTAAGATTTTGAAAATATCTCCACGGTCACTTCAAGAGAAAGCTGTTCTTTTTCACTTTCGCAGGAACTTCAACTCAACTCACAGCAGAGGCAGTCTTAAGACATGAAATGCACTCAAGTGATTAACAATTTGAAAGGTGATAAAAGTAGCTAAATAATTTCAAATCTGCTTGCTGCCCAACCAGCCAGATAACATAAACCACTAGTTATCTTGAGGGGAAGGGAAGGGTGTCTCTATTTTTCTTTCCCAGAACCACTGATCACAAGCTCACAGCACTCACATTTTAAAGCAAAGCTGAAGAGAGTAGAAAATACCTTTCCTAACTATATTGAAGTCCTCATAAACCCAGTACAGCCTGTTTGTGCATTGTGGCTACTATGGGCCACATTCCCTGTGCCAGTTAGAGAGCAACTCAGTGGTCGAGGTCACTGCATCCAATGCCCGCCCAAGCCAAGAGCCATTTGTGTGCTGTCATTAATAACAACCAAATGTTAAAGGCACTGGAGGGGAATCGTCCTGTCAGCCTTACGCATCAGCTACTTTTACTGAACTCTGTGGAGTTACTCCATGCTTACAGAAGACCGAGAGAGACAGAGAGAGATCAGCACCTCCAAAATGCTCACAACTTTGTCTTACGCATCATAAACACTGGAGATATTTCATTAAAACCAATTTACAAGCTGTAAAACCAAAGGTCATTTTATGTCTTTCGCTGTAAAAGCGGACAGCAGTGTAGTCCTTGGCTAAACACACTCTATGGTACATTTTAAGCAGCGCTACACTCACTAGCCAAAACTCCTTACAGAGCAATTTATACCCAGTGTTATGCCTTTGCTAAAATTTATATCCAGGGTTATTTCTTTGCTAAAATAACAACCCCAACTCGGTAAATGAAAGGACTCTAAAAGGTAAAAAAAAAGAAAAATTACACCTCAAAAAATACAGCCTTTTTAAAAGTGGTTAATATCAGTATCAATTTAACAATCTTCCTAGATTAATTCATTAGGGAGGTCAATATGTAAGGCTCCAAAGCAAATTTTCAAATCACCTATGGAAAATACATGGAAAATCTTCACTCTGCTTTCAGTTGGCCATCTAAAGCGCAGCAGCCTTATGCTGAAAACGCTAAAACACATGCAAGCACACAAAAGCAAGCGTCCAGCGCTGTAAAGGGCTCGCCTTCAAGACACGAGCAGCCTTCCTCTGCGCCTGACCCCGCACCTGGAGCTTCCCCGAGCGGCGCCTGCTCTCCTGGCTCTTTCCCAGCAGTCTGGAGGAACGCGGGCTCTTCCTGCGCCGCGCCGGGACTCCGGGCTCCTCCGCCCGCAGCTGCCTCCGGCACAGAGGAGTTCCGAGAAGTTGGCGGACAGAAGGCGCGGTACGGGACAGACAGCGAGTAACCCCGGCGGTAACTGGGGTGGCCGGCGAGTAGAGACGAGCGGGTGCTGCTCTGGCTCATCGGCCACTCGCCACCCCTTCACCGGGAGCAGAGCTGCCCCTTCCCGCCCCGGTGTTAGGGACAGGGGCTGCGGTCCTGCCCCCGCCGACCCCCGCGGGCTCCCGCCGGGCGGGCAGCGCTGCCGTACCGCAGCTGCGGGGACCGCTCCGCCCGCCGCCAAGTTGGCAGCGCGGCCGCGCCGCCCCCCGCGCCCTCACCGGCGTTGCGGAGCTTCTTGTTCCTCATCACCGAGAGGATGACCAGCGCGTTGCCCAGCACGTCCACCACGATGGTGAAGATGAGCACGGCCGCCAGGGCGGTGCCGGCCCGCGCCGACGGACCTCCCTCCAGCCGGCAGCCCGGGCAGCTCCCATTGCTCCCCGGCCGCTCCNTAGCGCCGGGGCCAGCCCGGCAGCCGGTGCGCAGGTGGGCAAGGGGCTCAGCCCCGGGGCGAGCGGCCGGTGGCAGCCCGGCCCCTGCACCAGCGTGAGCCGGCAAGGTGCGCTCGTAGCCCAGAAAGCCAACCTGGGCTGCGTCAAAAGCCGAGTGGACAGCAGGGCGAGGGAGGGGATTCTGCCCCTCTACACGGCTCCCGNGGTAGATTTAGATTAGATATTGAGAAGAAATTTTTCACTGTGAAGGTGGTGAGGCACTGGAACAGGTTGCCCAGAGAAGCTGTGGCTGCCCCATCCCTGGAAGTGTTCAAGGCCAGACTGGATGGGGCTTGGAGCAGCCTGGTCTGGTGGGAGGTGTCCCTGCCCATGGCAGAAGGGGTGGAACTAGACGATCTTTAAGGTCCCTTCCAACCTAAACCATTCTATAATCACTCACACATCCCTGCCTGCTCTACAGAGCTTTTACCTCCTTCCTCTCCCTCAAAGCAGCACCACACTGAGGGGAAACCAAGTCAAGGTGAAGGATTTCATTTTTTGTCCAAGGAAGAGGTGATGGGCAGTGGCTCCAGCTTGTACAGCCTCCGCCGGCACAAAGCGGTGCTTTAAAGAAGCCCCCAGGAGACAGCTGGCAGTGATCACCTTCACTGCCCCATGGCCCCTCCAGCCTGCACAGCTGCTGGGGAGACTCACGTGGCTCCTGCCCTGGGACAGGGGTACCAAGAGGGGAGAAGTCACAAGGTGAGGTTTCACATCTTTTCCGTGTCGCAAGCGTTTTCTTTGCCTTTGTTTCCCACCGCAAACGCTGCCCCGTGGCTCTGCAGCCAGTGTGCCACCTGTCACAGCCGGCTACCCTTGAGCCAAACCCATCTTCCCAAGAACTTTTTCAACCAGTTATGTCGGAGCAAAACCATTTGCTTTCATTTTAATGCTTTTTACTGATTCTAGTGTGTGCAAAGCAGGAGCCCCAGCAATAATTTCAACTTCAGCAGCCTGTTTGCATGCTTCTCAGTAACAGGAGAGTGGCATTCCGCAGGGATTTCCCCCTCCCTCAGCCCAGCCTCGGGGCTGAGGCTTCCAGGCACCTTTTGGGTTTCACTCCACACCAGCGTGAACAAGCAAAGACCAAGCTCCTGTGGTCAGACTGTGGCTGCAATACAGTAACCACATAAATTCTCAGGTTTATTTAGAAAATAAACCTGGAAAATATTTTTTATGGGCTGTAGAGCCCAGAGGTGATGCTGTGCTATGGCCTGGGTAGGGGCAGAGATGCGCTGAGGCTGCTCGTCTCCCGCGGCTTTGGGCCAAAGCCACTTCTCTGTGTGCAGGTCAAAGTGCCCGAGCAAACATAAAGGCTGTCACAACCCGGCCTGGGGGTTCTACAACTGCCCAGTCGAGTGAGTCAATAACAAAGCTACAAGCAAATGCTTTGGTGGGTTATTCCCTGCCAGCAGCACACAAGCAGCAGCGGGGTACAGCCCAACCGAGCAGCAAGCAGGGTCTCTCCCAGCCCAGTGGCACAGGGTCAAAGCCAGTCCCACATCTGCACTCAGGCCTTGGCTGAGTCAAGCTGTTTTAGCAGCTTTTTACCCTTTCCCCATAACCATACAGCACCCAATTTTGAAAGAAAATGTGGGTTGTTTTAAGCTAATGATCAAAATCATGCATTTTCAAATTGTCAAAAAGAGCATTTTGGCTTGAAGTTTGATTTCTTTAGGCTTCTCAGTTGATGCTGCGCTGAATTCTGCACAGTTCTCTGTGTTAACCAAATAATCTTGTTGACAGACTTTCGGCTGGTCTATGTTCAGGACATACCTGTGGTACAGGAGCAGCTCGCATGGACACATCCTCTCAGCACCTTTCACCTTCATGCCGCTCTGCCCTGGCAGCTGTTTGCACCATTTTTAAAAGGTTCTCAGACATATTTCAGATGTGGAGAGCTGGGATGAGACTTCAGAGGACCTGAAGTTTACACACAGGTGTCTTGGACTTGCTAGTAGAAAAGTGGTTTGAAACTAATGAAGATGGTGTTTGAAGTCAAGGAAAAAGCTGCCTGAGAACTTTGCCTAAAGGTGTGCGCAATGCTATCACTTCTCCCCCGACTCTGGAGGCTTCCAAGAACCCCAGCAAACCCCCACCCAGGACAATTATCTTCTGCTAGCACCAAACCTGCCTGTGCTCTCTTCCAGCCCCTTCCACCATGGAGGCTGCCAAGCTGGGATGTTCCACAGGGAACTGGTTTTGCCAGTTGTGTTGGGTTGGAAGGGACTTCTAAAGGTCAGCTAGTCCAAGCCCCTGCAGGAAGCAGGGACATCTTTAACTAAATCAGGTTGCTCAGAGTCTCCTCAAGCCTGGCCTTGAATGTCTCCAAGGATGGGGCCTCCCCCACCTCTCTGGGCAACCTGTTCCAGCATCTCACCACCCTCGCTGTAGAGAACTTCTTCCTAATGTCTAATCTAAATCTACCCTGCTCTAGTTTAAAACCATTGCCCCTCACCCTACAACTACATGTCCTTGCAAACAGCCCCTCCCCAGCTTTCCTGTAGACCCCCTTCAGGTACTGGAAGGCCGCTATAAGATCTCCCCGGAACCTTCTCTTCTCCAGGGTGAACAACCCCAACTCTCTCAGCCTGTCAATAATGGGAAGAGCATTAATGCACATTCTGCTGACCCCCACTGACCTTCACCAGCTGCAGGGCAGGGATGGTTGTGATGGTGCCGTCTGGGACAAGAGCACCGATGGGAGCCCCAAAGCTGCCCAATGAAGATTTTGGCCTCACTTATACTTACAGCTTGCTAGTTTTAAGTTAGAACAGCAGTGTGAGGTAGAGGGGGTCGCATTTTATGAAACTGCTGCAACTGGAAAAACACAAGAAATAGCTTTTAATCTTTTTGCGCTTTTTTTGGTGCATAATTTATACCTGCAAAAAGCAGTCTTCTTTCCACAGCCCGGTGCAGCCGCCCCAGATGGGAAGGTCTGCAGAGCTCTACCAGGCACGTGTGCGTCTGCACAGTTATAACAACTAATCTCTTATAAGACTCTTAGAAGAAATTATGATAGATGTAGCGAGCAACTGTTTTCATCAGTGGAGTGATTTAGATGAATGATTTTCAGGCTGTTTCCTCCCACCTTCCTGCTAAATGGACTCTTCACTGCTTCAATTAAGAAGCGGCTAGCACTCTAGGAAGCGGTGGCAAGGAAAAAAAATGAAGGTAGAGTTATCAATAAGACCTTTTTAATTACGCTTTACCGGAACCTCTGATGTAAATCATACTGAAATAAAAATATCCCCAGTGTCTTAGAAGAATTTAGGCTCATTTGATTGTGCAAGGACCATGAACGTGGTCACGGGAGAATGCAACTGAAATAGGGTCAGGAACCAGAGCCCTTCGGCACCCAAACCGCACCGCAGGGTACATACACATAGACAAACAGGAAGACCAAGGGGAATGCAATCAGCCCAAAATATTCTAGCGCCATCAATGCTTTTCAAACATTCCTTTTGCAAAAATGTAATAGCTTTGCTAACGGTGAGGCTGAGAGGGGCAGTGCCTGGCTCCCATCGCAGCAGCCACATGCGGAGAATGGCCCGTCCCTTGCTGAGCGCGGGACATGTCCAGCGGCACCAAACACCCCACCCTTCCCCACCCCCCCCTACCAAAGCACGCCATTTAGTAAGAGTTAATCCAGGTATACTATAATAAATGAAAGCTTGCATAATTGAAAAGTAGCTGAGGCATTAATCTTCCTTCTCGGTACCTTGAGTCCTCTTTAAAAAGATTATTTTGCCTTCAGAGACAGCTTTAATGCTACTTAATGAATCGCTTATAAATGAAGGATTTTTTTCCCCACCTATACAGGGACAGGCTGACTACTACACCAATTTTGTCAGAGAGACAATTAACTTTTGTCAAATACACAAAGATAATGGCTGTTCCCCACAAATACTACTACACTGAATTCGGCGTATTTAAGGCCAATTTGCCTTGTCATTTTGACTGAGCTGACAGTGACATACCCATTCCCTTTAACTGGACCTGTGGAAATCTTCACACATACCAAAATGATTAGCGGCCCCCTGAGCACCCCCGGGAACAGGTAGGTTAGTGCTGGATAAGGAATACCAGGCTGGGAAATTCAGAATACCAACGCGAGCTCATTCAAAGGTGTTTTGGCGTCTAGCTTCAAAGAACAGAAACATAGAAAACTGGGGCACCAGGAAACCTTCCCCTGAACTTCTGCAGCGAGTGTCTCAGTCGCAGACAGGTCGCAGGCAAGTTTTCTTTGAACTGTAACTCCCACCCTGCAAAAGCAGACACCGGGGGTGGGTTAGGTGTTTCCCCGCCACAAATAACTCCCAGTGAGCGGCAAAGGCAAGTTTGTAGCACAAAGTCATTCCTAACGCGGATGTCCCCAGGCAGAAATGCTCACTTGTCTCCTTTGCCCGTGTCCCACCGGGCAGCTGCTCTGTTCCCCGGATCCACACGCGCAGCGCAAAGATGCTGAATGAAGGCAACTCCCTCCCCACCCACCACACCGGCGGGGCTGAGCACTCGTATGTATTTCCAGCAAGAACAACAGGCAATAGAAGTTGTAATTCCTCGACAAGTGGGCCTTCCGACTCAATGGCCTTTGGGAGAGACACATAAGCAGATGCAGAAACGGGGCTAATAAATCCTTTGCTACGTGGGCTGCTCCCACACCGTTTAGGCCTGGACCGGACACAGAGGAGCCCTGCAGGGCTGCTCCCGGAGATGGACAGAGGAGGTTTCCTCCACCCCAGAGCAGACCAGACGAGGGTTTAGAGGTCTCTCCTGCCTCCCGTATGGATTCCAGCAGCCTGTGGTGGCTTAACACCACCGGGTTGCGGTGCTCAGCCGCTGGAGACCTTCAGCACATGCCTTTCCAGCACAGTCTGTTTTCCTTGTTTGAGATTCTGGTCTAGACCCCAGACGATGAAGGTTCATTCCTTGGCACAGCCTTAGACTCCTTGAGCTGACAAACACAGCTAAAATAAGCCATTTAGTCCATCCATGCATAATGGCTGTTATCTTCAAAATAATGATCAACACCTTTTTTCCCCCCCTCCTTGTCTCAAATCTGCGTGTGGCCAGGAGGCAGAGTTATGTCCAAACCATTACCAAAGGGCGAAATCACCATTTTCTGCCTGCCACCCTCTAGCCAAATACATACAGCAGCAGTTCTTCTCTCCCTAATATTTTTTCTGTCTGCTTGGACTGCGCCGCTATTTACTGCAGGGGCAACACAGCTGTACCCTGCGCGGCGTAAGAGAAGCCCAGTCTTGGGAGGGAAAAAGCATTAGTTGCTTCGGCAATAAATAGATGAATACAGCAGCTTGCCCTGAGCTGCCATCGCAGAAGGGATCAACAAACAAGCGTCTCTATTTATGCCATCGTGCTTGCATCGGAACTCCAGACAAACTAATAACCTCGTGTTCAGCCACTTCCCCTCTTTGTCCCCGAAGCAGCAGCCTCACGCAGAGCGCACAGCTCACTCGCCCAGAATAGGCTTTTTTGTTAATCGCTCAAAAAGCCGTGGACACAGGCCTGTTCATTCAGCTCAACTGCTTAACCCTGCAATCTAAAAAAAAAAGAGAAAGAAGGAAAACTTTGTATTCCTTTCGTACCCTGAATATTAAATGACACCATCAATGTTGCCTTGGGACACCACATCAAACCGCTTCCTTTGCTCCAAGATGGGGTTTAAGAAGAATGACTTTGAGGCTGAATTGCTGTTTAAATCTCCCGTTCCCCCCCCCTCCTCCCCATCTCAAATTTGAGGACGCAATATGAATGAAATCAGAATTAGCCTCGTTAAAAACAAGCCAGGGGGGTGACCTAGATTCACTTTGCCTCTCAGAAGGAAGTGACGGCAAAAGTTTAAAACCCGCCATATGGGGCTGTCGGCTGCGGCACATTTAGGTCAAAGTTTGTTGCGATCAAATCGTGCTTTCTGGAAAGGCTTTTACTAGCGGGATGATTTGTATGGCAGTGGCTGAATTATGCATGGGATTTTTACAGCCTCTGCTAGCAAATAACTCCAGCCCTTCCAACAAGTGCGGAGAAGGTCAAGCTCTTCCTTGCAGCATCCTCAGTGGCTTCAACCCAGCTCAGTGACCCTGGGGACACACGTACTGGGGCATCAGGGTAGCTCTCGCCACCAGCCACATCAGGGAGCATCCTGTGCTGTGCCCAGCTGGAGCCAGTCTTGCTGCAGGTCTCAGGGTGCTAGGATGAAATGTGGATTTTTTTCAATGATCTTACGGAATCCCACTCAAATCATCCCAAATCAGAGAGCCTGCTTCCAGCGAGGGCGGCCTGGTTGCTGTGCGGGCTGCCGAGGCTGCTCGGATGACAGCCAAGTGGTAGCACAGGACCCTGCCCAAGTGATGGTCACGCTGAGGGAAATACATGGAAATGATTGGGCTGGTAGGTTTGTTGTGGTGAACTGGAAAAAAAAAAACCAAAACCTCAGGAAAGGTCACAACTGTTTATCCCGTCAAGCCATGAAGATTCAATTGATGCATTTCAGGGCTAACATATCCAAGAGAATTTAAAAGCTTTAGTACCTGAGTAAGAAACTCCTATGTCACCTGGTCTTGCTGTAGGGGGAACAGTGTGAGATGGAAACTACCAAGATGCTCTGGTGACTCTCTCCTCCACATTGCCCCCCCTCCCCATCCCCAATTCGCATTGCGGTTCACACACCCACCTGCAAGCATTCTGCCCGCACCTGCTATGTCCATGTCCAAGCTGCTTTTCCAGCTGTGGACGGCACAAGCCCGGCACAGTGTGGGACAAACCTGGCCGGGCTCTGGCCAGCCCAGCTCGCTGGCAGCTGGGTTACCCACCCAGCCACAGCGTCACTGTGGGGACACTCACAGCTGATGCCACTCTCTTGTGAAAAATCACTCCATTGCCACTGGCAGCTGCTTTCCAACGCTGAGGCTGAAATTGCCATGGTCGTCCTCTGCAAGTGGAGAAATAACAGTCTTGAAGAAAACATAGAGACCTCCCTTCCCCAGGCAGCCCCCCTGCAGCCCGACTGTGGGAGCTGTGGCTCGAGCAAGATTCGGGAGCGCTTGGCACGAACCACCTTGTCACAAGGCAGCGGCGCAGGAAGGACAGCGCGACACGCCGTACTCCAAATATCGAGCTCTTAATTACGTCCTGAGCAGCACCTCTGCGCCTGCAGTAATGGGGGCTCAGCTACATCCACAGCTGTTAGCGAGATCCGGTTTTGCTTCATCCTCATTATGGGAAATAGCCTGCTCGGATCCAGCAGCCAGTGGAGATGTTTCCTCTCGTGAAGCAGATTGCTTTCTCCTGTCAATTATGAGCAGAGAGCTCGACAGCCCTGCGCAAATTGCTGGGTGAAAGCATAAATAGGAGTACACGGGAACTGATTACAGCCTTGGTAGCAGGCTTGCTTAAAAATGGCTGATGGAAACACAGAGGTCAAGAGAAATAAAAAGTGTAGAGGTGATGGTGATGATGGCTGGCCCCGCAGTGCTGTGGAGCCCGGGGGGGACATGTAGCCCCTGCAGAAGTGCAGCCGTCCCCAGCGGCGGTGTGGCAGGGGTTAACAGAAGGGCTGCAGCAAGTTGGCTCTGAAGCCACAGTTTTTTCTCCAAGGAGGAGATTCCCTTTCCTCAGGCTATCGCTTTGATTCGTATCAGCGGTGTGCATCCTGCAGCTGGGAAACTCGGCACCCCTTGGGGAAAGGGAAACGATTCCCCCCCTCTCGCCGTACTCCTACCAGAAGCCCCGATTTCACCGGACCCTCCGGCACACCTGCAAAGCCCTGCAGAATTCATCAGAGGTGAGCGAACAGGTCTCTGGGCTGAGGTTTCTCCCCAAACCTTTACTGGTGCTCGCACTGCCAGCAGTGACAGCCCTTACCCGGGCAAGTCCAGGGGGGTTAACCTTCATCTGAGGACCACAGTCCTGATGGGTTCCCATTCCAGAGAAAAGGATGAGAAAGCAGGTGTGCATTTTAACCAACGGTCTCCAAGGTGGTTTCTTCAGCCCTACAGACCTTGCTGGCTCCTCCCAGGCCAGGTTCACAGCCCCCACTGCCCAGCCTGACCCCCGGAGCCTGCCTTTACTCCATCCTTTGTGGAAGGACATCACGGTTTTTCTTCTGCCCTGGTTTGGGGCTGTTTAACCCAAGGGACAGCTGTCCTGCCTCTTGCTGGCAGCAAACAAGCTGAGTGCCCATCTTACAACGCTCACCTTGCTCTGCCCTCTAATGCATTGCTGCACATGAACTTCCACTGGTCTTCAACCCCATTCCCTGGTCTGATCTTCAGCCGTCCCCAGACCTTCAGCCTGTCGCCGAAAGGTCCACACCAACATCCAACACACGCGTGAAGTGTCACTTGCACTCACTCCCACCCTGCCCATCTCTTCAATAGCTCCATCCAGAAATCTCCTGCTCGGCATCAGCTCTGCACACTCACACCCATCAGCATTTTTGCAGGCTCTGCAGATGGGTATTGATTCCAGCTCATAGAGCAAGTCTATCTGAAGAAAAGCCATTGTGTTTGCCTGGGTGGGCTTCAAAAGCTGTCCCCTCTATGCCACGCAGATCCCTTCTTTGCCTTTCCACTTCTGCTTCCCCACAGACCCACTGGGAAGTGGGGTTTGCTCACCCGCCTCACCCCAGCCCCCTTGCTTTCCTTCTAGACCTCGCAGGCAGAGCTGCCTATGATTTATTTCCTTGTATTTAACACTGCTAAGTCAGAGGCACCAGAAAACTGCAGCTGGCAACTTCAGGCTGCTTTCCAGCTCCTCCATCCAGACCTGCCAGCAGACGTTTTCAGTTTTGGTTCTCAGATCTCCATTACAGTCTGGTCGCAAAACAGCAAATCCACCAGCCCTCCAACTGTGCACGTTCGACTCCACAGCCTCAAAGCTGTTACAAACGAGCCGCAAGTTCCTCCCGCTCCTCGCAAGAAACGGGTATCCCTCCGACACGTCTGTCTTTGGCGGAGAGCAATCCCCTGCAGATCTCTTTAGCACAGTTTGGTGCCTGGTTTTCCCTCCTACCCCATTGTAGGCCGGTAAGCGAAGGCAGCTCCTCAGATCTAGCGTTAAAATTCTTCTTTATCAGTAACGCCACTTACCTCTGTAACAAGGTGAGAGTTGTGCTTGAATGTCTGCTGCTTTCCTGGAGAATTTAAGTGACGCTGAGCTGTAGGTGCATCCGTCCTCCTGCTGCCTTTCCCTCGGCTCCCTCCCGGGAGCACTCTGTCCTTCCTGCAGACATTTCTGGGCCCAGGTTTTGTTCAGTCATGGAGGAGACGCGAGAGCTGTGGTTCCTAACTCACATGAGATTTCACTTAAATTTGAACTAATAACTTGAGAGAAGAGAGATGGGAAGAGAAAAAGAGGGAATTGCATGTCTCAGGTTCACCCTGCTCTCCTACAATCTGACTGAAGAAAGCAGATTTGGAGATGTTAAGTCAGTTATGAAGTTTAACCGGGTTGCATACATTTAAAACAAGACCCCCGATAGATGGAATGAACCCCCTCATCAGGGTTTGTCCCTCCTGCCGGCCAGGGGCCGAGCACTCTCCCTGTGCAGAGGGGATCCAAGCCTGGTGGGCAGCACGCACAGAAGAGCCCAGAGGAGAAGGCAAGGCTTGCTGAAGGAAAGCTGGATGCAGATCCTAAGGAGCAATACAGACAGGAGATACAGAGAGCTTGAAATTAAATATAAATTCAACAGTGGAAAAAGTTGCCAGAGATATTTAGGGTTTGTATATGTATGTTACATATATACATATACACACATATATATATAAAGACCAACAAATCCTATCTGTATGCAATATGAGCAAGATGTTGCTATAGTTATCTTAATTTTACATTCCTTACATTGAGAAGACGACTGCAAGTTGTTTGGCACCCAGACTGTCTTTTTGTTATAGCATGTGCTGCGTTCAACCCAGTGGGACTCTGTTCTCTGCCTCTTAGAGCTATGGCATCAGAAATAACTACTAACAATAACACCATCATCACTACACAGCAGCCTTGGATTTAGTTTCCTTTTAAAAAAAATTTTAAAAAGAGAAAAAAACCTGCCTGTGAACATTAGTGTAGATTTTAGGCTTGGACGTAGACACGTGCCTGAGGATGGGCAGGGACCCAGGGAGTAGCATTGGAAGCGGGATGGGGCGGAGGGTCCCGGGTGGGAGTGGGTGAGCAGGGGGCAGGAGGAGCGGCGTCTGCTTCAAATTTCATGTGGCACCAGCTGTAAATCAGAGGTGACCCTGCCCAAGCCGGCAAAGGTACCAAAAAGGACGGAAAGCAACGTGAGCCTCCAGCGCTGTGAACACTCACGCTGTGCTGGGAGGTTTCTCCACAACCCCATGTGCCAGCATGGGATGGGGGCTTCCAGCCCACCGTGAGGCGCTCTGCCTGCAAGATGGGGAACTAGAGCTAAAATTCAAACAGTTGTCTCAGAACACCCCCCCTCTCTGGTAGGAGCCCGGCTCGCTGGAGGGCGGTGGGGGGGCACCCAGTGAATGCTGCCCGCACCCCTGTCAGCTGCGCACGGCCACGCTGCCAGACAGCGGCACAGCCAAGCTGTGAGCATACATCCACCCGTCGCTCTCGCACAAGACATCTTTAAGCAACAATAAAGGCCACGTCCAGCGCTCTCCGTCTCCCCGGCAGTAGATGAACAGCTTCACAGTGGTGAAATCTCAGGCAGAAAGCACCCAGGTTCCGCACCTACGACCAAGATAGGAGCATCCTTCTTTCGTCTCCCTCGAAGAGCAAAAGCAGACGGTGCATTAAGGCCACCCCCGGGCACCTCTGCCCCACCGCAGCTAACCCCTACCTGGGTCGCCCCTCCTGACAGGGGCTGGGGGCTGCATGGGGGGCTACGGGCCTCCAAAAGCCAGGGATGCGAGCCCTCCCGGGGAAGAGGAGAGGCAGCACTTTGCCTCCCTGGCTTTGCTGGAGCTTCAGGTGGCGACAGGTTCAGGGGAGGTCTGAGGTTGGGGATCCACGGGCACGTCCCGTGCTCTGCAGAGGCAAGCGCTGCCTTCGAACACCCTCACCCGACAGCGACTCCGGGCGTGTTTGTTCTTTCCAGATTGATGGTGTTTACCACTTCAGGCATCTTCTCAGTCATCTATGATCTCTGGCCGCCAGCGGGTCTCTTTGGGACATTGAGTGACAAGTATTGTTATAGTGCCAAGGAGATGGTACTCTCAACTGCCTGTGGCAGGCAGATCGCTGCGAAATCATGATTTATCTGGAGTTAAATTAAGTTATGTCTCTCTTCCCTGCCTGCCCTGGCAGTGGCTGCATACAGGTGTGCCGTATTTCTTCCTCTAAAAGGGAAAACACAGGGCCATTTACCAACGGCTAGAGATCAGAAGGTGTCCAAATGTAAACTCCAGGACAAAGCTCATCTGAGCGTAGTTGAGGGAGGGAGCTGACAAGTGACAAACAGCCAGAGCTGAGTTCGCTCTATTTTGGCTTACGCCATTGCTTGGGGAATCAGGGGAAGGGAAAACAGGTGAATTATTGTCACCTCCAGACTTAAACAAATGGAGGCTTCAAACAAAATTGCATTGCTTAGACATTCAGAGGGGGAAATATTTACCTCACATGCAGAAATAAATGTTATAGTTTATGAGTCATATAAAGCCTTTTATGCTGAAAATCCCTCTCTGGATGAGGATGGGGATATTTCTCATTGTGGACTTGATCCATCCAATTTATTTGCAGAGCAAAAGGATCAGTGAGGGCCTTATTGTTCAGAAGATCTGACAACGGGAAAAGTTCTTCCACTGGGGGCTGGATGCCCACCTGCGCCTCCCCATCCCAGCTCAGGCAGGTCCTATCGCCCACCCTGGCAGCCCCCATCACGCCTGGGAGAAGCAGCTCCGGATACTTCTTTGAACCGAGGGTTTTGGAGCCATGGTGTGCCCGGCTGCAATAACAGGGCTGCTCTGCCATGTGGCTGCTCCCCAGGATCACGGGAGGGAGTGGGGCTGCAGCACCACGGGCTCCTCCAAAACCCCCTGTTCACAGGCAAAACCAGGTTTCAGGGGGGCACAGAGCTGAGTTCGGGGTGCACGAGGAGCGGAGCAATGTGGAGCACAGGGGCAGGCAGGAGGAGGGTGCTCTTCTCTGTCTGCATCCCTGGGTGCCCACCTCGTGGGGATACAGGGTCTAACCACTGTCACCCACTCATCTCCCCCCAGCCCGTTACAGAGGTGCGTGTGTGCACCGACACATGCATGGATGGATGAGCCAAAGCTGTGAGACCCCAGCCCTTGGGGTGCACTACACCCTAGCCCCTGGCACCACATCAGAGGGAGGGAGTCGGCAGCAGATACTGGGAACAGCAAAGGCAGGAAAAACTCATTCATGTGCAAGGCGTTTGGGTCTCAAGGCAACCAGCAGCGAGTACGGGCGGCGCAGAACGAGCCTGCCCCAATTCCTCTGCCTTTTGGGAAAGCCATTGCTATCACCAGAGCCTCACGCCTTCCAGAAAAGCATCATTCCCTCCATTGCTGATGATTTATTTGGGAAGAAGCCTCATTTTTCACTGATCATAGAAGCACAGAATGGACTACAGCATGGAGTAACCTTGATAGCTGAGAAATTCAGCGTATGCAAATGTGAGCCTTAAACGGCTCTTTCTGTGAAAGATTGCCTGTAGGGGGGACATCTTTGCGATATGGCCCCAATGAATACACTAGTATTTAAAAGCAAGGACTTTGCCACAAGCCAAAATACATGGTCTGCTGACATCGACCAACAGCAGCTTTTCTCTGTGAGCACAACGTGCATTTCTGGCTCTGCAACCCTGCTCACTACACTGCACAGCCCCGTGCCCATCAGGATGCCTGGTATACCAGCACACACGCACCAAAAGATGCCAGGCTGCTAAAAGCAAACCACTAAGGCACCTGCAGCATCCATGAGCTCCCAGGCCCACATGTACCCTTCACTCGCACCTGAACTGCAGCCTGAGGGTGGCCAGGAGGGAGCACCAAGGGCCAGTGGCTGTTTCGTCCTCTCCCACCTCCACCAGCCCCTCAGAGCTCGGGCATTAGAGCAGGGCAGGCGCAGGTATGAAGAGGGATGAGGCGAAACTCGTGTTTTCCCTGCATTGATGCTGACCATTGCCTGGGTCACCTGGTGCCAGGCTGCAGCGAGCATCCTCCCTTGGGCATCCCTTGCGGCACCCAGACTGGACCTGCCACCTCCAAAGAGCGCAGGGATGGACAGGGATGCACAGGGATGCTGTGCAGTGTGTGGCAGCTGCCTGAAGATGGCAAGCCAACACTGCGGTTTATAATACATGCAAATAGCCCCACTGGAGGAAGAAGGGGGCTCCCTACAAATAAGAGGGCTATATTTTCTTTGCAGCCCCTGTAACGCCAGAGCAGAATTTAAATTGCGGTGTTCATCAAACAGGTCTGAGCCTTTTTTCTTTCCTCCTCTTTGTTAAACGCTGCCCGTCGTGCAGAATTCCAAGCGGTGCTCCTGGTACTGCACCAGTCCTCAAGCCCAAATGCAAAGTCTGAGGAAGAAATTGCAATGCATCCTTTGGCACCAGGGAGCCATAGAGCTAGTGTGTGCATGCAATAATTTATCCTAAGCCTTCTAGTGGCATTTTATGTCTTTTTGCTGTAGTGCTATTACAGCTTTGATTACTCCATTTTTATGTTTGTCAGCACAGCATATGGGCAAGATAATTTGTATTCAAAGTATTAAACTGGTAATGTAAATTATTAAAGACCCAATTCATAAAAGCATTACACTCCATATGCAGATTCCTTCCCCTGAACTCTCCCCTCCTCCCCATTTTGCAGACCCGGTTTCATGCCGTTTGAGCGGGACTGCTGCCAGCTCCCACCCCATGGTCACCAGCTTCATCCCAGTGGACGTCAGATGAGGACCCAGCACCTTCCTCTTTCTGCTGTCCCCTGCACAACCCATTTATCTCCAGGTGCCTGTTGCCCATCAGTTCATCTCATTTTGGCATCTCCAAAAGTATGACAGAGAAAAAAGTATGTTCCCATTTTCACCCCAAACCTCATTTGCTGCAGAGCACCCTACAAAGCACGTACATCTCTGAGCGTGGCCATTGCAAGGAGACCTTGGAGGGGGCATAAGAGGAGGAGCAGGTGAAGATGACCACTGTGGCCGTCCCATCTCATTGCCTTTCTGGGGCTCCACGACCGCAGGATGATGCCAGCTTGCCACTGGTTTCACAGCGGGGGCTGCCATTCCTGTGGGCATCTCCCAGCCCTCACGGGCAACAGGTCACCTCTCCCCATGCTTATCCTCAACAGGATTCCAGCAGCCGCTCCAAAGGGATGGGGGCAGCGAAACCTGCCCAACCTGCAGGGAAATTGGGCTTTTCCGCTGTAACCCCTGCAATAACGGGCAACTCATTTCAGTGGCTGTTTACCAGACCACACACAGTACCATCATGTTGAGCAGATGCCGTCTTCTGTTTTTCTCATTACCAAGATTTAATGTCTTATAAGCTTATTATTGACTGAGGCTTTAGGCTTTCTTCAGAGCTGAGGCCAAGGGGAACGCAAACTCCCAGAGGCTCCTGCTTGCAGGAGCATCCCCCTCCGAAGCCGTCAGGACCAACCCTGCGCTCAGGGCTGCCTCCCCCAAACCTGGACCCCTCTGCCTTGCAGCAAAGGCAGCCCAGAAGGGCAGCAGGAAGATGCAACATGCCCTGTCCCTGCCATGGCGGGGACATGCTGGGAACTTCCCAGCACAGGGAAGTTCCAACGCATCGTGCTGCCGGCGATACTGAAAAGTGACATTAAAACGGAGCAAGAACTGGGGCCATAAAATGCTTAACTGCACTTAGTCTGTGTAAAAATCACGCAAGTCCCCCCACAGAACCCATATGGTTTTCTGGCCCTTCTTTTCAGGAGAAACACACTCCTCCTCCCATCCTGGGGGTAAAAGGAGGATTTTGTATCCGTCTCATCCAGAGGTTTGGCATCCAGGGGCCCCATGGGTGAGATGTACCACTTCTCCAGGCCTCTTTCTCTCGAGCCAAATACTGCTGCTAAGACAGACCCTGATGCAGGCTCGGCAGCACGCAGGCACCCAGCGAAGGAGCCGGTTCCCCTGTGTGTCCACGCACCGCCCGGCGCTCACAAATCGCTCGCAGCAGCAGAGCAAATCCCCGAGCTCACGCAGAGAGAGTGTAAGGACGTCACATTTCAACCCCAGTAGGATACAGAGGCACTCAAAACGTTAAAAGGCTGCTGGTACCTGCTGGAACTCAGCTCTGCTCCCCTGTCAGGTCTCCCCAAATAAGAAAGAGCCATTTCGCCAAAAATAGATGGTAAAATAAGGTAGTGCAACAGGAGCTGCCCGCCATCGGTACTGTGCGGAGGCCCAGGGGCCGGGTCAGCATGTGTGTAGCTAACAGGTAAAACAAGAACATCCCACACAACATAAAATAATGGAATCTCGGTCCTTGCCTTCTCTCCCTGAATTTTGCACGTCTTTGACACAACACAGGCACGTTTCACCGAGTCAGCGCTTTCAGCGGATGCTGCCACACGGCTGCATCGGGCTCACTCCTTAGTCCCACTTTTAATTCCCTGGGGCATCGTGTCCGGCAGTGACTGGCACGTGTCCTTCAACTACCCTTCATTAATGCCCTGCCCGGGTCCCCACTGCCCTAGCACTCACAGCACTGATTTCTTAATTTTTTCTAATTAAAAATCCCCTCGCTTTTATCATCCTAAGCATGACCCAAAGCACCACAAAGCTCTTGTATCTGCGTTAGGGTGACGCATCTGTGCCTGGAGGCCCCCTCTTTACTTTCCCCCAAACTACTTCAGCTTTGCCAGAGATGGGGCAGGGTGGGAATTACACTGCCCTCCTGACCAAGGCACCTACCCCAAACATCTCGATGCCGGGTTGCTCAACGCGATGTTTCCCCCGCCCCAGGGTCAGGCGTGCTGCCGGTCAGGCAGCAGTAGGTATTTGGTGGGGGCCCTGCGAGGCTCCAGCTGTGCACGGCCGCACTGTAGCACCTTACAGCTGTGGCCAAAATTGAAGCTGCCAAGGCAGGTTGCCCAGGAAGGGGATGGAAACACGAGCAACGCAAAGCCCTGGAGGTGGGGGAGGAGAAATGGAGCACACACTAAGAAGCTGGTAAAGAAATCACTTTTGGGGGGAAAACAAAAGCAAAACAAACCACACTCTGGCTGTTTCTCTTCCCAGCATATTTGGAATTCCTTCTCCAATATTGTGTTTTCCAAAGGGCAAAGGCATTTTTCAACTCATATTTCATCATCAACCGAAGAAAACCCCACACATCTGTCCCCTCTCCACCCACGGCTTTGCACCCCGAGCCACGTCCTCGTGCCCACAGGGGGACAGGGCAGGTGAAGCTGTCCCCAGACAGATGGCGCTGACTGTGGCAGATGCTGGAGGTGGCAGAAGCAGCCCTGTGCCATAACAGTGGGCTCAGCTTGAGGAGAACCAGGGTGCACACACGGGAAGGGTTCAGAAGCCCCAAGTTTGGTTTTCTCTCCTCCTCTCCCATGCGTTTGCTTTTCTCTTGGGCTCTGCCCAAAGAGCGGGGAGCACCCGGCGAGGGAGAGCCCGAGCATCCGCCGTCTGCGTAGCACCAGCCATGTGGAAAAAAACCCCAAAACCTCAAAGCAGCAGGCAGCGGTGGTTGTGTGCAAACAGCGCCGTAAAACCCCAGCGCGTCCCTCCAGCTTCAGAGGGCGAGCTGCTCCTGCTCTGCTTGCGATGGGGTCTGTGTTAAACGCACAGAGCTCTGCTGGGGAGGGCAGGGTGCTCCGTAAATAACAACAGAAATTGTTATTTCAGAATATATCCGCAGAGAGCAACAGCCATCCCGGCACGCTGTTCATTTTCGGCGCGTGTAACCCATATAATGAAGACGCAACCCACCCCAGCAGACAAGCTAAACAGCAGGCTTCCAGATGTCCACCCTGCTCGCCCATCTCAGACTCCTAATCCCCTACTTTGTCTGAGCTCTATCTGATTTCTGATGCATTCAGATTATCCAGCGAGCATAACTGCTAGTGAACATCTGAGTATTTCCCCCCTCCATCTCCCATTTCACCTTGGAGGAGAAGCACTTTACAGAGTCCAGGCCCTTCTTTATCAAGCCAATTAGTGCAACACAAAAGCAGTGAATAGGACCAGGCAAAGCTCAATGGCCTGTAAAATCCCCAATATTTCAAGATGGGCTGAGGCCAAATATGACCGTTTTTATAAAATAAAGGAAAAGCCAAGGGTGAGTAACCGGAGCGCTGGCCTTTCCAACCGCATTAAAAAAGAAAACCCAGCAAATTCATCTCACATACAAGCCAGTTCATGTATCGTAAAGGAAAGTTTACAAACAGAGCGGCTATAATTCCTCCTATAACATTGGAGGACCAAAGTTTGCAAGGAACAAAAGGAAATGATTAACAGGGGAAATATGCATGGTACAAAAAAGACTTTTTAGTCCAAAAAGGGATGTCCATATTTAGAAACACTTGATTCCTGTTGTCAGGGCCCTGCTTTTTCCTGAATGCGTTTTTCCCCCGTGAAAGAAAAAAAAAAAGTCACAAAGGGAGTTTGTGTGCAGCCATGTCACATGCGGGCAGGGCACCGCTGATTTTCCTCCAGGATTAAGGGAAAAATGCAAAGATTCCAGAGCAAGCAAATAAATAAATAAAAACAGTCGTGTCCATATTTAGAAGACGACTTTTGGCAAACCATCAGCTGCTCCCGCAGAAACCCCTCACCCACCATGGGCACCCCAAGCCCTTGTTGGAGTTGCAGCGCCCCCCCCCCGACCCTCCCCCGGGGCTGCCGGAGCACCCACCTCTGCGGCGAGAGGGCAGCTCTCGCTTCCCCTGCACTGCGGGGCTGGAGGTGATCCTGCTCCGGCTCCCAGAGGTTTGCAGCTCCGCTTTGGGAGAGGCTGTCACCCAGCAGCTCCGCAGCGTGCTCCGGCACGGCCCCACCACCTCCTGCGAGAGCCGGTGCCCGAGCACAGCCTGGGAGGGGGTACATGGGGAAGAGACCCTACCAGGGTGCCTCCGAAGGGCAGGAATCTCATATTTAGCAGGATGAGAATGTATATATGAAGGCGCTTCCCATCCACACATGAATTACCACACCTTATCTCGCCCCGCAGCAGCCTATTCCTGTCCCCTGCCATGAGAAGGAGTTCCCAGCCCAGCCCAACAAGCTCGCCAGAGAAACCCAGCACAGCCCTGGTACAGCCCAACATATTTCATTGGCCACAACCATCTCCACGAGAGGCCCGAGCACAAGCAACAGACATTTTCAAGACCACCCGTTCCCTTTCATCTATACGAGCTGCCGAACCTTATCTCACAGGGCCAGCTGTGAAATACAGCACCATATGGTCCCTGACACGGAGAGAGACCCTGCGGGCTGTACGCCGTCTGCTCAAGACCGGGGGACCCGCATCCCTCAGCCGTCTCCCGCTCCCATTTCCCACCTCCATCGTGACCGCTCAGCTCCATGCGCACCGGCCAGTCCGGCACGCTCCCAGCTGGGAGCAGCTCCTCCATCATGAGAGCCTCCATCCTCGCCCTGACACTGCCACGAGTGCCAAAAATCTCAGGGGAACAGCACCAGCGGGTGGTCTGAGCTGGCATGGAGCAACAGCCCATACCACCTGAAGATCTTGCTTAAAGCGTTTGGGCAGTGGGAAGACACAGGCCAGCCTGCTCTCAAAATTTGGGAGTAAGATACGTCGCCTCAAAGAAGCTATTGGGTGGGATTCGCTGACCGCGGCTGCTTTGCTGGGCAGAGGGAGAGCGAGAGCAGGGAATGGGAGGAGGGGAGGAAACAGATGGGTTTTTAAAATGGGTCTTTAAAAGCTGAGATCTGCAAAACAGCACCTGGAAATAAGCGTTGTGGGGNACACTTGGAATGATCAGCCTGGACCGCTGTTGGAGAGTCGGGTTTTTAAGATGTTGCCTTTCAGTAAATGACAATTGTCAAGGGTCATCTGCCCTGGGTCTGCAGGAGTATTTCTTGGTGCTCCCCACAGGTGACCACATGCCGAAATGGAAATCACCGTGCAAATGGCGAAGGGCAGAGCCTGTAAGGGAGACACCTTCGCTTTCTCCCCAGGCAAAGCACTAAGAGGGGAACAGGAGAAAACAAACGAGGCCAAGTGTTCCCACGGCCAAAACCATTGAAGGGCTTTTGAAAGTCGCCCTCAAGATTCAAAATATCAGGTCTGGTCTAGCTGATTTTTTTGCTAGACAACTCTCTCTAGTGGGGAAGCCCCAAAGAATGAAACATTAGTGACAGTGAGGAACGAGACATCTTTAATTAGACAGTTTAATGCTATTTGCTCAGATTTTATTCCACTTCAGGAGAAGCCCTTGGAAACAAGGGTTCCCTTAAAGACTTTTACTGACACCTTGATCTTTGAGCTTGGTCTGAAAACTCTCCCAGTAGCTTGCAAGACTTACATTACTATACAAAGCAATGAAATAAAGCAATGGCTGACCCAGCACATGCTTCCTTTTGCTCCCCCCGCTACCAGGGAGCGACCTCCGCCAGGAGCTGCAGGTAGCAACACCTTGAACAACTGCAGAAGCCAAGTCCTGGGAAGGTGCCCAGCCTGAGCTCTAAAGCTTAAGAGAGCAAAACCTGACCAATGAATTCTTTAAGAAAACTGAAGACCAAACTGCCGCTGCTCCCACCTTTCTCGAGCCTCTTTTGTAAGACCATGAATTATTGCTGCTACATCCCAGGTAACACACAGCAAAAGAGCAATGATGCAGTAATTAGCGGCAGGCAAGAGACATTTGTCTCAAGCAATCCCCCAAACCACTTCACCCTTCTACACGTATTAATTTTCTAAATTAACATAAAGCAAATCTTAAGCTTCACAAAGAAGCAGTTAAAAACACTTACAAGTAATAAGCTCTTACAACAACAAAGCCAAGCCATGCTTGATTAATATTTTAAAAAAGAGCTGCTTTTCTTTTTCCTGACTTGAAATACCTGAGGGAGCTTTACAAGTGGAGGGGCTGGGAAGAAAAAGCAACTTTATCACTTGTAGCATCCTACCTGGCTCTCTCCTTACACAGCTAGGCTACAGCAGCCTGCCCAGGCTGCGACACCCGCAGAGAGGGGCTGCTCCTGCTCCTCGGGCGTCTTGGTGGGAAGAGCCCAGCCAGAAGCAAGGTAAGGCGGCAGGTACGGGGACGGAGCCGTGGCACTCTGCGCTTCAGAGGCTGAAAAGTCACCACAGCAACCACCATCAAAACACACTGTCCCGCTGCAAGGCTCGGCTCTCAGCTGTGATTTTCCTGGCTGCTGGATTCAGTCAGGGACACAAAGCCACCTATGTCAGAGGACACAGTTACAGGACAGGCATCCCCTTACCACAGTCAATGCAGTTCTGCTTCTGAACATCCACAAGACGAGGATTTGCTTTCATGCACCCCAGCCCCCCCCAGTATCAGGATTGCTGCCCCACGCAGCACCCAGGCTCCCCACTCCCACGGAGGTCACTTCTTCTCTCTGCCCTGGCTTAGCCGAACAACTAACCCTGGTTTAGCTACTTCACAGGTGTTTCTGTGAGGCCCTGCCATGTCCAGGAACAAGAGAAGGAGATACACACCACCCAGGAGATGTAGCCGTCAGCTCTAGCATGGCCATAGCTGCTTCTTCCTGGCTAATTTAGGGATGCAGGTGCAGGAGGGCAGTCAGGGAAAAGCTCTTAGCAGCAGAGAACTCCAATCAAGGTCGTTAGCATAGGCAAGGAACCACCCCTTATCCACATGCCACTTTAGCATGTACATCTCAGACTTATCAGAAGGATGAGATGTTTGCAGAGCACTTTGAACACAGGTTGCCAAATGCTGCCCAAGCAGAGGCTGGCACACAGCGTGCTCCCAGCCTGCCGAGAAGGGATGAAGACACTTCGTAGAGCATGAAACCCCTGCTGGTTATTGGTCCCTTTTCCCCTGCAAGCTGAAATATGTTTAGAGAGCAACTGATGGGTAACGGGGTCTCCAGCACACTTTGTTGTGCAGCACAGCTGCAATTTGCAATTCAGTTTATTGCATTAAAAGCTGGCGGAAGGAAATAAATACGTCACTTGTCACAGTTCCTCCCGTTATCTCTTAGAGGAGAGCGAGTTCAGGCTCACACTCATAGAGGGGAGAGTGGGGCTTGTCAGAAAGCAACCGGCAGCGTGGCCAGCAACGCAGCTCTGCTCTGGCCCCAGCAAAGCCAGCGGGGATGTCCCACCCCAGCCCCTTCTCCTGGTCCAAGCCCTGCTTCCCAAAGCCCTCAGCAGAAAAGAGCTTACTTGGGGGATGTTTCCCTGCCCGTGGAACAACAGCCTGAGCGAGCAGAGGGAAAACACAAACTTGGGGCGGCTGCCAGAATTGTGCTGGAGGCTGGAAGCGAAAAGCCATTCACCTGCCACCGCCTGAGCCAGGGCCAAGAGAAGCCCTCGCACCTCGCTGCTGCTCCTGCAAGCCTTATTAGGAGTGAATAAAACTATATAAAAATCAGCCGTTCAAAGGCAGCAGATAGAAGAGGTGTTTCGACTCTGCCTGTATCCCCAGTACGATCCCCAAAGCAGACTCTCACCTTCCTATGGACCTCCATTAGAGCTGCAGCCGTTCACTGCTAATTGATTCAATATGCATTTGGACTAGGATTTTTAATTAATTTTATTATGGAAAAATTAATGCACTGCTTCCCCACAGATGCATTAGGATACCGACATGAGTGGTAGGAAACCAGCTGGCAGCGTGGTTTTCGTCCTGGCTGCTTGCAGGGATCAAACCCCACGCCAGCGGTGGGGCTTTTCCAGTGCAGTCCGCCCCCCCCCCAAGCACCTCCCTCTAGTCTAAGGGCTCACACCAAATATTTACTGTGTTTCAACTGAATTTAGAAACATACAGGCTACAGAGCAGCGGGAGAGCATCGTTCCTCTGCCTCCCGGGTCGTGCTAGTAGACTGCCAGGCCCGTTTTTGGCAGTGGCAGGATCTGGCCTGTGCAGAGCAGCTGGGCAGCCCCGTTCATCCCATCACCCTCCCAGTGGGTTTGATTTCCGAGGGACGTGGGGCATTTTGGTAGCGAGCATGTTCTCGAGACTACATACAGTCCTGAGTGCAAATCAGACAGTACCAACCGTGGGAAATGGGGGCAGCACCCTGAGTGCCTCTGCCCATCCCTGCCCCGCATCCGCACCGCCAGGTGTTCCCCCTCGAGGAAAAGCTCTCACACCTCTGCCACTGCTTTGGGCACCCGGAGGGACCACCCCATCCAGTCGAGCAGCGAGCAGGCTTTAACAGCTGTGGTACCGCACCGTCCCTTCTTCACTGAGCTCCCTCATCCTCACATCCCACCTCAGCAGGCACCGGGTGGGAGAGGCAACAAACCACATCTTGGGGACGCAAGCGGTCCCGCAGACAGCTCTGTCCAATTCATGAGGAAGAGTCTTTCTTCATCCCTCCCTTTCCCCAAATCTGTTACCCTTCCCTACGCATAACAGAGTTAATAAGAGACATATTTACTCTGCTTGGCTTGGGACTAAAGTCAAACTAGAAGTTTTAGCTGTACCGCAGCCCAAAGCAGAAATGTCTGCTCTGAAACACCACAAGCATTTCAAAGCAGAGAGAAAGAGCATTTGGAGGGTGTTATATCAAAAAGCACAGAGCTGGGTGAAATTAAGCAGTTCCCAATGTTTGACATGACATCTCAGAATGCANAGGAAATCATGTGTTATTTATATACATTCACACAATTTTATGAATGGCAGAGTACTGGGGGAAGAAACACCATCACTACATCTGCAATATCCAAATTTGAGTCCCTGGAGTCCCACACTAGCGTTGTATTGAACGGCATCCCCGAGACATGCCATATTTTAGGAATTTGCAGAGCAGGAATAGGTAGCACGCTGTAAGGTCCGAGACCTTAATCAAGCCCTGCAACTCGATAGATTTCCAATAGAACGAAGACAAAGAGGTGTCAGCTTTAGTTCTTATTTGCTAACACTATCGATAGGGGCTCAGCTCACTAGCAGTTAATTCAAAGCCAAGCTCGATTTGCACAGCAGTGATCTACACTAATTCCCATATGTGGCTAAGGGGAGATTTTGCCAACTAGACAATAGAAACAGTATTACAGCTCCTGAAATGATGCCATCGCTTTTCTCTTCTGCTCCACCACTTCCCCATCAAATTTCCACGTGCTGGAATCTCCACTCGTCTTCTCCCTCGCACCAGAAGACGCGCAGAAAGGGTGGCGAATACAGAAGTACCTATTTCTTTTCCAGATGCAGCTTTATTGAGGCTTTTAAAAACGCAACTTCCCATAAAACGGGGGCCAATTTCACACTTGTTTTTTTTGTGCACTGAAGAAACATTGAAGAATTGCCCTAATTAAGCAGTCATAGAAATATTCCTAGAGTGATCCAACTGTAACTTAGCCTTAAAAAAAATTGCCACATGTTGCTACATTTCATAAGTTTATTAGGGTGCTTCATCCGCTACCAAGTTTCGCTTTGTTTTGCTTTCAGGTCCTAGTCCACCTCAACACTCGATCAGACCATTTTGCCAAGATACTATGGTTGTTGAGAAGTCACAGGAAGCCAGATGTGCTACCCAATTAGCCAACGAAGCAGTTTTATCCGCGTTAGAAGTAGTAGTTACTGCCTGTAAGCCTGGCCCAAAGGAAGGGGTGGCAGCAGCCCGTACCCACAGGTTACACTAATGAGTTACCCTGTTCTCCTAATCATCTGCACCCGCGTCTTTGACCTGCTATTAATCCTCACACCCCCACCTCCTCCTTGCTGCCAAGCAAACACCCACTAACTACAACCAGCACAGGGAAGGAATTCACAGGTAGCGACAGGGTGCTAGTTTTCCCAATTCGTGCAGTTTCCATACTAAGGAAAAATGAGGTTTGACTAGGCTACAGACCAGGCATTACCTCTCCCTTCCAAGGGCCGCAAAACAGCCCCAGCTTGGAACCGGGAAGACAGCAAGTGACTGCGGCACAGCCAGCTGGTCACCAAAGGGGACAGGAGACCTGCGTTGCTCCCCCAACCCACCTCACAGCACCCGATGCGAGTTAAAACTTGCATCACTAGAGAAAGGACACAGACTAAGTACATGCTCCTACTTCAGCAGGGAGTTAGACTAGGCGCCTGGCTCCTGCCACGAATTAAAATGCTAGAAAAAACCACAAGTCTGAAACAGTGTAACACAGGACAAAAAAGGCACATTTTAATATGTACAGCAATGCATTTGGGCTATAAATTTACCCAACACAACTGGAAAAAAAAAAAATCCAAACTATGCTTTTATACTTATTTCATGGTGTCAGCCTCATTCCTAGCCACCTACCTTTCTCTGCATCTCTGAATGCTGCTATATACACACACAAACAAACAATTACGTCATGAATGTTCATTTAGGCTCCCAAGTTCAAGTAATAAAGTTCAAACTTGCATAGCATCTTATGCCACTCAGCCATAAACAGTTACGATTGCATATTAGCTGGAGCAGCCATCTCTTTCAATTCAGCCAGTTTTGGCTGGCCACCATTTTTTTTTTTAAATTTTATTTTTTTTTTATTTTTTTTTAAATCCTTGAGTCAGAATGTTTCCTAAGTCACCAGCCCTGAGGGATGCCACAGACTTCAAAATGAACCTCTTGCTGTTGTTAAGATCCTTTTAAACCAGAAATTTAGAGTGTTGTCAAGAACAGTTTTAAAAATGTAATACTGTTTATTTTGCTTCAAAAACATTTCAGCATTCTAAACATACAAAAAAAAACAGAACGTTGCAAATTCGTTTAAGTACAGAGTGTTTTTGAACTTCAGTTGCTGCACTGGCTCTTCACTTGGTTGACAATGAAGAGATGTCTACAGTTTCAGTTTAAAAACTACCGCACTTAACTAAAAAAATCCATACACTTCTCATGCCAGCTGAACCCCCTTCCACAACTAAGAATGGCAGCAGAATGCTATTTCACTATATACAGAAAGACAACTTTAAGCTAAATGGACGCCCACTGTAGTGTAAATAGATCTACCCTCACAGTGCATGCTTTGGGCCATGGCACCCCGGGGAACGTACAGCCTTTCCAAGTAATCACTGCTCCTCTAAGGCATCATAACTCTAAGCATGTACCACAAGAATCTGTCTAGTTTTTACAAACTATAGATATGTACAGTTTATAACCCAGGATTTTCTAGCCAATAACCATATAGTAACACCACCTTACAAATTAAAAAAATGCTTGAAACATTTTTAAATGCTTTGTTACACCAACAGCAAAGTGCACAGAGTTAGGAGAACACTAGAGCGCCTTTTCATTTTAAAAATGTTTGGAAATATGTACAACTTTGATACAGTTTCAGGGTGCTCACTACACCCATGGCCACTTCATGTAAACCAGTTACAATTTCTAGAGCACTTTTAGAAACTACAACGCGATCGGAATCCAAATTTTTTTTTTTTTTAATTAAGCCTAATAAGGGCAAGAGACACCATCTCAAATAAGAGGTGCTTCATTTATGGTGTTTCCCCTACTCTATGGTATTCACATGGAGACAAGTATTGTACAGTTTTATTCATCATCATCATCTTCATCCTCCTCTTCTTCATCCTCCTCCTCCTCTTCGTCTTCTTCCTCTACCTTTTTCCGAGCAGCTTTGGTCGCTGCTCCCTTTGCGCCATCAAACTTTCCTTTAGACTTGTAGTCTGCAACATCCTGCAAAGTCAAGGGGATGTCTTAATTTGCTCTAAGCAGCAAGCACACACAAGCATTTGTACAGTGGCGGGCGTAAACCTAAAAGGGACTGGCCTTCCACAGCTGCACCCCCAAGAAGGGGACAGCCAGCACTATCGTACACAGGTATGCAGACACCTAAGCATACTCCGCTTGCCTCCTGATGATGGAGGCCTTCAACCCTGCGTTCATCATTACTTCTTTGAGGAGAAGAGAAACCAGCCTCTCTTAAAGGTTTCCTGCTAACAGGACAAAGCTCCTTTAACGGCACGACAAACCCTTTGCTGGAGCAACATGAGCAGCCGCGGCTGCGCATCACAGGGGGAAACCTGTCCCCCCTCGCCGGAGCCCGCCTGCGGCTCACTAGCCTACTCCAGCCCAACGTACGCAGCGCTGGGCTACCCTGCACAGAGCGCGATGAGAACAGGTCTGACAGCTGGAGATGCTCGCTACGCTGGGGACACCTTGGCTGGGTCTACAGTACAGCCACACATCAACACGAGAGCCGGCAGAGAAGAGGCACAAGTGAAAACTAGCCTTACCTTCTCATACTTCTCCTTCAGCTTAGCTGCCTTATTGTTATAAGGCTGCTTTTCACCATCACTGAGGTTGTTCCACATTTCGCCCAGTTTCTTTGCTACATCCCCGATGGATATGCCAGGGTTTGTGGACTTGATCTTGGGGCGGAACTCTGAACAGAAGAGGAAGAAGCCAGACCTTGGGGAGAAGCACCAGAGGACAGTCAGCACCGCACCCGGGGAGCGCCCCCTTCCTCCGTCCCTCACCCACACACGCACTCACAGGCTGGGTAGAAACACTTTTTCTTACCCACAAAAGCAAACATGTTTTGATTTTCCTGAGACCCAGACTTGCAGCCTTCACCCAATGCTGGTTTTAATCAAGTGTTGTCTATCTCCCCCCATCCAATTTCATCTTAGATGCACAAGTCTCACTGTGACCCGGTCATTTCCATGTCTTCCGTCACCATGAGATTAAGGGTACCAAGCACTGACCATTCCTGTTCGTGCTCTACATGCTGAAGATTAGAAGCTGCCCGTTAAGATTTACGGGCCAGTATCGGTACGCTATTAATACCACCAATACTGCTATACCAACAGTATGCCCCATCTACTTCCTTTATGAAAACCTATCAGCTGTCTTACAGGCTGAACACAGCTTTTCATGACATGAAAAAAAAAAAACAAACAAAAATACTTGTGCATTTAATGCTTTAAAGTTACTTACGGTGGTCGTTTTGGGGCATTGGGGTCCTTCTTCTTCTTGCCACCCTTAGCTGGTCCATAGTCCTTCATTTCTCTATCGTATCGTACCTTATCAGCCTTTGCCATTTCATCAAATTTAGCCTTCTCCTTGCTTGACATGGTCTAAAAAAAAAAAAAAAAAAAAAAAAAAAAAAAACAAACCAAACAAAAAAAAAAAAAAAANAAAAAAAAAAAAGACACCAAACCTGGGATTACCCAACTGCTCAACAGCTGGCAAACTTTAAGTAAACAAGTCAACACATAGAGACTTGATAGGGGAGTTTCAGAATTTGTTGACAGTTTTCTAACTGGACACCTTGGGGATGAAGGTCCTGTACCAGGGACTGCAGCCACCGCTGGCATACCCAGCCGGAGGGAAGCAAGGGGAATGGGGCAAGTACAGACAGGGTCCTCCTTGAGGACACAGGCCTGGAGGGAGGTGGCTGCCAAAGGGCACTGCTTGGGAACAGGAGAAAAGGCCAGGCTGCAGGGGAAGCACCGGAACGGGCAGAAACACTGGGCTGACGCCTTCACAACCATTGCAGGAATCAGCAGCACCCGATCAATGGCCGAGACATCCAGCCAAGAACGGCACAGACCAAAACAGCACTGGCTCCCTTCGTGTTGAGACACGTGCACATCATCCTAGCCGATACCACAAGTTATCCCATCAGAAAGTCACAAATTCAGGTACCTTCCACCTCTCCGAGCACTTCTTGGAAAACTCTGCAAAGTTGACTGGAACCTCTGGGTTCTTTTTCTTATGTTCCTCACGGCACGTCTGCACAAAGAAGGCATAGGCAGACATCTTGCCCTTGGGCTTCTTCGGATCACCTTTAGCCATCTTGACTCTGTAGGGAAGAGGGGGAAAAAGGGAGGGAAAAAAATAACAAGCAAATATGGATGAATGTGTACACGTATGTGTGTATATGGTGTGCATATGTTTTTATATATATATATACACACACATACACGCACACCACTGTCCTCTGAAGCGTTGTCCCATCAGTAACACATTCCTGTCTTCCCCCCCAACACTTCTTACTACCCCCAATACAGAGACTTAAATTATTCTTCCTTGACACTTGGGTTGTAGACTTCATCCAAGTGAAACCGGTCCCTGGATTTAAGTTTTACATTGATACCTATTTACATCGTGTCCAAAGACTGGAGACAGGCTATTAAATACACACACTCCAGCCCATTAAGAGTTATATACGAACTAATATAAAATATTTGTTTTAGTTGGATACCGCACTGGGGCTTGAGTGGCATGTGCAGCACCAGACTATGACTTATCCCTTTAGGAGCTGGAGCGCTCATGTTAGCGGCTGCCACCCAGGTAAAAAGGCAGGACAGATTATTCCCCCCTGTAAAAGTGCAATAACCTTTCACATATCAGAAGGCGTGCAAATAAAGGCTACTTTTAAACACAATGGGACCCGTGGAGCTCTGCGAGGTGAGCAGCGCTTGCTCGTGCTCCACCAAGTGACACATGTTCAGAGGCATAGTGGTCAGTGCGGAGATGTGATTAGCAAGTCACTGAGAGGACGATGCTAACTTTTGGGATGTATTTCTCGCCTCCCCCCCCCCCTTATTTTCTTACCCCTCAAAGAAAAAAAAATAAATAAAATAATAAA
>VXBH01004209.1:55521-65824 GCA_013400035.1 Rynchops niger | reverse complement strand
GCGGCAGGGGCCCAGGCAGGGGGCAGCCGCCCCCCGAAAAGTTGCGGCGGGGCTGCACGTACCTGTATTGTTCGCGGGAGTGTGGAGGGGAGCGGGAGCGCAGGGCACGGCGCGGGGCTCGGCGCGGCGCGGCTCAGCCTCGCGTTGGCTGCCTACGAGAGCGGCCTGATTGGCTGCGGGGCTCCGCCGTTTAAAACAACCTCCTCGCCCGCTCATTGGCCCGCCGCCTCATGAATATTAAGCGCGGCCTCCCGGCGGTTGGCCGGCGCGGCTGAAGTCATTCATTCAAAACGAGCGCCCGCCGGGGAAAGGGGAGCGCGGCGGCGCGCGCTAACTTTCGCCCCCTTTCTACCTCCCCTCCGCCCCGCTGCGCGCCCCGCGGAGCCCCGGCCACGGGCCGGGAAACTGTCCTCGCCACGTGGTGGCGGCTGCCCGGGGGGGGCCGCTTGCCCCCGTTCACCTCGGAACGCATCGGGACCGTGCGGGGCGCGCAGTGCTCGGTCACCCCGGGCTCCTCTGCGCTGTCCCGCAGTGACGGGCAACGCTGAGTTCGGGCTCCGCACGCCTGGGTGCCCTGTTGAAGATGAGATGCCCTGCGAGAGCCGGGGGACGAGGGGTAGCCGCATCCCCGGGGAGACGCGGAGCCATGGGAAGGGACGAGGGACAGCGACGGCAGCGTCCCGGGGGAGAGGGTGGGAACCCCGGGCCTACAATAGCCCTTTATTGCTAATTTCTGCCCTAAAGCCGTCAGGGCCCGATTCCTATTTCAATGGCACTGTTTGCAGAGCCGCTTACTACTGTGCATAACAGGGAGGGAACTGAGCCCAAAATAAACTCCGCTGACAGTCCCAACACGCGATGGATGGAAAAGGAACTACAGAGCAAGAAACTGCGTGTTTGTTGGGGTGGGAATCAGAGAGTTTTACCCACTTGTTTGTCAAATAAAACACCAAACCAATTAACTTGAATTACTGTTTCTAACCTACTTCCTCAATTTGTTTGGTATTGACTTTCTAGGATTTGGTTGTTATTATAGACGTTGTTGTTATTATTTTCCTTGTATACAAGGAAATGTGTAAAGATGCCTTTCTGACTGAAACCAACCCAGTGTGGCTCTGGGGCCAAGGGGACAAGGGCTCCTTTGGCTCTCTTGGAAGAGCTGTTTCCTATAGGGCAGCTGCCAAATGGTTAAACTGGTATTAGTGGCTGACCACAATTGTTGGTTGGCTCGGGAAAAAAAAGCTGTTATTTTAAGTCTGGAGCGGTAAGACTCAGAAACCACCGTATACTGTTATGGGCTGGGCATAACTGCCACCCTTCTTTTATGATAGCCAGAAGAAACAGTTGCCCTCTTTAAGGAATAGATAGTGAAAAGAAGCCTCCACCCTGGGCTGAGGCACTGACAGGCAGCAGGGTTTACCCGATACTGCCCTGTGGAAGCGCTTATGGCTATAACAACATATGGTCACAGGTTGCCTTTGCCGGAAGAGATCAAAACAAAACGACTGATGAGACGTAGAGGAGTGCCAGCCTCCTGCTGACAGATCCACCGGGAAGCGTGCAGAATTTCACCCAGGATTTTAGCCAAGGTCCTGCCTAGATTTCTCCCTATGGGTACACCTTCTCAGCTGGTCTAGTAAGCGCCCAAATTCAATTGTCATCCATACGCAGAACCGCTGAGGTTTATACAGACCTTACACCTGCGTCCTTAGGCTTTCCAAAGCATATATGGTAAAACCAGTCTTACTAGCTTCTTGCCCTATTTCTACCTTCTAAAACCAAAAGCATAAAACAAGGGGTTCATTCACAGACATTAATGAGCCTACCTGAGGGACTGTATTCTGTAGCATCATCATAAAATAAGACAAGCAATACTACTGCAGGAAAATCTCTTTGTAGCTGACAAACATCCCTCTCACCTATTTTTAGGGATACTTTAAAGGGTTTCAAACTAGTTGAATAATTAAGGCTTTTTTTTTTCTTGGCTATGGAGTTGCACAATTTTTTTGATCTGAAGCGCTTTCTTCCTTGAACCACATTCTCATCCGACAGAGCACACCAAGCTGGGAGCATTACAAAGGCGAGGGATGGCAGCCCTGGTGGACAGACTTCCTTAGGAGTTTGCTTCGGACAGGCACCTGGCATCGAATGCACAGTTGTGCTCGTCATCTCCAGAGCATCCCTCCCATTTCTCATAGGCCAAGGGAAACATTCCCTAAGACGCTTGTTCTAGGAAGGCCAGAAAAGTTTTGACAGCTGGTCAAGGGGCAAAGGAGATATTTTGGTAGCTGAGAGACAGCTGGGTCGAAGGTTTTGTCCTAGCACTCGCAGCATGGTTTTGCAAGCAGCAGAGGTCTAAGTAGCAAATGGGTGACCATAACCCCCATAGAGAAAGCTTCTACTCGCACCCAGAACTGTCACTGCTGAAAGAAATTATCGTGCAGTGCCCTCTGCCCTGCACATTGCACCTGGCCCCTGCAGCCCAGCACTTTCCTGCCGCTCACCAAGAAAACAGTCTAGAAAGTTGGCTGAGCAAATCTAACCTTTTGCTGCAACCTCTTCCAGGCCATGCAATCCCACTTCCTCCACACCCCAGCTCTGGCCTTCACCTCACCCCTCTGGGAGCCAAGGCAGCTCGCTAACCTAATGAAAAATAAACAAACAAAGCCCAAAATTCAACCTCCTTTTTTTGCTGGGTTAGTTTTCTGCTGGATTAGCGGTCTGAGACAGTGTACCAAGGAGTCAGGCGAGTACCAGAGCCAAGGCAAAGGACGGTGCAGAAGGGACACACTCCTAAAAAGTGTGGGTTTGGCAAATTTTAGGGGTTGGTTGGTTTGTTTGTTTGTTTTGATATTGTGGATCACCATGTATTTATGCTAAAGGAGGCATGAGAAGAAAACCCAAATTAAAAGAAATTTCAGGATACCTGGCTCTTTCACAGAAGGCAGCAAGGTTTACAACGATGCTAGGAGAGCTCAATGCATGGTCTTCTACCTTCCCTTCAGAAAGTTCTGGCCTCGTCCTCACCATGATTGCTACAGGCAGGATTCATTTGGCAAACACGTGCTACATTTTTAAGCAACCGTCAGCCATATCCTGCATCCCACAGAAGGGACCCAGGCCAGGCAATATCTTGAATATAAGGACTTAGGCATGAAATTTGGTTCAAGGTCCCATAGCAAGCAGACAGCTTCCAATACTTGCAGTAACCACAAAGATTGACTGCCAAGTCCTGTCCTAAACACTGAAGGCTTCTGGCCCATGTATATCCTGTTGGTGCTGTCCAGGAAACGGCAGAGATACAAACAGCTGAGGCCACCTCATTACCTGCCAAGATGGAATGACATCTCCTCTTCAGCTAGAGATGATAGAACAGGGAGGCTGCTCTGAAAAAATCTGGAGTCACCAAGGAGTCCTCCAACAAACCAACAGATTACATAAATACACTTTAAATTCCGGAAAGTCATCCACAGTTACAAGTGAAATGCCACCTTCTGCTCCCTAGAATCACCTGAGGTCTAGAGCAAGTTCACCTATTCTTCAGCCAACAAGCAGATCTTATCTGAACACTACAGACAGCTTGGTGGGGTCAGCCTTCCCACAGTTCTGCTCCAGTTGTGTCAGACGGCTAGCAAAATAAGGCCCACCATGTATTTAAGATGTTCAGAATGCAGAATTGTTAAAAAGGACCAGAGCAATATGTAACACCATATGATGGGTGCAGAAAGGAAAGTATATCCTCACCACCACTGACCAGCTCCACAGCTCATCCAGGCATTCTCACAATGTATCCCGACCATCTCATTCTCATCGGTGAGACCATGAATGCCTCAAAGGGATTCTGGAGAACAACAACTACGTGTAAAAGATTAGCCCTCAAGACCTTTAGCAAGCTTCCCAGTCTGAGTCCAGATTGTCTTGACGTAGAAAGTTAGCCTGACATTAACTTGTACTTGACCTCTTGCCGGTTTCACTAGGCCTTTGCTCAGTGCTTGGGATGATTTCAGCCAAACAGTTGATTTGAATTGTTGTTGTGTCTTTACTGGGTGTGTCTAATATTGTTCAGAGCGCATTGTGCTTGCTGTGTTGGCTATCTTGATCATGGGTACCGTCGCCTACTAATAGCTAGGAAGAGGCTGGTATGGATTCACACGTTGACATTTCAAAGCACCTCAGTGAATTAGAAACACACCAGCAACAGAAGAATTACTAGGGCCCTCGATGCAATGATATCCTCAAAATGAGCTATTGTGTCTGAAAAGCTTCCCAAACTTACCTGATCATTTCCAGGAGGAATAAAACAGTTACCTTGTTCCCATTGCGGAGGGGCAGCCCAAACACACAGTGCATTGCCAAAGCAGTTTTGTTCATGAGGAGCTTCTTGGACTCGGATTTGGCAGCATCACCGGGAATAGCCATAGTTCTAGTTTGCAGCATACATGCTTGGAGATGTGCTTTTTCACTCCATCAGCCTTTATTTTCCAGTGCTGATGCCCGAGTTTCCACCTTTCTATCCTCCATCTGATGCAGGTATCAGGAAGCCAAGAAAGTCCATGGGGGAAAGTAACTCAGTGAGGTACTGGGTGCCGATACAGCATCACTCCTTTTGCCCTTTACCCAGCCTTGGAATATGTTGAGCCCACGACTGTGTGGTAAAATTAGGAGCGCCCATGTTGTTGTTGTGCTCCTGACCGCTGCACTGGGGAGTCTATTAGAGGCAAGAAATACACGAGGCATCAAGAAATCTCACTGGAAAGCCTGGGGCCATCTGCCTGCTGTCCTCCTGAGCTAAGAAGTTATTTTCTGAGGCCTTACAGGCCACAGAACACTGTGGATCACCGGAAAAACAGAAGCCTCCCAAGAAGAAACACGCTTGCTGTTCACAGGGTGAAGAAGTTCAGGAAAACACTTCTGACAAATATTCAGTTCTACCAGGTATGCAACTCGGTTCCCATGAAATGGTTTTTTTTCAAGCAGCCTGGACTCCCAACATCTAAAGATGTGCTCAAGGCCCTGGTAGAAACTGCAGAGGGTCTGTCTGTCACAAGAGGTTACCTACAAGGCAGGTATCAGCAGAAGAGGCCTTTCCAGCAGCGCCACTCCTGGCCCTTCCCTGAGGCTGGAACTGCTCCGGGCTCCGATGGTTCACAGGTAGCTGGACTCCAGCACACCTTCTCCGTGAAGTGGTCCTGGTGTAGACACAGCAGTCCCGGCACATCATCGTATGTTCCTCACGGCGGCGTATCCAACCATCCTGCCTTTAGCAAAGCCAGTTATCCCGTTGTGGCCGGTAAGCTGCAGTTTAAGTGGTATAATTACAACTGCGTTTGGTGCTTCCACTTCTGTCTGGATCCCTTCTCTTCACAACCCTTACCCACTGGCAAAATTCTCTAGTGAAGACAAGACTTGACCCGAATGAAAAGGCTGATATAAATACATCCGTGAGGTTCTGCCAGCAATTAGGAATAAGGACGGGGGGAAATCCCTCCTAGGAATCTAACAAAGCCAGGAAACCTTTTTAAGCAGAACCAGCCTATCAGAGTGACAGAGTTGACATTTAAGGTTGGATGGACAATAGCAACATGAAAAGTGTTAAATGACCTGTTCATCTCAACAGCATATTCATTAGGCTAGTTAGGGGGCTGTTTCAAAAGCCTTCAGTTTGGACCTAGCTTCGCCCATCGCTGACCTTCTCTGTTAACATGCAATAGAGACGAAGAGGCTCTATTAACCCTTCTCTAACTGGTATAGCCAAAAGCCATTTGCAGAAGTTTGATTTACAAGTACAAGAGCTATTTTTTTAATTTGATTTTTTTTAATCAAGAGTTTGACTTCAGTGAGGATGAGGAGGAATCCCTCCATATGAAACCCTCCCAGTCTTACAACACGTGGGATTTCCATGCACGGATTTTCTGATGCCCACGGCCTGAGGCTGAGTTTCAAGTCCTGTAACTACAGTAAAATATTTGTAATTGCTCACTGGGATGTCAGCCAGTGAGAATATTTCCTCTTTAACCTACGAAACAAAAAGAGTTATCTTAAATACGTGCTGAAAGTAGAAAATAAAATTAGCAATGGTGTTTAAGGAGCTTGCCAGCATGCAAGTTCAGAGAGACAGAGGTTAATCTGATCCCAATTCAACTGTGGGAAACCTAATGTTCCAACATTAAAATATTAGCCCAGATGAACAGGTGACCCCCCAAATCCCCTCACGGGGTGGCACAGCCTGTTATCCCCTGTAGCCATATCCCATTAAGCTGACACCTCTGCAGGAGCAGGATACACTCCCAGTTGCACGCACAAAATTAATTATTGTCAAATGCACTTCATGGGGACTGAGGTGAGAAATACAAGTTAAAATAATTGACGGTCACATTAGGCAGCAGCTCAAAACGTCCTTGCAGTATAACCACAGGCAAGATAAACAGAAACTCACGGCTACCTTCACAGGTGGGCTCCCCCCGCTTCTTGTCACGTTGTCCCCACTCCTCTTGGCTTTTTTTCTTCCTTTCCCTCCCTTCTCCCCCTCCTCTTTTTGCTTCCCTTCACGCCTCACCCTGGCTCTTTCCCAGCACACACGGCCAAGCTGCCCCGGGGGCGGCAGGCAGGCACTTTGCCCCTGCACACCTGCTCCACGAGATTTGCCACCCCAGTATAGCACCTCCTACGCCACCAGGCTCCTGGAAATTGCGTGTCCCCTGCATACTGCCTCCTTACATTCCCAGCTTGTCTCTGCTCCCGCATCTAACACATCCTTCCTGCCACCACACACGTTCTTCAGGCGTCTCCTTCCATGCTCAGCTACCACAGGACCATCTGCTTCCACGTATCTTCTTTTTAAGGAGGCACCATCCCCAACCTTGTAAGCCCCAAGCGACCCGGTATATGAGCAATGAGCAAAATTTGACTTCAGGAAGTCATTTCTGCTTCTGTTTTGCATGTAAAGAACCACACTCAAAAAAATTAAAAGCCCTGAAAAAAACCCAAAAACCCAACAACAAGCAGCCCACAATATTTATCTACCTACCTCACCAAGCCAAATACTAACAGTAGGAAGATACGACAACTGGAAACAATCTCTGCAAGTTTCCTGTAGGCTTTAGGAGAGATGGAATCTAGATGTAATTTTAAAGAAGATTGTAGTAAGTGTTCTCCTTGCACTTTAATTGGCAAGTAATCAAGACCACATTCAATGCAACACAAGTTCTCACAATCACGCTGTGACAGCAGACCAAGAAACTCTATTAGGAATCCAATGCAATTACAACCCAACAGCAGTCCAGCAAAGGACGAGATATAAAGGGAGGCATGACCCCACATTAGAAAGAAGCTGGTGATGATACAGCTAAGGTGTAGTTCAGACACCGCTGAAGTGACACTAACGGAAGCAATCAGAAGGGCTGGCTCTGGGACAAGAAATCTGCCACTGGTTACTTATTTCACAGTCCCAAAATGTTCCTGTAGTCAGAGTTGCTTTCACATCATCACATAACTGTTTCCAAAACCATGAGTACCCACTTGCGCTCAGCAATACCTGAACACAAGTGCGTATCCTTTTCTCTTTGGCCATCCTGACACTGTCCATGCTTTCAAACAGGACTCGGGCAGCCCACGGCATACGGACAAGATGATACATTAAAACCACTCACGTTCAAAGGAATGAAAGAGGAGAATATTCTGCAAGAAACATAATCTTGCTGCTATGCTATCTCACACCACCTTTTTTTTTTTTCTGAATGAAGCGTTGGGTCTGTCCGTGGTTTGTAACTTTTAAAGACAGGCTGCCCGTCTCCAGATGCTGGTGTCACCACCGAGGTGGGGAGTGATGTACCAAGTCCTTGGCTAGAGAGAAAGAGGAACAAGTTTTCTCGGCGGGAACTGTGAACGGAGCGCTGGGTCCCTTGCCTGCCTGGTCGCGCTGCCGGGGCGATCAGCTGCTGGAGCGCGTTGCAAGGACCAGCTGCTCCGGCTGGCATCTGAACTAGGTTGAAGGTCTGGGTGTAGGAAAACAAGGAGAGCGTTGGGCGAGTCCAGCCTGGTGGGGAAACACGCTGCTAGCACAACGGGGCTTTAAGTGGCGTTAAGAATCTAACTGTCAGAAAAGACATAAACAATATAGGTCCTGCAAAGGCAGAGACTGAAGCGGGTTTTCTTGGCCTGTGACCTGTACTACACTGCTGGGAAATAAGATCTCCAAAACTGTCTGTAAAGCTGGGAAATGAATACGCTGCCCATATGCATGCAGACTCCCAAAAAGCAAGGGGAAAAACGCAACTTGAAGTTAGAAGTATTTACAGTTTAGGAGAACATTTAATTGGTTGTAAAAAAAAAAAACAACACCCCACCAGGGTGACACTGCACAATATGATTCTTGGACTGCCTTCAAAGGGCTAGGTGGACCTTCAGTTATAAAGGGAATGAGAAATGCTGGCTCAGGAAAGCCCTCAAAGTCCCTTAATCTTCCCCCACTCTCCCCCATGACCTCTCTGTCCCCTATTCGTTTTTTTCCTCTCAGAAATCTGTTCAGAAAATAACGTTTCCTTTTTGGTATCAGTTTGGTGCTATCACTTCACCATAGCAACAGACAGCAAACAGCAGCTGGAACAACTGGAAGTTGTTGGCTGACTCAGGTAGGCTCTCCTGCGGCACCAGGCTTGAGCCACTCTCTGCTTTTGGAAAAACCATCGGCTGCGTAATTCTAGATTTAATTCCACTAAAAGAGAATATACACAATTAACTAAATGCCACCAATTAAACTATCAAGAAGGCAGCAATATTTTCAGTCACTGCATTTTGTATGCAGCTACACTGTAATCGGAGTATGACAGCAGCTCCTGCAGGCACACCAAGATACTTTCAAAGTAACTACTTCAAGTCCTGGAGACAGACGTGCACCGCAAACCCCACCAGGGCAGCTGGGTCCATCCCAGGCAGTTCCCCTGCCTACATCTCTGGCGTGGCATGGGACAAACTGCCAGCAGTGCCCAAGCTACCAGAGCCTGGGGGCAAAATTTTGTGAAAGACCAAAAGTCCAGGTCACTCCCAAGCAATGCCCAGTGAGGATGGATCTGAGCTGAGACACCAGAGCATGAGCTGAAGCAGAGGAGGCTCAATCCTGCTGCTGAACCACGGAGGCGTTACACTTAGCAGGACAGCAGGGAGATAAGGGAGTCGAGGATGATGAGGCAATGAAGGAAAGGAGGGGAGTGTTGCAACACACGGTTGGGACTGACACGAAGATCTTTACATTAGTGAAAAGCATGGGAGAGTCATAGCCTGTGACAAGGTGTCCAGCTCAGGTTGCTACCACCAGGTGCTTACATCCATCCTTGATGATGTGGAAGGAACAACTTTATTTGGGGGAAAATTTAATAATAAAGGGTGAAGTGGCACTTCTGCCAAGTGCTCCTGAAGTCCTCTTCTTGCTTTACATTTGTTGAACATCTGCTTTTTTAACTTATTTAATCCCTGCTTTGCCTAGAAGCGTAGGAACATCACAATGAGTGAATAGGAAATATATTTACAGAGAAATTGTTTTTAAAATTGTATCATTTATGTGTGCATGTATTCTTTATAGAGACACACGTATGTATACATACATACATTAGGAATCGCTGTACAGTTAAAGGAAGGTGAACTTCCCCCCAAAAATTTGCAACTATTTTAATTTTCTTTTAGGTTTTTTAACTCATTTCAGGTTTAAAAGACATTGTCTATTGAGATCGGGGTGTGTGTTGTATACCTATCAAAGATTCCACTGAAGTCAATTAACTTTTTTTTTTTTAATTACTACTTACTTACTTGTCTTATCAAGACAAAGGTGTTTGATAAAATTTTCCCAAAATGTCTCGGCTTTGTGCTTTTCCCCAACTAGAAGTAGACGCCTTTCAAAGAAAAACGGCTTAAATCACAGAAGACAGACAAACATACTGAAAAGATTAAAACAAAATAAAAATGAAAACCTGCCAAACTTCCTTCCCTGCATCATCAGAGACAGCACATTTTCAGGATATCAGCAGCAGCCCAGTGTATCTGGCATTTAAAAATATCCAAATAGCTTAGACCCTGCACAGCCCTTGCTGTTCTTTAATTTATAAACTAGTGTCCAGATCCTGACCTCCGGTTACAAAACCCCACTGAATTCGCTGGAATTTCATAGATGAAATTCAGGACAGAATTCAACTTCGTGTTGCTTAAGTATAATTGGTTCATAATATATTAGTTGGCAGAAAATTTTTTTCCCACCACTGTACACACTGATGAGATAAAAATTTAGTACCTAAAAATGTTTTTCAGAATCCCG
>VXBH01004209.1:27065-55486 GCA_013400035.1 Rynchops niger | reverse complement strand
GGGGGGAGTGTAATTACATGGAAATGGCAAAGTTATTTGGTTTTACTGTGAACATGGTAACTGTGGTCTCTGGGTCGTTTCGTGCTCTTTCTGTCTTTCCGTCAGCTCATTTGTTTTCCATCTGGCTGCTTGTATATATACAATTGTCTCTGGTTATCATATGCTGAACATGATTGTTATGCGCTCAGATTTATTCCCAGCATGAAAATTATTTGAAAACGGGTGGAATGAGGGGGAGAAACACAGCCATCATTTGAGGAACTCACACAGTAGAGTGCTCAAGAGCTTCCTTTCAGATTTGCCTTCCCTGCCAAGAAAAGGCATTGTTATAGTGACAGCCAAGAGGCGTGTGTTACAACAGGAAAATCATATGGGATGCAAAATTAAAATCTCAATCACAGGTGAAAAATCAAGGCAGCAGAGGAGTGTATATGCAGCATTGCTCTCTTCTCCCTGCCTTCCAGAGAAAGTTTCAAAAGCCTTATCCTGACTGAGGTGATGCTGTAAGATGGCCAATGCCTGAAGCAGGGTAGGTGAGCACCTCCCAGCACCGTGTCCTGTCTCAGCAGGTGTCTTTTCTCCTTTAGAGCAGGAGAGCGGTGACTCTCCAGTCACCAGGCAGCTTCCCTGCACCGAGACCTGCCCGTACTCCACCAGCCCGGGCAACTCTAGGCCAGCTGTTGCCCATCTCACCAACTGTTTGCCACCACTCAGAAGGAGCTTGGACCACACATGCAGCAGGGACGGCAAGTGGAGATGTCACCCCTTCCACCAGGGCAGCAGCCGACGGACCCTTCCAGCCCCCAGCTCACAGAAGACCCTCTGCCAGCACAGGCAGCCCTACGACAGGTCTTGACCAGTTGGTCCCATCAAAGGAATGGCATCTGATGACAATTTAGGACAAAACCGTCAAGCCCGTGCAGATCCAGATAGAAATCAGGTGGGATTTCTCCACATGCAAACCGCTGTATTTCTGAATGGCCGATTATGCTCCTCAGCTTCCTCTGCTCCCAGCAACTCAGCATTTCTCCCCTGTTGTAGTAATTCTGGCCGGCAACGCTCACTACTACTTACCCTCTTTGGATAATCACACCCTTACAGTACCTCTCGCAGCCTAATGTTTTACAATGAAATCTGAGAAGCTCTGAATAATCCTAATAGCGGTTCGGCAGCGGCACTCGCACAATTATTATATAAAAGGTAAGTGTGCTCCTACCAGCTCTCCATTTAAATTTATAGTGATTGGTTCCATACAGTGACATGGTAAATGAAAATATCCCCCAGCCTTCATTTAAGAGGTTTATAGTAAATAAAAAAAAAATAAATAAACGCCGAGGGCTGTGTGTTGGCCCCCATTCTGTCAGCTCTCTGCGCAGGAAGGGGATTCAGGCTCCCCTTTCTTAGGCACGCATAAAATGCCGGGTGATATACGGCTCTGCTCCGTGAGGAGCGCGGCTGCAGTGAAAGCCAGAGGAACTCAGGCTGCTGGTCCTAAGGAAATGTTCTCTGCAAGCCCGGGCTGGAAGGGCCGAGGCAGAAATCACCCCTGCTGTCCTGCAGCCCGCTTTTCCAGTGACACTCCAGCATCTTTTCAGGGTTTGGTGAGGCACTGTTTCCCAGGCACAAGGCAGTGTGGCGTTGAATCCCTAATTCGGTACAGAGTGCCCTTACCGTATTGAACAAAGGCTGGCGTCTGTCAGACGTGGTGACTATCATCTGAATTATTTTTTACACAAGGAGCACAGACCTTGAGAAGGTTTTTAAACTATCTCCAGAGGCTAAAGGCCACTCTGTTGTTCCAAGTTTACACTGCAGGGAAGGCAGGTCTTCACTCATGAGATTTTAATTTCAGTAGTTGCACGAGTAACTTCAGAAAATACACCTTGGGCCTGATCCTGACTCTTACCAAGATCCTATGCAAGTAAATGGGAAGAAAGGTGTGATTCTGCTACACAAAGCCAAGCGCCTGGGGGATGCTCAGCCCCATGTTGCTGCGAAGTTCATTGCTCCTGGGTGAAAACACCAAGGTGCCTGTTCCTCTGTGCTCCTCCTCGCTGAAGCCACCCTGGCAGCCTGCAGGCCCTCTTCTGGCCCTCAACATGAGATGCCACACCACAGCCCCAGGGGGAAAAACAGCCCATACAAGCCACACTGTCCCCAGTTCATTGCATATGTGGAAGGTTTTGGAAGTACTGATCAGTGAGAACTGCACACAGCTGCTCCTCTCAGACCAGCTCCGAGAAGGGTCCTGCAGCTGAGTCAATCAGCACAGGCACCAGAGAGGTCTACATCACCTTTACACTGCCCATAAGCAGTGCCTTGAGCCTGCCATCCCTGCTCCTGGTGAGGATGGGAAGGCAGATCCTTCATTTTTTCACACCTTCATCAAGCTGTTTCTCCAATGGCACTCCAGACCCTTGCACTGCCACAGTGTCTTGACCAAGGGCATTTCCCAACAGGCTCCACCACCCAGATTGTCCACAGCTGCTGGATGGGATGTTTCAGAAACTGCTCCTACATGGAGGCTGGTCACCAGGACCCACTTAGCAGAGCCCCTGGTCCATGTGGGAGCTGAGGAGCAGGTCAGAAGATGGTGGGATCAGCCCAGGGGAACTTGCTGCTTGTTATCATGGAAGATGATTCTCTCCCCCAAGACATTCTGTGCTGTTGCAGAGCAGAACATGAGCCAACAAGGACTGGCTCAGAGACTACGAGCCAGAAGTGAGTTGAGGAGTCCATAAATACTGGCTGGGAGAGAGAACCAGCGCATCTGACCACAGGAAGGCCAATTTTTCCACTAGTTTAGGAACTGCAGTGGGTCCCAAAACCCTTGTTTTTGTCTGAAGCTGCTCCTGACCGTGGCAGGTCAGGGGAGATGCTGGCCTCTCCTTCTTCCCTTCACCACATCTCTGAGATGGTGCAACCCAGAGGACTAAGAGCCATTGTCCACCTGTGGGCCACTCTCTCCAGGGCAGCGGGGTTACTGGAGCACTCCCCTGGCTCTCTTGCAGCCCTCCCATATCATGGGCTGGCACACCACTGGATGCCATTGCATTGGTGTGGGATGAATCATTCCAGCCAAGAGTACGTACCCTAACGAAGAGGAAAGAGTCTCCCCTGTTTTCTCCTTACATTCCTCTCCATCTGTTTCCCCCTTAAAATAAAGAAGCAAATGAACACATTGCTGGCTGAGCCTCGGCCCTACACAGCCCACATCACTCCCAGGTCCCTGCTGCTCCCCAGCGAGGCCCCTCTCCCCCAGAGCTGTCAGACGCAGCCCACGCTGACCTGCCTCCCTAACCTTGCGGCAGCCTTCACCCTTGCACACACACATAGGGGATATTGCCTGCCCCCTAATTTGCTGGGATTTCACAGCAAGAAATGAATTACAGCGTTTCTGTGAAGTGGGAGAAAGTCACCAGCCGCGCAACATCCAGTGACAAATCCCAGCTCCTGCCTGGCATAGCCAACCGTGGCTGGCATCTACCTGACGATCACTTGTTAATGCATTTCAAGGCTCACCCCATACTTAGAGAAATTCTCCCCTCCCTACAAGAGGACACAAAGCAGAACCGTCCAGTTTGCACCTCTCGCGGCGTATTGGGGGGTCAGTGGTGAATCCGAGCACAGGAAGGGGTCTGCAAAACTGCTCTTGTAAATCCCTCAGTGGGAGAAGTTCTCGTCACCCCTCCCCCTGCTGACCGGATCTCTGGCGTCAGGGGCTTTACACTCCAGCGGCATGCTCCCAGTGTGCCTTGCACATCTGCTGAACTAAGGTAAAACCGGACACTGCAGAGCCGTGATTTATATCAGCAGGGGAAGGCGCTGCTGGAGAGGTCCCTCCCTGCCGCAGGAGGAACAGGCACTCGCTCCTTCTCTTTCTCCCCTCACGCGTCCTGCCCTTGCCGTCACTGCACAGCTGCAGAGGGGAAGCCTGTTATGAGACTGTCACTGCTCCTCCTGCTTTTGCAGCATCCAGAAATCCCAAGGTGTGTGGCTGCTGTGCTACCCTGCAAAGGCACCGGGCAGAAGAAAGGCCCAGGCATCCCTGCGCCAGTCCCTGCCGCGCAGCACCCAGACCTTGGTGCTTTGGAGCAGCACGGGCAGCTCTACCTTTCCCAAGTGCCAACTGGACACTTGAAGAGCTCCACCAGGGCTGGCCAGCTAGCTTGGCTGCAAGAAGAGTTAATTCGGCGGAAGAAGGCAGAGGAATAAAAGGCTTTCCTTTCTCCGTTTGTCAGGCAACAGGTCACACATGCTCGCAGACAGATCCCAAAGCCAGTCTCTACTCTCACATTTCCTCTCTTCCTTTCCCTGACGCTTTCCTGACACATCTTCTTGTGCACTTTGCTCAGCTTTCGAAGTAACACTCCTCCCTGCTTGTTCTCCTTCCCATTCCTTGTCACTGGAGTCCTGCTGCTGTCATCACACTCCCATCAGACTTCTCCTTTCAACTGTGCGTTTCCACGCTGTCTCTCCCAACTGTCACATACGCTTCTGGTTCAAACATCTGTTCCTCCCCCTGCCAGGGAAGTTACTCCAAAGCGTGCTGCTTTCTGTCTGAATGGCAGGAAGGATCGATTTGGTTGTACACGTGGCACTACACAACCATCCGTGCTGCCGAATGAAAGGCTCCCCATCTGCAACTTGGGCATATTGATTCCCAGGGCTGCAGGGCCCTTATTCTCCCAGGATGAAGGGCAAGAAGCCCGTTTCTTGCACCCCACAGCCCGGTTGCTCAGGGCTAACAGCCTCTGCTCTGCAGGGAAGCAGAGGAGAGGGGTACTCACTACCGCACACCGAAGGAAGGTCTGTAAGACCATTTTCTGCAAGCGGGTAAACGGATGCCTCTGCAAGAATGACTCGACTCAGTGATGGTACAGGGAGGCCACGCATTCCACAGTGCCAACAACGGACTGACCCTTTCACAGAACAGTAGGGGTTGGAAGGGACCTTCAGAGATCATCTAGTCCAACCCCCTGCCAGAGCAGGGTCACTCAGAGCAGGCTGGACAGGAACGCATCCAGGCGGGTTTTGAACATCTCCAGAGAAGGAGACTCCACCACCTCTCTGGGCAGCCTGTTCCAGTGCTCTGCCACCCTCAAAGTAAAGAGGTTTTTCCTCATGTTGAGATGCAATTTCCTGTGTTCCAGTTGCCTGTTGCCCCTTATGCTGTCACTGTGCACCACTGAGAAGAGTCTGGCCCCATCCTCTTGACACCTGCCCTTTAGGTATTTCTAAGCATTGATGAGATCCCCTCTCAGTCTCTTCTTCTCCAGGCTAAACAGACCCAGGTCTCTCAGCGTTTCCTGTACAGGAGCAAAGTGACTACCCAGCACCTGAAAGCTAGTGTCACCCAATGGTCTCAAAGGGCTTGCACCGTTGCATGGTGAGACTCAGGCCAGTGCTGAACACAGCCGTAGGGGTTACCCAGGCGGTATACCCAGCAAGGTGTCCTGCATGGTCTGGGGGCATCTCAGGGCTCAGAGGCTAAGTGTGCTTCCAGGTGTCTGCAGCCAGCCACAGCAGCCCTGCTGCCTGCATGCCCAGCTCTGCCCTCGAGCTGCCCAGCCGCGCCAATGCCTTGGGCAGGCGGTGGAGCAACCACATGGGGAAGAACAACTGATCTTTGGCCACCTCCTTGCTCTGTCTCCACGTACCATTTGGATACAGGAGCAGCACGCCTCAGCAGCATTACTTTGTCACCATGTCTGGATAGACAGAAACACAAAATCTAGTTCTCTGTAAAACCTCAGGGTAGAAAATTACACTCCAGTCCTTGGGGCCTTCCGTCTTTCTCCAAAGCATTTGGTGTCACTCAGTGACTGGAGCTGTGAAGGGTCTCTGGTCACACTTCACCTAGTGATGCTCTGCTCCTCAGCAGAGGGAGGACTGCCACCCAGGTTATACATCCACCATCACACCAGCAACGGCTCCTCGACACCTCAGCTCAGCCATCCCTGCGGGCTGGATACCAGTTCCCAGCATGTTCTCATTCACCAGGCACACCACGTGCAAGTGCCCAAGGCTGCTCCATAGCCCTGGCAGCTCCTGAACAAATGGTGCAGCTGGTCATGAACCACTCGAGTTAACGCAGGTGAAGCAGTCAGTGTGTCTATTAGTGCAGTCACTGTGAGTCCCTCCTTTCATAGGGAAAATTGGTCCTTCAGGGGCTTCAGGCGCATCCCCAAACCAGGTGTCAGGACATAGAGAAGAAGGTTCAGAGGGTTTTTGTTGCCGGTGGTAAATTCTGCTTGTAGCTGCAACCCCAGTGAAGAAACCAAAATGTAGTTTCTATTCTATTCCCTTTTCAGCTGCTTGTAAGTTTCTCAGATTCCTATTCAGGGTGAAATGTTCAGTGCTTGGTCTCAGCTCAGAGATGATTTCTTTTATTTCCCCCTGCAGGAACTGTGAGCAAAATACTAAATGCAGTAGATTTGGAGTTTGGGGAGCGCGAGCAATCAGATATTTCCCCCTCGTTCCCTCTGATACCATATGTTCCAATTGGAAATTTTACACTTGCATACTGGTAACTCATAAATGGTGGAGACGATAGACTTCAAATGTTCTCATTGAGAGGTAGAAAACAAACCCAGATTTAACAAAATAATTGGTTCAATACTGTTAAGATGAGTTTAAAGAATTCTGATAATGCTTTTCCCTTCCCCGGTGTCCCAGGAGGGACAAGTACACACGTTTTATTTTAATCTATGTGCTATAATTTTAAGGATAGCTGACACAAGGTAGTCTTTGTTAAGATGGATCTATTTGCTTTGAAATCCAAAGAAGTTTAGCGCTTCCAGGCTGCCAGAAATCACAGACCTATTATTCAAGGAACTTTTGAGCGTCGCTGTCAAAACCATCAGAAGTCTGTAAGCTGAACAGCTCCCATTCAGTGCATTTTTGTGCTCGTTTGCAAACTCTGTGGTGGGATTGCTTGGAGCTTTATTCCCCTCAACCCCAAACTCACTTAAATCTAAAGGCAGAGAACACCAGTGTTCTTGTAATGGCATGTTTGGAGACCCAGCCTTTCAGAAGCAATGGCACCCTAATCATCCTCACCCACAAGGTCGGCGAGGTCGCCTATCACGTCACAGAATTTGGTTTTTTAACTTCCAAGTCAGCCCTGCAAACCCCATACAAGCTTTGCATAACACATTCATATTCTACGTGTTGGTATAAATACATAAGTTATAAGATACAATCAATGAACTTCAAGCGCAGGTACTTCCTGATCACAAGTGCTCAATCATTATCAAATGTATGTGTGCACGTAGATGGTTATATACATTCTCTTTTCCAGAGGCAGGTTTACTAAGGGCATATGGGGAGGCAATATCCCTCTATCCCTTCTCCAACTCGCACTGCATGGCATGGATGTGCTTTTGTACATGGCTGGGGAGTTACTGAACAGCTGCCCAGCCCATCTCCATCCCCTTGCTCCATCCGTGATCCTGTTTACAGACGAGAGAGTCACTGCTGACAGCTCGCATGTCTCTAACAAGTTGGGCAGCAGATCGCTACCAACACAGACTAGCACATCGTGGCATAATAAAACAGCATACAAAATCACCCGGTTCGGGCAAGAAAGTCTCATGACCTGAAACTCACCAAACACAAGGGCTGGCAGACCATCGAGGAAGCAGATGATGGCTCTCTTCCAATCCCGCTGACCAAAGTGACCCAGCAGCCACCTGGAACACAGCAAGAGGTGAAACCTCTTTGGCAAGTGGCTCCCGGCCCGTTCTCTGCCTCCACAGCATCTGGCACGAGCTGGTTTCACATCCAGAGCTCCTGAGCACTTTGATCTCTCAGATAGTTCTGTACCTTAATGATTCATGATTGTTACCCAAGTCCCACCTGCAAGGCAGGAAGCCACCTCGCCAGCCTGCAGACACCACAGGATAGCTGCGGGCTCTCTTCCCCAGCCTCCCGGGAGCTACTTCGTTACACCAGTCTCACAGCGTGGTGATTCTATTAAGTGCTATGGAATTAATCTTGATTTATGCCAGTGGGAGGGAGAGAATAATCAAGTCCTGTGTCCTCACCTTCCGAGCCACTGGTGCTGCTCTAATCTTCTTCATACTTTGAAGTGCTTCCTTGCGGTCAGGTTGGTAGAATTACTTTGCCTCTGCATCCTTAAGCTCTGGTCATTCTTTGCTGTAATTCCTTGCAGCAGCTTCTGGAAAGGTGTTTTTCTCCCTCCACTCCCCACAATAAATGAGTTTGTCACTTGAAATATACTGCCAATGTGTTACATGTCCCACAGTGTTTGTGGTTGTATCAGAAGTGTTTGTTTATAGCACCATAATTCAGCAATATCTTGATTAGAGGAGAGATGGTGTTGTAACTCACTGTGGCTAGAGAGAATATTATTTTTCTTTTCCTTTAATATAAAATGTTGATTTTCAGTCAATACACTGGAAGAAAAAGGTGCAGTTGTTGCCCTAGTAACCAGCTGCCTTGTAAACCGTTAAGATGTTAGGAGCACAAGGTGTTAATTGTTCCAAGTGCTGCTTGTGGTCAGGGATAAAAGCTAGAACGGGAGAGATCATGAGAAACATCTGGGAAGATAAAGTCAGCTGGTCTCTGCTTGGAGAAAGCCTAGACAACAGCAAGCAGAGAGACAAGGCAAGGAGAAGTAACACTGCCGTCGGAGGAGCAGAACAAACTGCATTGTGGCCATGTGTGAAAGCATCCCTGAGTGAAGCCTCTGAGAGTACAACGCACATCTGGAAGCCTGACGGGTGTCCACCAGGCACGGTCAGAGTTCAGCACCTCCATCGCCAGATGTAGCAGTTTTTCCTGGTACTGGTCATTCCCTCCTCCTGACCAGACCAGTCTCCGTTTCCCCTTCTGCTCCGTGTCCTGGGTTTTCCGTGTGCTGCGCTCCAGAAGGCTCCTTCCCATGAGCTATTCAGCATGAATTAAGGAGGCCTGACCTGCAGAAGGTCCTACCACCTCTCTGCAGAGTGTTTCCTCCACCTGAGCAGGCCAGGACTGAACACCCTCCCTGTCACATACCTACCTGTGCTCCAACACAACCTCATTGCCCTGCTCGGCAGCTCTTGCTTTCAGGCTCTCTGCACCGTGCAGCTCACAACATCTCCCTGCCTGCTCCTGCTGCGCGCTTGTCCCAGCCGTGCTGTCTGCTGAGAACTGGGACCAGTTGATTGCCCGGAGGGCACGACTGAACTCCACAAAGCATCTGTGTTTCTGCCCCAGCCTCCTACGAGACAGAGCCCTTCAACTCCAGCAGGCTGCACACCGGGGCTGGGAAAGCAGCACCAGAAGGGCTCCTTCTGCAAGAGGCCTCTAAGGGAGAGAGACTGCATGGGGGCTCCTCTCCCATGTCTCTCCTCTCTCTAACATGAGAGCAAGCTGGCGAGGCAGCAGCCTCATGCTCTGCAGCATCTGCCACCTCTCCCTTCCCTCCCCCCGCTCCCAGCCCTGGCAAACTGGAGAGCAAACATGAATACTGCTAGATCTGGAGGAAAGTTTTCCACTTGAGCCCTTTTTAGCCATTTACCTGCTCTGGCTGCTCACTGAACCTGCCAGTATCTGCATTCCCTTAGGAAATAAAGGCAAGTAGCACAGAAAAAGCAGCATATTTATAAGGTAAGCCCCTCCCAAGGGGAGGGTTATGCTAATCAGGGAGCCTCTGTCCCCACATGGTACATGATTACATGTACAGGATCGGAACATATGGAGAGGAGGGCTTACGTTCTGCACGCGTGGCTGGAGGGTTTCATCCCACTCGTCAGCCACAGGCGCCCAAGGACAGAGGAGCAAGGCCATGCTCCTGCTTTGACCTGAAGAGGAAAATAGTGGGACGTCAGGATTGGTGCCCCCTTGGGCGCCAGTTTCCAGGTATATATTCCTGATGTCTCATTAACTTCTGGGGGGAGTTTTTTCCCCTTGTTGTTTTTATTTACTAACTCTTTTTGTTTATACTTAGTAACGGAGCCATATATTGCAGTGAGCCACACCACAAAGCCCTGTATGCAATCTAATGACACTTCATCACACTGGTGAGGAAGACTACATCTAGCTACACAACCTTCATATAAAATTATAGGTTTATTTTCTTTTTCTCGCTCCCTCTCATACAGTTGCCTATGATAGTCCAGTCACCTCCATCTCAGCACAGCCTAACGAAGACCTCTGCCACTGACCGGGGTGGGATTTCTGCCATGCATCCTTTACACTAAGAAAACACAGTTTGAGTGAATAAAGCTGAGAAACCGTGAATTTTTCCAAGTGGAGACACCTGGGCAGGACTTCATATAGCAGAGCTGCATTTAAACTGGGGTCTGTGGGTCAGAGCGAAAAATAAAGATGAACGAGTTCAGTGGGGTAACTAGACAATAAAATTGAAGGCTCTGGAGTTTAGCCCAGGAATATAATCCAGTATATGTGGCTGGCTAGCCTGCTCCCTCTCCTGCTGCTGGCAGCACCGTCTTAACCTAGCAGGGAGATCTGCCCTTCCCGTGGAGTCCAAAGACAGAAGCGTGTTTGGGTGGCACACGTGATAGCACAGGACGGGCGGCACAGGGCCAGTCCTGCCCTCCATCAGCCTCCCAGCAGCTGGTTCTGCTCCTTCCAGGTGTGCAGAGAGGTGCTGCAGGACTCGAGGTGGCCTCGCCTGCCACTACAGCCGTACCCATCCCTCCGCACAGGTGAACAAGCCCCAGCCCAGGGAGGGTTTGCAGGAGGCTCTGGGTTGGGTGGGAGCACAGGGAAGGTGTTTAGGGGCAACCTGACTGATAGCTTGGGGACTTCACACTGGGCACAGTGCAAGCCGTCCCATGGGTGGGTGTGAGGGACGCCTCTGCTCAGGACCCAGCAGGGTAAAGCTGGCTCAGGCTCAGAGGTACGTTCGCACAGAGCCGGAGTGAGCTCTCATGCACACCTCGCTGTGCCACTGAATTCTAACGTGGCTGCGTAGAGGGTGGTGGCTAAGGGTGGAAAGGGCAGCGCAGCCCATCTGAAAGGAAAACTGAGGTTGGTTTTGTTTTCCGGAGTGGCTCCGTTCAGCTTTCAAATTGCTGCAGAACTGAAAAGCAAAGCAGAGGCAAGTTCTCTTTGACTTGGGAAATCCTTCAAAAATAAAGCAAACCCGTTCTGAAAGGCAGACTTTGTCAGCTGCCCTATTTTTAGGATTGACTCCTACAGGTCCTTCTTTCAATGATAGCAGTTTTGCCTGAGCAATGACTAGGGACTGCAGGATTTAGGCTTTTAATAAAGCAATTGTGTAATTAAAAATAAATGGGTCTCTAGTGTCACTATTTAAAAAAAAAGAAAACTTAGATCAAATAAGGAATTTCTTTCTTTTTGGTTTAGTCTGCTTGGATCATGCAGAGCTTTAATGACGCAGTCACAAATGTTGTATTTAAAAGGCCTCTTAGTTGCCGAGAGGAGCCCCAGGAGAGGGCTATTAACTGGCCAAATTAGGCTATTTATTTTTGTGAGTTTTGCAAGTTTGAAAAAGAGAGGCACATTTTCACTTAGGAGAGTGATATTTCAAATAGGTCACAGGAAACTGGCAGGCGGGGAGCAAAGCAGAGCGTCAGTAGGAAAACATTAACCAGAGACATTTTGCAAGTGCAAGTCGACATTTGGGTTCCTAATGGCTTCTGAAGTCCATTCAAAAATCTTTCAGTGGATGTAAAATAGGGACAAGGCATTGCAGCTGCGCAGGAGCCCTGGCCTAATCCTGAAAGCCCTTAAAACGGCAGCGCTGCGCCTGCGGGTGCTGCTGCAAGAGAAGCCGGTGCTGTCAGCACAGCCCGCAAGCTCGGCGCCACGTGTTTGAAGGAGATGGACTCTGCCTGTTGGTTAGGAGACAGCCGGTGCCTGCTCAGATGGCTGGCCAGTCCTGAAACGCCGCTGCACCTTTCCCTCCTCCAGCTGTGATTTTGATTCTTCAGACAGAAGAGTCGTTTTCCTCTCATGTAATCACATCCCAGAGCAAATCAGGAGCGGCTTCACTAAAGCCCGCAGAGCGAGCTGCTTGCGCACCTTAAGAATCAGGCCCAATACTTTTTACCCACATGAGGCTGGCTGGAAACAGTCCCTCCACACCAGCTCAAAGGGGATGGCATGTTCCTTCCAACAGCACGTCATTTTCTCCTTCCCATATTTGCAAACAGAAACAATTAACCTAAAGTCCCCTCAGGAATGATTCATGTGAAGTCACCTTGAAGGACTGGCCCATCTCCTGTTGACTTCAGCAGCTCAGGATGAAGCTACTCAGGAGCTGACGAAGCCTCTGGGGCAACGTTGGGCTGTTGCTGGGTCCTGTCCCTGCCCCTCGAGCTGCTGCCACACAAGCGACGAGCACCACTGCATCTATACATAATGGAAAGGCTTTGCAGGATCAGGATCAAGAGGAGAAAATATACAATATAAAAAGATAATAAAAAACAGTGTTCCTAGAAAGTGATGTCTTATGGGTTCCTCTTGATGGATTGTAAATCATAAAACCAAAGTTAAAGAAAATGTAACCACACATCTACTGGAGCGAGCTTTCGCTTCCTCAAGTTTTTTTTTTTTCCCCATATAAACCAGTTAATTGAGGACTCAGAGGACTGGCACGTCTGGGGCTGTGACTGTTTGTCACATAGGTGCTTTGGTCAGTGAATAACAAGTCTCTACCAAAACACCTTTCCGTGGCCAGGCTGTCAGTACCACGTTCTCCTTCAGCTGAGTAACCATGCGGCGTTGCCGGCACTTTGTGCCCAGCATTTCCATGGGGCTGCAGATTTTTACGGCGCAGACAAACCAGCGTTTTATCGGATCGGAATGAGGGAGCTGGCACTGGAGCACAGGGAGCTGAAAGGGAACTACAGAGCATGCAACTTCACCAAAAACCTTGTCAGTCGATACACAAAACATCAAACGGTCCTGACCCCTAGCTCTATTCTCCCGTAATTGTGGTACTCTGTCCTACTAACATAAAACAACCCATCCCACCCCGCGCAAAACCCAGCCAAAACCAGGAGGGATTTCTGGCATGGTGAGGCCGTGGGCCGGACTGTGAACGCCACTGTGTGCTCAGCAAGAGAAAACCAGGGGTAGGGACAGTCTCTCCAGCCGTGCCAGAGAAGGAACCCCTGCTCCGACCTGTGACACTGGTAGCGTGTGACAGGGCAGGCATTAAAGCCCACACTGGTTTGCAGAGGTGAGGAGGGAATTTATGGGGACAGGGAAAGAACAAACACATCGCTTGTCCGTTTGGCATGAAAGGAGCTATAAATATTGTGATAATTGTCTCCAGGAACCCAGGACAACCTCTGCCCTGACTTGCAACCACACACTGTCCCTTTGGACTTTGCTGAAGCTATTCAGGTTGCAAGCCACCAGCTCAGCCGGCTCTGTTGTCTATTATTCCCATTAAAAATGCCCTAGCAAAACCAGTCCCCTCCAAGGGGATACAGTGGCTGGTTCTTCGTCTCAAACAAACCTGCTGAAGCTCCAGTTTCGCTCATCGCCCAGTTATAGAGTGCTGGACCCACCAGGTCCAGCTGGACCCTGTGTCTGCTCCAGTGTGCTAATGCCTTCAGATCTACTCTGCGTATTAGCTTAGCCTGGCAATATTTATTTAGCAGATAAAACTTTGATGCTGCTCCTGTAGAAATAGTTTGCAATATATTAGCAAGGCCATAATATTAGTCAAAAGCATTTCTCATGTGTCCTCAAAGTGTCCTCAAACGTCTGGCATAAAAGAAGCCGCAGACACCAGAGGTCACAAAGCAAATTGAGTCCTTATGAGAAGTTAACCATTAGGTAAAGAAAAAGGATGAGGATGATCTGAGGGTACCATTAACCACTCTTTCCTCTGGGACTTTCCAGCTCGCAGCGTGCTGTGTACAATACGTGCAAGGTTACCACTTAAAACAACTAAATACAGGTCCAAGTCCATCAAGACACAACGACATAGTTCATCCTTTTCCCATGGATGGGCACTAAGTGGATGGACCAAAAATGGATGGACCTCACCATCGTGCAGTCCCAGGACAACCAAGTGTTTCTCATTCGAGGCACCTGCACACACACGCCCCACCGCCCGCCTGGCCGGGACGGGGTTTTCAGGAAGACCTGCAGGGATTGGGTCACTTCTGCTTTCCCTAAACCACCAGCTCCCTGCCAAGGTGCCGGAGCACCTCATCCCGCCGGTCCCCTCCCGGGCACAGCCAAGGGCCAGGCAGACACAAAATGGGGGCTCCTGTCTCTGCTGCCAGGTCAGGGGGGCGAGAGGGGAGACCCCCACCAGCAATCGGGCTGCCTTCCCCAGCAAAGGGCAGAGACATTCCTCATGGCAGTGGGGGGCTGGCAATGCCCACCGCAGAAACCCCTCCTTGGCCTGTTTTCTTTTTGTCTCTGTTTCCCCATTCAGGAAAAAGCTTCTGTCACAACAGCTGCTGATTCATTTTCTGACTTGGTGCCGAGCGTGCCAGACATAACATTCGTTTGCTGCCAAAGTGGTAAAAACAATGACTTACCAGCTCATTTTTCTTCAGTTGATTATGTTGAGGGGGAAGAGGGGAGGAGAGAAAGGAGCTTTAATTAAAATTAGATAAGGAGGAGAATAAATCCACTGAGATGCAAAGAGCAATGCTCTGCAAGGCAGGAAAGGGGAGAGCATCAGAGGCGGTACGGGAATGCCCACCACCGAACAAAGAAAAACAAAGGTGTCCATAGTCAATGGTGAGGGACTCTGTGGTCACCTGCTGCCCTTCAACTTCTCCTTCTGTCTACGCTTTCCACCTTTCAGGTGTCAACAGCTTCCCAGACCAGGAACTCTCAGATCCGACACGATGCCTTCTGGACCGAGAGGAGAGAAGCTGCCCAAAGATGGCTCTGATGCTGGCAGAGAAGTATGCTAATCTTTGATCCTTCCCATCTTTCTCTCCTGATTTCTTGCTGCAATGGAGTCCCACCATCAACATTTATTTGCTTCTTAAAACATTGACTAACAATTTATCCAATAGACAGAATCCACACCCAACTCACATTTTGGAGGTGCTGAGGATGGCGGCGATTGGACTGAGATTTTGTCTTGCCTGTTAGACATTAGAGACAAAAGAGCCAAGACTGGACCTGATGACTGACGTCTGACCTGTTAGACACTCCAATATTTTTCGCAGTATTTGACAGGGTGCTTTGGACACATGGGAATTAAGCTGATCCATATTCCCTGACCTCAGTCATATGCCACAAGTTGTATTTGGAAATAGCTCATCAGGTCACTAACTCTCATGGCAAACATCCAAGTGAAGTTTAGATGCCAAGAAAACAATGGCACACATAGCCTGATCACAGTATTGCCCTACTGATGTTTAGCAACAAACTCATTTCCTAACAAATTGTCCCATCTGCAACCAACACAGAGGAAACAGCACCCTGGCCCAGTTCTGCTGGCCAAAATGGAAGGAGAACCCTATTACCTCATGTATTTAAGTTCTCTAACCTTTCTATTAGGAGTTAGTGTAGAACACAGCACAGTGAAGTGCTGGTCCCCCACCTGTAATTGTTGCCTCCACTGTCTTCAAATAACGACCAAACCAAGCTGCTGGCCTCCCTCAGGTGATTCATTCTCATGGGGTTTGTTCCAGTTCTTATTTGGAAAGGAAGGGGACTCAATGAGTGCAAGGAAATGCAGAAGAGTCATGGTAACCAGCACCAGGGTGAGGACCAGCTATGGAAGAACCCAACACTACCATTATCATAGAGTCCGATGACAAAGAAGAGGCTAAGTCCTTCAGAGTGCCGGAGGCCACAAGAGAGATTTTTAAGGCAGCTGAAGAACAGTCATTCCACATGCCTCTGGCTAACTGTGCCGCGAGATAATATGATTCAAACCAAGGACTCATCAAGGACTACTTATGTAATGCCCAGTAACCACTCCAAACATATGAGGAGGAAAAGCCTTACCTTTATACTTAGGAAGCTCTTGCTTTCTCTGCTTTAAATGGTTGGTTGTTTGCTTTACTTGGGGGGGAATACAAAGAATGGCTATTTGGGAATGCAAAGCCCAAGATCAAGAAGTCATTCTTGTTCACCAGAGAAAATAGACTCTAGAGAACTTCTTAAGCAGGAATGAAGGATTTTCAAGAATACCAAATGAGACACCTAGTTACCACCAACAAGCCACCGAAAAAGCTGTCCACCTTCTTGAAATATTTATGGAAATCCACTTCATTATGTCAACTTCTATTCAGAACCTGAAGGGAATATTTTCACCACTATCCTCTCCCAGAACGGGGAAGAAGGGCTTTCAGAGATCTCTCACATTCTCTGTTCTTCTCTCTGCTACACAACTAAAATACTTTTTTGCTTGACTTGATCTACCTACATCATTTCACGAGGGCTTGTACACACTGTCCCCTGGATGACATTGCTAAATTACTTCACTATAGCAAAATATAAGTATTTAAGAAAACCTTCAGCTCAACCAACCACATTATAAGAATGCCCACCAAGAAAGATTTTTCCCTCCCATTACCTTTTGCTGATTTAGATCCCACGGAGTGCAATGCTGCACCACGGAGCAATGCTCCTGCTGTGGATCAACATATCTGACCGTCCAGAGACACCTTGCTCTTCTTGGCTTCAGTTGGACCTGTAGTTTCTCAGCACCTTTGCAAATTAAGCCTAGAAACTAACGCATTAAATTGTATTGCTGCATAAGGACCTTCATTTGCAGGCTTTTATCTGCAGGAATGATATTGCCATTCTACACACTAGACCTGTTTTTGTAGTACTATGGTTCATCAGAAGTTTTTATGTTAATACCGAATCAGAAATAATACACATGTGATTCATAATAATCTAACTGAATGGCTGCACTGAATGCATTGTAAGAAATTCTGGTTAGGAAAGAAACTCATTAAAGAAATAGTGACTACTATTATCCCACTGCATATATTGTTCTACTGGAAAGTTTCCTGGAGTAGTTTCTTTAATTAGCAATTTGATATTTTGAAATAGTGTGATCTTCACCACACACAATTTGTAGAACAGACTTGGCTGGCAATACAGAGGAAAACAAGCAGTCTTTTCAGAGTTTGCATCTCTAGGGCATATCTTGTCATTTTCTAGCTATTCAGCTGCTGTATGTATGTGTATAACACGGTGACACTGTTCTTGTGGGATTTTGATTCTTAAAAGTTACAGAGATAAAGAGCTTTTTTACCAGAGCGGAATATTTTTTTTTTTCTTTGAGAAAATCCACATAAAAATATTTGCATAACTTTGGGCTATTCAAATAGAAGGTGTTGACCCCAGCTGTGTTCTAGTGAATGAATCATTTATGTAGGAGCTCATTGCACAGAACGTATGGTATTTTATCTCTGCTGGTTTTCTGCCAAATACAGTCTGTAACAATTTTTCCCCTTTGCCACATTTGCCGCTTGATATCCTTTAAAGTATTACCAGCTCCGAGTGTGAGAAAGCAAAACCGATTCAGGGCCCGCTATGGCTGAGACCTCTTTGTACGGACACTCCTGTGCCGGCACCAAGGCACCCGTGCTTTTGGAAGAACATCCATTCCAGGTTTGGGATCTCCTTGCACTGGGTGCTTTGAATCAACGTTGTTTTAAAGTTCATGTAAATCCACAGGGAACCGCAAAAGCCCAGGAGCAAGTACAGAAACAGGGATCCTCTTCCTGTACAAAATAGGAGCTGCCCCGAAGCAGGGGAGAAACTTCCACTACCTCGAGCATCCCAAGCTCTGCATCTGCAAGGAAAGCCTGGAGGAAGCGAGAGCGTTTCTGCCATAGCTCTACTCGGTTACGACTGTCCTCCAGGTATCACTTAAGTGGCGTTTTGGCAAGACATATTTCTACCCACAAGGGCAGGGAACAAAATAATTTCATTAAGTGACGGAGGCACTGGATGGCCAAAGCTGCTATTACACTGGGTTTGATTTGAAACGGTAAGCGAGAGGTCAAACTCTCTCAACACGGATCTCCCGGGGGAGAAGAGATAAGGTGGAGCGCTAAGATTTCCACGCTCTCACGTGAGTAGATAAGGCCTGAATGAGCAGCCTTACCTGTAGGCTGCTTCCCTAAGCATTTGGGGGTTTTTTTACTAGCTTGCACTGGAAACCCTCATACCTCTCTACACTGAATCACATAATTATGGTTTCCACAAGAAATTCAGAGCAGGATCTCCTCCCACAAAATTTCCTCTCACCTGCACTCCTTTCGTCACCGGTGATGACTGTTTGTCAGCACTACCTCTACTGCTGAGAGAGCTCACATGCAGCTCAATTTAGCAGCTGACGGAGGTGAGAATATTCCCCCATGTGCAGGCTTCTAAAATGCTCGCCCGTGATTGTGCATGGCATGAACATCTGCACGAGGAACCGTTCGTTCAGGACACGCTAGCGGTCTCGGTGTGTTCTCCCTGCTAAACAAGGAACCGCTTTTACAACAGACAGCCTCCCTCATCGGGAGCTTACCTTCCAGTTTCCCAGGAAAGCCATGCTCGTATGGAGATATTGCAGATGGGACGCGGCCCCATTAATCTTTGCCATCCCAGCTCCCTCACGCCTGAGGTCTTCTCCGTCACAGGAGGCTCCCTCTTCATTACGCCCTTCCTCCCACGTGCAACCGAAACGTAACAGCCCAGCTAAACCTGACCCTGGGTAAACACTGAACACGGACGAGGTGCTGCTCTGAAAGGCGCCAGTTAGTTTGTCTTTCTGAAGCAGATTATTTCCGATGTGAAACGCTTGCGCCCATCCCCTCAAACCAGGGAGCTGGGGTTTATACACAGCTCTGCAAGAAGGCTCTTCCTGAGAGAGCCACCCAAGAACTTTGACACATGTGCCAATGTTATAGGCAGAGTTGAAAGCACCACTGTAATTACAGTTGACTATTGTATAACTCCAGTTTTGGTTGCTCATAACTTCATATATAATTAATTTTTTGGGCCGAAAATTTCTCCAGCTGGGTTTGGCCTCAGGCTAAACTTTTTCATTTCAGCTGAAATGGCTCAAGTCTTTCCCAAGAATATGTTTAAGGAAAAAGACTCTTTTGCCCCTGTTAAAAGGATCTTTTTGTCATTTACTGAAATACTCTCACACCTCCATGCTTCTAAAAGCAGTACCTGGAAATAATGGCAGGCTCGACTGCTGTGAAATACATGTCTTTTCATATTCTCAGGGGAAAAAAAGGATCATAATTTGGCTGTTTTCAGCCTCAGACTTTATATATATATTTCTATTTGCTGTTTACACATGTGCAGCAGAGATCCAGCAGCTCCTTTGACTCCCCTCAGCGCTGAGCAAGCTCGGTGCCCCACTGTGCCAGACGCACCGGTGAGGCAACACGCGCGGCATCCCACCGTGACCAAGGATGCTCCTGTGGCTGCAGGGTTTGGTAGGGCTTTCATCGCAAATGTGCCCTTTGGTTGCAGGGCCCCTGTGGTACCAAGCCAGAAGAGAGCTGGCAGACAGTTCAATCTGGGCAAGGATACGGATGCTACATCTCAGGGAACACGGGGGAAGAAGTAGCTACTAAGAAGAGCCTGTGATCAGCCTACCTCCAGAGCAAGGTCTGACCTGTGGACAATGAAGACAACCCTGGGTGCACATAGAGCACTTGAAGAGAAGGCAAAATATTCAAGAGTTGTTCAGCAAACAGCTGCTGTCTACTCGGGTTACCCAAGGAGATGGAGGTGGAGAAAATGAGTACGTGATCACTCATTAAAAAGAGCACAGCTCAGCTCAATGGGCCTGAACACAATCCACATGATCAACCTTAACCTAACATTTCCTTCTTAAGGAATATCTGCACTTGAAACCTTACGACAGACTAAAGATGTTGTACCCACTTTCGAAGGGGGTACAACCCCAGCAACTTGTGGTCAGGCAGAAAACAGGCAGAAAGCACATCTCACTACAGAGAACAAACCCCAGAAACACAGGAAGGGAAGTCTTGAAAAATCTGAGTGGAAAAATGCAAAGTACTTCATTTAAATCTATACCAACCCAATAGAGTCCAGAGATGTCATTAAGAAAAAAGAAAAAAACCAGCACTCAGCTGCCTAGGACCTAACTGGAAATGTAAAATGGGCCGACTCTAACGCAGAAATTAAAACACTTAGAGACGGTTCTTACTAGTCTGTGAACATGAGTCAGTACAAGTGAAAATGGTGCACAGATGGGCCAGCACAGAAGCAACAGAAGTGCCGTGATATTTACAAGGGAAAAAAAAAAATAATCTTCTCTTACAAGTGTAAATATACCAGAGAAATCATCCGCTCACAGCACAAACCAAGGCTTTGATGTAGCAAACACTCCCACCAGGGACAGCACTGGCTCCGCCGGGAGGAGTAGGGATGGTAGACGTTGCATCTGGAAAACAGTAGGCTCACAGCGCTGAGCTTTCCCAAGGAGTCACGATGCGCAGAACCACGCCAGATGACACGGGCCATTTTATCGCCTTTATGCAGCCAGCAGCAAGGGGCCAAGCGCCGTCCCAGGCCACGGAGAGACACTGAGATGGGAAGAGCCGCGGTGAATGTTGGCTCTAACACGTGGCAGCAGCAGCATGGGAGCCCCACCAGCCTGGGCTCCAGATGCACCCAGCCTGTGTACCTCCAGGCAGACACAGCCGCTCGTGCCACCAGCAATGCAACAGCTTAAAGACACGTGAACCTAAGCTGGTGTTGCTCCGCATGAAGCCAAGCAGGTGGCATTTTGGGGTACCCCCCACCCTCTTCCAGAGCAGCACTAACCCATGGGGGGCTCTTTCTCCAGCCTCTCCTGGGTTGCTGCATCAGTGGCAAGCTGCTCTGTTCACAGCGCGGCCACGGGGCTGAGCTCTCCAGGAAAAAACACATTTCTCCCCACCTGTCTTCCCCTCACCTGTAAAACAGCAGTTACAATATTTACGCTTCTGCAGTCGGCTCAAGACGGGGGAATGAAAACTTAATTATCATCGGTGCTATTCGCCAAGGAGCAGCTCACGGCCTGACCGCGGCAGGACCGGCAACGCAGTCCAGAGAGCAGGCTGAGCTCCCGGAGCAGGAGGCGGCACAAAACTCACCCCAGCGGTAAAAAATTCTGACAGCTGGGAATGGGGAAGAAACAGCTTCCCCATCACTTATGAACTTGCTTCAGTGAGTTATCATGGAATTTCATAACGGGTTTCCAAGAGGGTCAACCAGACTCCCTCCCGCTCAGCTGCTCTGACCGCTGGCACTGCAGTGGCACACGCACTTGTGTTCTACAGGAAAACCATTTTCAAACAATAAAACCAACTCTCAGAACCTCTCACCTCCCCCTGGTCCCTCTAACAACTTTTGTGGGTTCACGCTACATTGTCTCACTCTTTTCCCCCCCCTTCCCAGTGTTGTGTGAAAACCGGAGCACAGCAGGAGAAATTAATTAACTGAGCAGACAGAGATTCTGCCATCAAATGAACAAAATGAAAGAGTAACAGAGACTTACACTTATAGTCACCCCTAAGTGTTTCACATGACAACAGCAGGGAAAACACAGTCCAGACTGTTGTTTTAATGTTGATAATATTCCAAAATCTGCAGCGCTTACTAATTTCTCAGTGGAAATAAAACCTTTGACATCAGTGGGAATTCTGTCTGGGCATGGAAGTTGGTTGTTACATTACGGTCTAGCAATAAGAGTCTATTTTGATGGCAAGACCTTTACCACAAAGATAGTTCCTCCCTATACCCTGCCCAGAGCACCTGGACTGACAAGCAGAGGACAAAACTTTGGTCGAATTGCTTTAGACCTGAATACATCCATGCACACACATGCTTTCTGCCAACGCCTGTGCTAGCAGAAAGTTTATTCTGTTCTTTGCTACAGACAGGGTTGATACTTTGAAATTACCTGCCGGCAGCCAGAGGTTTGCCTGACACATCCGCCAGGTACCATTTGCTCTTCGCATCTCAGCAGGTTTGTTACTGCCGCACGCAGCCCGCCCCAACGCAGGCCAGGAGTGGACAAACCGAGGCTGTTAAATTCCCCCCAAATCAGGAAGATGCTAAAGAATACAGGAGGCGAGGGGGGAGGGAAGAGGGGGAAGGAAAGTGTTATGATCACAGCAGTAGTAAGAGGCAAAGAGTTAAAATTAAGACAGAAAAAAAAAAAAATCAAAGCCGTATGAGCGTAAAACAGAATCACTTCAGGCATATGTCAAAATAGTGTCAGATCTTTTTCTGTAAATTAGCTCGGCAGTTAAAACACCCACCAGCTCTGCTTTTTGCTAGCCCTGGAACTTTGCTGCACCTGGAGATCCACTTTATGGCATCAGCAATAGAAACAGTTGGGTTTGTAGGCAAATACCCTCATTTAAGGGCACATCGAGTGAACCCTTCCACGCCGACGTGTGTTACCAGTAGGGGTCAGGTCACATACTCGGTACGGCAGAAACCAGCCCAGGAGCTGGGATCAGAGCACAACAAAAAACATGGAAAAAGGGTCTGAATTTTATAGACTTTTTTTCCTATTTTTAAGTCACGCGTAATAGCACTTAATATATGTCCCCAAGTTTTGATAAAAAGAAAATTACCCCCATAATAGTAAGTTAAAAACATCAAATTCATATCTATCCAGCCAATGTGGTAGCGATTACCAGCCTGTAGCGAGCCTGAACAGTCCCAACAAGGGGAGAACTGTGCGCTGGTCCCAGAAGAACCTGTCCATCTCCAACACTTGGGCTTTTTAATTCTCTCTCACATTTACAGAAACCACAGAGAAAGTACCAGACACGTGAGCACTTCTTGATATGGTTTTGAACCTGCAGCAAAATTTAATATAAAATCACTGCCCAATTACAAAAATTTATGTTATGGTTAAAGAAAACCCAATACACACACAATAACTTAGGAACAACCCCAAACTTTGTAGATTTTATAAGCATTATCTTCCTTTTTTTGTACTTCTGTTACACTTGGTGGAACTTTTCCATTACAGGTAGAATGATGAGTTAACAAGCAAACCCGTGTTTACAAAAGAGGGATAACATTGTACAAGACAGAGTGCATATTAGATTGAGACCGCGGTAATTTCCTAGGGCTGTATTTAGATGAAAGAGTCTGGTTTTTTTAGTGGTTTTGGCCTCAAAACCCTTCCCAAGGGATACGTACAATTTAGCTGTGCTAAAAGTCTCCTTTAGGCTTAGGCGCCAAGAAGATAGAGTCATCTCTCTCCTCCAAGGGCCAGCATCCAGGATTTGGCAACAAAACGGCTTTCCTCCCAAGCAGCATCAGCCCTGAGCCATACCTGCTCTCTGCCCACCCCACCGTCACACTAACCCAGCCGCAGAGATCACCCCTGTCCGGTGCGAGGGAAAAAAAAACCAAGCAGACACCTTGATTGCCTGACACTACCTGTTCTGCACCCACATTTCCACGCTTCTCAGTCTGAATAAGGCTGCTTTATGCGCCATTTTATTACGGCAGGTAATACCGCACACTCTCAGCAACAGGAACAAAGATTTTGGTGAAAGCAAGTTTGTTTGTTTGAGGGTTTGGTTTGGTATTTTTTTTTCCTCTTAAAAAAAAAAAAAATAAATAAATTTTCCCTGTTTGTAACTATGAACATTCCTCGCCAGGCCTCAGTCAGCCAAAAAACACATGAGGTCTTTCTGAAAAAACTAAGTTCTGTGCAGCAAAGTTATTAACTGCTGGGAAAGGCAGGAAAGCTCTTTTACAGCTGTTCATTGATGCACTGAACGTCACCTTACACTCTGTAGCCCCTTTTGGATTCTGCAGACTTCTGGAGTAGGCTGAGAAAAAAAAATAAAAACCTTGGCCAGAGCAGTTACGCTGCTTCTTGAGACATGTTTTCTTTGGGTTCAGGCCTCAGATTCTCAGCCAGCGCTTTCTGTCCCTAGTGGAAAATCACCAAAAAAAATGAAAACACCAGGTTTTTCTGCTTTTCAGGAATCTGGAGAACAAACAAGAGTTTCTAATTCGTCTGCAAAAGATGTGAATTGACCCTGATGCCCCAGTGTCCTTCCACTTGAGATCACACTTATTCTGAGAAAATAATGTCCCCAGTCTCTCCGCCTGTGAGTCCTGCCAGAAGAGCCCACATTCCAGTGCACCCAGGACTGGACCAGTGCGCTGCCGGCAACACGATGCTGGGAAGCAGGAGAAGCCACGCCAGCTCCCATTCCGCAGTGGGGACCTACGGGCACATCCCTGTGCACTATCTGGGCATACTCCCATGGAAGGGGAGAGCCTGGTCCACCCAATGCTGAAGTTCCCATCGCCGACACTGGAGCGTGTTCACACGATGGCTTGAATGACTCTCGCAAACCTTTTACGTAGGCACCGTGGCTTGTGTCAGTTACTCTGGTTTCAAACAGGTGCACGTAAGCCTTGTTTTAAGCAATTGGCTATCGTCCCAAGAGCAGACAAGGCCAGAATTAATTTTCTCTGTTTAATTTACGATTCAACAATTTCATTCTAAAACTGTACGCCGGCGCTGGGGGACTGGCAGGTGCATTTAATCAGTACATAAACCATACCCAAGCACTCCTGTTTCTTCTCATTCCTGCGCTCTCTCGCACGAGCACACCATTCCTCACACCCAAGCTGCTGCTTCGCTTTCTCTCCTCTTTCCCTTTTAAATGGCACAGACAGCTGACGAAGAGCCAGGCACTCACCTTGACCCAGACTCCAAGCTCCATCAGACTTTCTCAGCAGGAACAGCCAGGCTTGAAATGAGAGGTAATGCGTGGCAGGTGCTCCCAGGGGACTGGCCAAAAATAAATGCACTCTCCAGTTAGTTAATTTCCATCTGAGTACTACTAACATTTCTCCTTTAAGAGTGCAGCTAAAGCTTTTGATTTAGGCAAGGCGAGGAGGTTCTGTGTTTGTTTGCAGGAGCAGTGGCAGACCCAGCACGCAACAGGGAATACCGAGACCCATTCCAAGCACCGACGTAAGGCACCCGTGGTCCCCATACAGACAAGGGATCTTCTGGGTGTGATTCGGAGCACTGTAATTCGGAACCTGCCTCTCACCTTCGATTATAGCAGGAGTCTAGACATCTAATTTAGGCAGAGAAATTACATACTTAAAATTAGCTTGTACAAACATCCCCCGATGCATCAGTTCTGTAAGGAACCAGACAGGAGGCTCTCTGGGAAGATGGTTATGGCGAGAAGTGCTCGGCGCTTGGCAGGTGGTGAGCAGCGCAGCCAGTCTGTTTACGGGGAGCTCTGCTCCGCCGTGACTTCCATGGGGTGAGCCACCACCGCCAGCCACAGCACGCCGCGGGCTGGGGGGGCACCGAGCCCCAAAGACCCCTATCTGCTTCCCTCAGCTCAGCTTCTGGCTTCAAAGGAGGAAAGTCTGCTGGAGCTCAGCTCCGGCACAGCACCAGAGCCGGCAGCCCATTGCCCAGGGAAACCTGCTCCTTCCTTCTCCACGGTGATGCAAATGTGACGGAAGAGACTGGGAATATCCCCGAGTCCCTTAACCGCAGGGCTGCTGGGGCGGTGCAGGCTGAGGGCTGCTTGTAGCCTTGCCATCTCATACCACTGCTTGCTGCCTTTTTTTTTTTTTTTTTTTTTAAGGAGCCACTTGAATCATAACTTTAATCAAGACTTTAGAAAACAAGGCATTTAGAAAATTTGACCAGATGCATTCCAGCTTCATAAGAGAATTTGAAAGACCCCCAAATTAGCAAATTTTTTACTTAAGAAAGAATTGTTGCATTTGGAAACAGGGCCATAAAACAACAATACCTCAGGCAGGAGATGGGCACAGGTGGAAATGTAATTCAGCCTCTGAAATTGCTCATTTGAAATTGTGTATAGTATTTTCATTTTCCATCACAGATAACTGTGTGACAAGGCTATGTCATTGCAAACATGACAGCTCATTCTGCTTTTAAAACAGCAGCACTTCAGTAGCAGCTAAATTGATGCTTTTTATGTGTCCATCACTTATCAAGGGTAATTGATTAGTGCCTGTGAGGGGTTCCGAGATCTAACGGATTATGTGTTCTGAGCCTGCTAAATTATTTGAATAGATTTAGGAAGAAAAAGATTCTAAATCAGATTTTTGTCTGACCCAGCGTTACCTTTCACAATCAGCATTTCTCCTTCCCTTTAAACGTCTTCTTGCTCAGAGAGACAAGACCGTGCTAAGCCCAGGGAGCAGATTTTCAAAGGCAGAAAAAAAAAAGTTAAGCATGATACCTGTTAAAACATAATGGGAAGCAAGTATATTTTCCCACCGAAAAATTCTCTGATGGCTGTGTCTTCCGCTATTTAAAGATTACAGCTTTAACCTAGCTCCAGAGAAGAAAATATAAAGGTCGTAGCCCCCTCAAGCTCGAAGGAAAGCAGTCCAAAGGGAAGACGGCACCGCGCTCCCGGACAACCCGAGGCGTGCGAGGCTCCAGCCTCGGCACAGGCACATCCTCAGCGGAGCAACTGGAAGTGTTTAAGCCTGGGCTGCCTGCCTCAAACACACCCCGAACCAAGAATAGCCTGGGCTGCCGGGCACAGGTCAGGCGATGCTGAGTCACTTGCTGGCCGGTCCCCAGCCTCTCCAGCTGCCTTGGGCTCGGCCTCCCTTAAAGCCACAACTTGTGCCCGTCGCACAGCTCCGGGGCACGGCCGCCCAGGGAGGGCACCCTCGGATGTGGGCGGGTTTAGCCAGCTGCGTGGTTCCGACGTGAATTCCCGGGTCGTACCCGCCCCGTTTCCCTCCAGCTTCGGAGCGCGGCACTGCCGCTGCCTGCCAATTAAACGCTGCATTCATACATTTCTGCGTAATTATGAATCGACTCACAAGCATTGGTGCGCACCCCGGGCTCACACAGAACGGCAAACAATACACTGTCACGGGTTGCATCAGCTGCTCCGATGCTCTCTCATGCCTTCAGGCTTGCTAAAGCTGATCTAACTCTAATATAATAGCCTTTTTACCCGCCTCCTCCCCCAACAATCACCAGAGGCTTGGAAAGGCATTGAAATGCAAATAGCTGATGGAGAGGTTATTGGGGAACCAGGGTGGGAAGGTACAAATGTTGCCCTGCTAGTTTCCTTTCAGTTTGACTCAAACGGGACTGTAATCCTGATTTTCTCTTTGTATAAATAGGAAGAGAGGCAATATTGTGAAGGCATGGATAGCTTTGTGGAGCAGCTGAACCACATCTTCTCCCGCTTAGCTCCTCTGTAACCTGGGACCCCTGTTCTTCCCGTTAGTTGCTGCAGCAGCAGAGAGAATTGCACAGTACAGACGCGTACGCAACTCCGATGGGATGATACGAGCACGCCAAACTACACCAATTTACTGAAACCCGCTCTGGTGTGCGGTTTGGAGACCTTCCCCCCCGCAGGTTTGTGGAAGGCAAGGCACTGGGAGCCATAGAACCTGCAATCTTCTACGTGGCCATAGATGAAAATCAGCAATAGAGCATCCCTCGCCCGGCCACATCCTTCAACCTGGGCACTTCCAAAGAGGACTGTAACTCCTCCATGGTCTATTTGCTCACTACCTTTTCAAGTGATGCTCCCACCAAGGGCAAAAAGGAAAAAACACTGTCTGCACCCAAGGCTGTCCCAACACTCGGCTGGAGCAGACGGTGACAACAGTATCTCCCAACTGCTGTAAGGTGGGGTGGGACTAGGACAATCCAGACACTTCTTCAGGCTTTCGTTCCCCGCTAAAGCTTTAGGAATTACTCCTAAATGCAGGCTGCTTCCTCACCCCCTTTTCTGTAGTGAAACAACCTATAAATATCAACAAAGATGATATTTACTTTATTATTAACAATTCCCTCCCCCCATTTTAAGAGAGCTGTAGAGAAGAGGGTCCAGCACCTGGTGCACAGGAACTACAAGGGGCAGCTTTTTTGCTTCGGCAAGGAGGTGGCTGAGGGCAGATCTAATCACAGCTTACAGATACTTAAGAGCAGTTATTACGATGACAGAGCCAAACTCTTCTTGGCAGTGGCAGGCAACACAGCAGGGGGTGATGCCCAAAGAAGCGGTCAGGGTCAGTGGGAGGGTCAGACTGGACCCAGGGGAATCTCCTCCACTGTGCGGTAGGGCAGCACTGCTGCAGGTCACCCAGGGAGGTGGGGGAGCCTGCACCCCTGGAGGTTTTCAACTCCCCATCAGACAAAACCACGGCTGATGTGACCTGCTGCCCGTGGGCCCCGCTCCGAGGGGGCGTTTGAGCTAGAGACCTCCAGAGGTCGCTTCCAGCCAACATTTCTATGGCTCCGTAACCTCCACGTTAAAAACTTGGCATGAAAGGGTGAAATTGCAGCAGCTCCCCCCACCTGCGCTCCTGCGGAGCCCCTTCCCGGCAGCGGGGCAGAGCACCCACGCCCGGCACCATCGCCCCATCCCGGCGCCACCGCTGCCCCCAGCCGGCAGAAACGGCCCCCACAGCCCCGGGGTGCTGCCCTC
>VXBH01004209.1:3689-26296 GCA_013400035.1 Rynchops niger | reverse complement strand
CTGTGCGACAGGGCCAGGCCCGGCCAAAGCCATTCCCCAGCCACCCCTTGTCCCCCCCACCCCCGGGCTCTGACCGTCCCCGCCAGCGCCTGTCCCCTCTCCCCCCGCTCGGCGGCTGGGGGATGCTCCTGCACAGGTATCTGGCAGATACGATGGCTCTAAACCCGTCATTAGATGGTGATAGCGGTGATTAAAGCATCTCAGAATGCAGCGTACGCTTCTTTGTGACAAAGTGTCACAATGATGTTTAACCAAAATGTGCGGTGCTGCAGGTATAAAGCTCCATAGCAGCCCGTGTCTCGGATAATCCAAAAGAGAGGGAGTCATGGAGTCATCGAGAAAGGAGTTTGGTTTTGTCTCTCTCCTTACAGAGCTGTTGGATTAGCAGATTCTCTGTCTGACCCAGATTTCTTGGGCTGCTGGTTGTATTCTCACTCTTTTTTTAGTCCCACTGCTATTTCTGCAGATCAGAATAGCCTAACCCAGAAATCAGTCCTAGCTGGGCAGTAGCGAGGAAGATAGGGAAAAAAACCATGCTTTTTTGGGGGGGAAGGAAGGGGGAATTAAAATCAATGCAAAGTTTACCACAATTCTTTGACTGTTTCCTTTAAAAAAAGAAAATCTCTTAAAAAGCTGATTGTTTGAATAGGAAAAAAAGTCCTCTTAAAGGTTGCACAGACAAAATAGACAGCAATTATGTAAAAGGGCTTGGGAAAGTTTTTCTAAAAAAATCCAGTATTAGCTAGGAGGTACCTGTCAAACACAGACTGGTTAGAGGATACTGGCATCAAAACGAAGAGTGAACTGGGCTGCGAGCAGCTTTTGCTGCTGGAAGAGATTAGGTTTGCCGTGAGTCAGCCTGGAATTAGTCTCCGTTTGCGTTAGGTACTTACGTGCTCGTGCACCTGGAAGGGTAACAGCATGGTATGGAGTTGCCTATGCAATGTAGCGGCTACATTTTTAAGTGGTGGATATCAGTTTGACAGGCTGAGCTAAGAGACTGGGCATAAAGCCCTGATTTTAGATTAAAATAATAATTTTAAAAATCTGATTATTCAGCAGTAAAGCTGTTTGCATTCTGTGTTGCATGCAGCGTGGGCAAAGGAAAACGCTGTTCTGTTTCATTTTGGGGCGCTGCGCTGCAGGGTCCAGCTCTTAAATACCCTTGGCTGTGTTTGTATCAAAACAAATTTCACTGAAACGTTTATAAATCATTCCTGCCAGCGCAGGGCTTCCCAGGTAGTTGAACAACATTAAATTCAGCTCCTGTCTGAGCTGCTCTGAGTTGCCTCTCCTAGAAATAACTATATAAAGGTAAGGGAGCTCTGCATTTGCAGCCTCCTCTGGGCAGAGCCCCGCCGACACTGGGCGCGTAGAGATGAGAGACTGGTGCGTGGCTTCAGCCTTCCACGTGGTCTGTGGTTCCTCACCCCGTGTTTATTTCCATCGTGGCTCTCCCGACCCAGCGGTGGGTGCCTGCTCCTCCCTCCGTCTCCTTCCCAAGGGTTTTGGAGCAGTTTTGCAGGGCCCTGAGGGAGGCTCCGAGAGCCCTTCCCCACCCAAGCACGGAACTGGCCGTTTGGGTACCAGAGCATCCTCCCCACCCTCGTCCCGTGCCCACAGGAAAATATCAGGTGGTGGTAAGGATGTGGGTTTCTGAGGCAGGGTTTTCTACCCCAGCTCCTCAGTACAGCAGCAACAGAAATCAAATTTCTTCATTGCCACTATTCGTTAGCTTTTTTTATGGCTGCTGCTTCTGAAACAGTCTTTCCAGCGCTTGCTGATGGTGGGTCACAGACAGCCCGGTCTCTTGCAAGCTCAGAGGCTTACACATTATCGAGAACAGCAAACTAGACAACAAAACTGGTACTTAGCGTGATTCCTGCGGCTGAGCTCCGGCTCCACCACTGACAGAAGAACGATGCGCATCTTGGCTGAGGCTGTCCAGTAAAGCAGGAACAAAACCCCACTTTCTAATTGAAAAATATGGTAGGTTTGGGGTTTTTCTTTGGTCAAATTCCACTGCGTTTCCCTTCCTATGTGACTGTGCGCTTCAGTGCCCAGTGGGCTGTTGGACACAGCCGTGCTGCATCCATCCCTGCATCCGAGCTGCTGTGCGTCCTCTGCCCTCGCCACCTGTCTGGTGGTGGGTGCGATGCTGGAAATAGGAATTGCCCGTTTCCCAGAGCTGTGAGACTCCGGCGTATTCCCGCAGTGCAGTGAGGGGCAGAAGCATTACAGTGTTTTCAGGTAGTGGAGGAAACCAAATGCCCTGCAAAGCCTTTCCGGAGGTGAGCATTCCCTATGCTAGCGCATTGCATGTTATTTCAAATGCACAGATCCGTGGCTTTTCCAGAAACTAGTTATGTTTGAGTCATCCAGGGTTAGCCGTGTGTTTGTGCAAATGGATAAGGAAAACGGTCACGCAAGGAACTTTCCACAGCTGTGTTTTTTCCCTCTCCTGTCCCCGCTCTTGTGGTAAGCCAGTACAGAAATGCACTGATGTGTTTTCATGGAACGATGGCAAATTTGACTTCTGAGGCCAGTGTTCTTGCAGGGAGCGCAAGGTTTCCTCTTGCAGGCCAGGCAGAAGGGGTACGTCCAGATTTTATGCTTTATGTTTGGCAAGAAAAGCTTGAAGAAAAACTTCATGGTGACAAACGATCAATGAGAATGGTTGGGCATGTCCTCCAAAGCTGCAGAATCAGCAGTGACGGGCGACTCTTCGCATTGTCATCCCGTGTCTTAATAGACAGCGTCTCACAGATCACCTCTCCTCTCAAGTGTGACTACAATATCCCACCAGCAATTACAATAATTACTTAAATGTGAAAGTAATATTAGACAGTATAATTAGCTATTTATAACTGTTGCACAGATGGCTGCAGTTACTGCAGGCGGCTCCGCTGCACAGTCGCTGCACAACAGTGCCCAGCCGAGAGCGCAGGGAAAGCAGAAAGGAGCCAGCTCTTTTCCAGATGTTTTTCCAGGTGTCCGGGCTCTGCTTTGCTGCAGGCAGTGGTGGACACAGCTCGCAGAAGAGGGGATGCCGGTGCCGGGTGACACGCCGGCTCCGTGCCCATCACTTGCCGGGGTCAGTCACCGCGGTTGTGCTGGGAGAGTCGCAGGGAGGAATTATTTGGAGGAGAAGTGAAAGCCTTGGTTTGGCATTGCTGCCGAAGCTGAAGGAGGTAGCAGCGTTGGGTGAAACATTTACCTGCGCTAAAAATCTTTGTTATAATACATTATTGTGTTATTAAATTTATAATTACCAGGCATCAGCAGTGAGTCAAAGTAATACATTTAAAGAATAATTTTTGCTTTGATAGGGTCTTTAGCGCGTATGATAAAGTGGGAGAAGTTAAATTGGTTTTCTTACAAATTATCTCTGATCTTTGAACAAATATGCATTAATTAAATGTACCATGCCCAGATATTTATGTACAGAGCTTTGGAAATAATTAATTTCCATACTTCTGCTTGGATTTTGGAAATTTTCTTCCACCAGCCTAGTGATATCTATGCTTGGAAACAGCCATTTAACTCTTGGGCTTTTTTTCCTCTACAAAAATGTAATTTTTTTCCTTACATCTGTTGCAGCCATTTCAGCCCTTAAAGCACATAAAACAGAAGAGTCTATTGATCTCCAGTGTTGACTAGAATAAACTTTTAGGACTGCTCAGTTTAAAAACAAATGTGTTTCTCCTTGGAAAAATATCTCCTGGAGGTTTAAGGCATTGACTTTACAATTAACTAAAGGAAAAACTGGGGTTTTATTAGACAGCGCTTCTGAAGGCACTCTAATAACAAAACATATGTTTAATGAACTACGTAGCAGTGATGGCAAAGAGAAAACCTTTGCAATAATTCCTTTGTAATCTGATTGACTGATATAATTCACAACTTGTGGAAGAACTTGAATAAAGGAAAATGGGAGAAGATGAACGTAGCATATCAAAACGCAGAACATGAAAAGACTTTTTTTGAAAAGGAAACTTCAAAGTTGGGGATCCAGATGCTGGAGTCACTAGCTGTGATTTGGGATGCAAGCACAAGAGTGTTTGCTAAGTGAATGACGCTTTTGAGAAGAAAAGGGAGAGCCCCAGTACAAGCACATTAGCCATCGCAAAGCGAGGGGCAAACGCTTTCTGTAGACTTGCAGGGATTTCAGCAGAGCCGCACAGGGTCAGGCTTGGTTTTGATCTTCTGAAAGCTCCGCCTGCTGGTGCGATGCGGATGAAGTTAATGCTAATACGTATTTCCAAAACTGTCTTGTAGTCACTCCAAAATCCTTTTTCATTGCTTTCCAACCTTGCCTGAGAAACTCAGAACATCATTGTGGTTGGAGTAGCGAGGCCGCAGGCAGAAAAGCTGATGCTGAGTGCAAGCTCCTCATCCCTGAGATACCCAACCACACAAGCTGCGTCTTCAGGGAAGGAGTGGGGCAGGTCTGCTGTAGGGATTCGGTGCTGGCATGACGTGTGTGTGGAAAAGCCAAAGAAAGCAAAACCAGAGGCATTGGTAAGATTTTGGAGGTAGCGTCTCAGACAGGGAGGATGGATGCTGTGAACAGCATTGTTCTGCTGTTGGGAGGCTCCGCAGGTGAGGGACAGCTGGCACGGGGTTGTCTCCAGCAAACAAGATGCTGGGGACAAATAATTGCTCAGCACTTTGCTTGCCTTTTGAAATGCTGTCTTTGCCCGTGCAGAAAGAAATCTGGGTAGTTGGAAGAAGTTGGCTCAAAGTTGGAAGAACCTTCATAAGGATGCACCCCTGGCTAGGTGTTCAGGGGTAACCAGTGCGGGCTCCAGGAGGGGAGGAGGCAGGAGCTAAACAAGCAGAAGAGGTTTCCAGCCCCAGCTGGGGTGACAAAGGAGGTGCTTGTGCTGCAGAGGGACATGAGATATGTGACAAAATTTCGAACAGCACATTAATCTGTGACCATAAAGTGTTGTCTGCTGACAAACGTGTGCTTTTAGGGGTAGGAGCTTAGGGAAAAGTCTCTATCTCAGATCTCTGTGTGACCTATATGGGGTGAAAGCAAGCAGCCTGGTGGAGCACATGTCTCCACAATGACCAGCCACCTCTGTTCAGGTGTCCCGGATACTGCAGGACTTGGGTCATCTTTCCAGACAATACAATCTGAGCAAAGCTAATACCAGACCCCATCTACCTTGTTTGGAGTAAAAACCTCCTAGAGTCCCATCCTGCCATCCAGTACATAGCATTCCCCTCGGAAATTTGCATAGTTTCCACTACGGAGCCTGAGCATACCCCAGGGTACGCTCTCATGCTGTGAAGAGGTACAAAGACCAAGAATTGGCAAAACTTCCCCCTTGCCCAGCACATTTTCCCACCCTGGAAGTTCTTTTTGCCAGCAAAATCCCCATGCATCCTTTCCCCAACACAACGCCGGTCTGAAGAGGTCGCAGCCCCCCAAAGCCAAAGCAGCCAGGGCGATGCGTCCAGCTGTGCAGGCCTGCCTGAGCATCCCCCTCGCCCCCAGGCACCCCCCTGCTTTCTGACCCGGGTACTTCAGCTGGGGTGGGTGTTCAGCCTGGCCCCACTCGCCGGGCATCAGTTACTGCTGCTGGTGACAGACTGTCTCACGCACTGTCAGGAGACCCTGAGCGGATGCCATGCAGTTTGTGTCTAATTATTTGCCAGGAAACCGGAATTTGTTATTTCCAAGAATCCATAGGACAGCACTAAGCTTTGAGCTGGTGCGCGTTCTTAAAAATGCACATAGGTCCCAGTACGTGTCTTTAGCCTCATGCAGAAAATAGAGCATTTTTAAGTGAGGTTAAACATATGTTTGAAAAAAAGGTATATTCCTTCTCCTTCTTTCTCTTTTGTAATGACGGTCTTAACCGAGTGAATGGTTTAGATACTTTTGCAGAGGAAATCTCAGAGCCGTTACACTTGAATTAAAGCACCAGTTTACAAACAGTTCATTTTGTAAGTGTTGGTGTTATTTCCTCCACCAGTAGGGTCAGACGGAGCAAGGGACCTGTTGGTGGATTTCTCTTTGAACTCAGTGAGCTCCTATTTTTATGTTTGTATTGTTTCATGCCACATCAATAGCAAGTGGTGCTTTGGTTATAAAGGCAGCTGTTCCCCTGGTGATAGGAGGCAAAGCCGGGTTGCTGTGCACCTCCTTCTTCTACAGAGGTGTTTTAGCTCAGGATTATACAGCTTTAAAAAAAAATTGACATTTTAATTATAATCATTAAATAACTTTTTTTTAAAAAAACCTTGAAATTCTGTAACAGAAACTTTCAGAATTTGCCCTGATAAGTTGTCATTGACTTAACAGAAACATTTTTTTTCCCCTGGCAGAAGTATTTCAGCAGACCTTTCCCACCTGCATAACAGAGGGCTCTGCTTTTCCCTCCCAGTAGTGCATCTGGGAGGTGATGGGAATGCAGTGGGTGCTCAACAGCCGGCTGTGGGCGCAGGCCCCGGGTGAAGCTGGCTTTACCTCCCCAGTTGCAGACACAGCCTGTGCTGGGCACGGGGAGCGGCAGAGGCTGGATGCACACCCCAAACTCTGCTTCCCAGGGGACTCCTCTATAAAAGCAAGGAGCCAAACCCACCTTATTGAAAATGAGCCGGTGCAAAAGGCTGAGGGATGTGGCACAGCTTCCCATCACAGGCTCGACCAGCAGCTCCCCTTGCCATGGGTGAACCAAGAGGGATGGTCTCACAGCTGGTGGGCTGGGTGGGGGTGGCCTGGCCCAGCTGGCCATGGCTAAAATCATCACCAGTTCCTGCTCCACCTGCTCAGAATTACTTCCAGCACATCTCTGTCCCTGCTTCCTCCTTGGGGGGTGCAGCCCCCCACCCTGTTGTCTCTCTGTGCTGGAAGCCCCTTCCCATGTCAGGATAGGGTGATCCCTTGGCAGCACTGCCTGGGTCTGTGATGCTCCGGGGAGCAGTGGAGCCACCTCACCAAAACCGGTGGGTAGCGGGAGTGTGGCTGGGCCAGCCCTGTGCATCTGCAGACAGCGAGCAGCAGAGGCTGTATCCTACACCATGGATCCTCCCCATCCAAATCCCCAGTGCCATGGACAGGCCAGCAGGCAGCTGTGGGCGCTGCACCACAGCCGCTGGGCAGGAGCCCTGCATTGCAGGCTGCGGTGACAGGGACAGATAAATGTCTCCAGCCAGTGGAGAGGGCTGCGGCCCCCCGTGCTCTCCCAGGGCCGTGCTCCATCTGCCAGCATCACCCAAGTCTTCATTCCCACTATCGCTCCGCTTCTGATTGTTAATAGCACGGTACGGCAGGAGCAGCACATCCCAAGTGATGAACCAGCATTTTTACCGTGTAATTCCCTATTTACCTACTTTTAACTACAGCATCTTCTCTTGATCTTTATCTGATGAGAGTAATCTCTTTCCGTCGGGAATCGGGTGATAAGCATTTAATCTCCCGCTTCAGTTTTCTTTGGGCTCCTGCATCGCTGGCTTTGTCATCAGTTGTTCCACGCTGGGTTATGAACAAAATGCTTTCATGCCACAATTTGTTGTCTGGTTGATAAACAGACGTCTTTAGCCCTAGGCAAATTCATAGTCATTGCTTAACGTAGAAGCAGAAATCAAGTGGCTAATGTGAATGTACCTCGTAATCTTTCTGAGTGGACAGCAGGCAGGAAAACATGAAAGCACCCCAATTTTCAGCCCTGCAGCCACAGACATAGAAGGAAAAGGAACTTGCTGCGTTTTCTGACCATCCCTAGGGGTCACGAACCGAGTTGGGGTCCGTGTTTCCCACCCTGTGCCTGGTGAGGCTGGGCTGGCCGAAGGGCAGGGGCAGCGCACCGGGATACAGGTGATGCTGCCTCCAAAGTGGTTCCAGCTCAGATCCTGCCTCCTGCTCCCGGCCTGCCCTTCCCTGGCAGGGCCGGCTCTCAGCATCCCCGCACAGGGCCGTGGCCATCCATCCCCTCTGCTGCGGGGACACCAGGCTGGTCCTTGCTCGGGAGCAAGGTCACAGCACCCCCGTGTCTCCCCTTCCCTACCTGCGGGAACGGTAATCCGGTTCTCCGTCAGACCCCAGCATGCTGCATCTGGAGGGGAGCGAACCCAGTCCTGGATGACACACTGTTGGATCTTCTGTAACCTGAGAAAGTCACCTTTAACCATTCCCTAACCCAAGCAGCAGCATCAGTGCTAATTTCCCCTTGCAAACTTGCAAGGGGAAAATGCAAACCCAAGTGCAAACTCTGCCACTTGCAAAGTGTTTGGGGTCTGGGAATAAAAAAATTATGCCATCCACATCCTTTCCCCCTTTAGGTATAATACATCATTCTTCTTTAAAAAAACCCAAACCAAACAAACAGCAAAAGAGCGATAAGAAGAAACAACTCCCTTTCCCATCAGATGCATCTTTGAATTATCAAGGGTTACCTGAGGCATTTTCCCAGAGAGGGACAGAGATTTGCTCGCTAGGCTCAGCAGCGGAGCCCGCGAGGGCTGGGACAGGCTGGGCTCCCCCTGCCCTCCTTAGCCCTTGGCCACAATGTCCCTGTACCCAACCCAGGCATGGAAAGCTGGGCACCATCCCATCCTCCTCGCAGGTACAGCTGGGCTCAGGCACTCCCCAGAAAGGGAGGAACCTTAAATACTTGTGCTCAAAACCTTCCAGCCTTTTGCTCCTGATGCAATTGATCTGGGACTAATTGAAAGCAGGTTTTGGCAATGCTGCAGCAGAGACCTCTTTGACACGAACCTCAAAGAACAACTGTCTTATTAAAGTTGCTTAGAAAATGTCACCTGCTGTACACGTGGAGGTGTCAGAGCGCTTTGGAAACCTTGAAAGCTTTGAGTCCTGATACTGAAGAAAACCATTTCGATTGGTGTCTTCTATTGCCTGAACAGGGCTACTCACTTTCCAACCGCCCTGGGGTGGAAGAAGACCTGGTGAAACATTTGTTTCATGTGGGGTCAGAGAGAGGATGGTTCTGTGGAGCCAGAGATGGGGGGGACCCGTGCAGTGGCCACCGGTCCAAGGCATCCTGTGAGAAACCCCGACACGGAGCCTTTCCTAGCTCCGGTAGTGCTGCCCTTGATGGGGCTTTGCTTTTCACTCCGAGCTGTCGAGGGTTGCTGCCAGCACCCGGAGGTGTTCGTCTGCCCGTGGCTGGGGGGTACCGCTCTGTCCCGTGCTTTTGGGGAGCCTGGGGTGCACGAGCCGGTCGAGGAGCTGCTGATCTCCCGTGGAGCTGAGGGCTCCAGGCCAGCCTGACGCTCTGCAGCCTCGCAGGAGTCACACACTTTGAGGAGATCACACGTTCAGCAGATCAAGCCCTCGGCGGTCCCTTCATGGAGCTTGCCACTGCGGGGGATGGAGTTCATGGCACTGTGCAGCCATACTCCTCCTTGGGGTTGTCCCCAAAGAGTGGGGTGGGAATTGCATTAAAGGACGCACAAGGGTCCTTCGCTGTGCCACAAGCACCAGGGCTCCTCCGTGCCCTCCCAGCCTGCAGGGACAGGGTGGTCTCTGGGCACCAGGGCTCCTCCGTGCCCTCACTGCTGTTACACTGGCCTGTGTCACATCGCGTGGCAGTGGCTGATGTGACATGGCACGAGCCCCTTGGTTCCCCCTCCCTCGCCTTGTGTGCGTCCCTGGGCTGGGCACAGATGTCGTGTGGCTGCCCGTGGGTACGTCACCCTCAGGATTAGCCCATCTCTAGCAGAGCCGCAGTGTCTCGGGGCCAGCTGGCAGTCGCAGCCCCCCCGGCTCGCAGCTTTAACATGGTGACAGGCTGACACCGACACCAGCAGAGCAGTCAAACGCGTAGAAACGCTTTGTTTCCCTCTGACAGCAGATTTGCTCCCTTGTGTCTCAATCCCCAAGCGAGCGGAGGAAGACCCCTTTGGACACTCCTGCAGCCTCTAAGCTGGCAGCCCCGCACTGGCTTGAAAAGCAAAATCGACTGGCAGGGACCAAACTGCTCCACTAATAGTCTTTCTCGTCTTGTGTTTTAAATAAAATGTGGGAATACAGTAATAGCCACTGGTTTGAATCGGTGAGACTGAGAGCAGGTGAAAGAGAAACGTCGGGAAGAGGGAGAAAGTTAGGATGAGAGTTTATCATGAAGAAATGCCTCCGGGTTTGAGGGTGTTTTCTGCCCCTTTGGGAGCCATCTGGGTGGTCATGGAGGCTGGTGGTTTGGTGGTGGAGGTTGGGTCCGTTTGACGATGGAGGCTGGTAGATTTGGTGGTGGAGGCCGGGTGGGTTTGGTGATGAAGGCTGGTGAGTTTGGCAATGGAGGCTGGTGGGTTTGATGGTGGAGGCTGGTAGGTTTGGTGTTGGGAGCTGCTGTTTTTCCAAGAAGGGCAGCGCTGGGGGAAGAGGAGGCTGGTGACAAAGCTCCTGCCTGCAGAAAGGTCTCTTCACACATGCCAAAATGCAGAAGGAAGCGGCCAGCGCCTGTCCTCAGCTTTCGAGATTTCCGTGCAGCCTCTGTGCAGGCTCTCTGCAAGCCAGTTACCAGATGTGGCTGTTGGAAAGAGAAGACCAGGGCACTTCCCTCTGGGGTTTTAAATCTTGCTGTGGAGGAGCGAGAAAGGCTGCATGAGATGGCAGGGGATGAGAAACTCCTCCCTGTGTGCTTTTGTCTGGTCTCTGCAGAGTGACCTCCCAGTGCGGCCGTGGTGGAAGAGGCTGAGGCGCTAGCTGCTGCCCGGGGCTGTGGGACACCGCGGAGTGTGTGAGGCAGCACTGCTTCTTCGGGTGCTTTGGAAGCAACCTGGAGGTCTGTTCTTCCACCCGAGGTGGACACAAGATGCGTTGGGACCTTGGCGCAGCCCTCAGCGTGATGCAGGGTGGATGGACACCAGTGTCTCTCGAGCGTTCAGTGCCTGGGGGACCTCCTAGCGAGGGCTTGCCTTCTCCTGCCCAGCAGGATGGTGGCCTTTCTGGTCCAACCCCCCATCGTGGTGCTTACGGTGTCTGCTGAGGTGGAACCTGGAGCCCACCAGCTGCAGGCTGGGTTTGCTGGTTGTGTTTTCCTTGCCACCTCCATCACTGTTGCCGGGTGCCGAGCATATCAGGGGTGCCACCTGCCCCAGATGCCTTGCCCGGAGCTGCAGACAGCAGTGCTCGCGCTGCCCATCCTGCCCCAGCCGAGGAGAAGCCAGAACTGGAGCTGCTGTGAAGCAGGGGGACCTGGTGGCGCTGGGGACAATGGGGGCGACGGAGCCTGTGTGGGTCATGGTGGCTCACGGTGGCTTGGCAACAACGTGCTGATTTTTGCAGAGGTTTTTAGGCATTTCTGTTAATAGGTTTCAAACATAACCACCATTAGTCCCTCCACAAAGAGAAGGTCTTCATTATGCAAATTCTCATCTTGCAGCTTTATTCATGTGCTTCCTGGCAGGCTTTCCTTTAATCTCAAGAGCAAGATTGCTTGGAATTACCATATACCCTTGTTAATTGCATAAAAAAAAAAAAAAAAATTCAGCAGAGGTTGTTTTTGCCATAATCAAGAGTGATTTTGATTAGTACTTGTGGAAATCAAAATGTTTCACTGGGAATGGAGAATGAGGGCGGCAGCGTTGCCTTGTCCCAGGCGGGGAGCAGGGCCGTCCCGGCTGGGGGGCTATGTCCCCCGGCTCTCGCCTGGATGTGCGCTGGGACAGGGTGATGTACCCCCAATGTCAGCTGTCGGTCCCACTGCCACGGGGGTTGCAGGGGGCTGAGTTTCTCCCCCATGTCGCTTCCCAGCTGAGCCCTGCCTCTCCTCTCCCCGGCGGGCTGCCGGCAGGGATGTTTGTGCAGGAGATGTCCCTGGGCAGTCTGTCTGTCTGCCCTGGCAGCGGCCAAAGAGCTGGAGGAAGTTCAGGGTCTGCTTTTAAAAGCAGGGCTAACTTCAGGAGGAGATCTGTGTTGAGAAGACAGCCTGGGCATGTCTCCGGAGAGGAGTACAGCTGCTCTGAGGCTGTCCTTACCCACCAGCGCTGATCCCAGAGACCATCTGTAAGGCTCCTAGGAGCTCTGCTCCCCCTATGCACATGGGACTGTGCTTTGGTCTTAGTAGTCAGCAAGAACTCACGATTTGTAACCAACTTGGCACTTGCAAGTACATTTGCCACGTGTTTTGCAGGCGGCTGGGGCTGGCGCCCAGGCAGTGGTGATGGAGAGCATCAGCCAGTCCGGAGCTGTGGTCTGTGCTGCTCCAGGAGAGGTCCCCAGGGACCCTGGGTCCCCGAGGCACCCCAGCTGCTGCAGAGCAGACCTGCACCCACGGAGGAGCAGCCGTTTGCTCCCTGCAGACCTTTGGGGCTGTAACTTTGCTGAGACGTTGGGAAAGGCCGCTGCGAGGATGCAGTCCAGCAACCGGCAGCACGACACAGCCCTGCATCCAGAAACTCTCCATCCCCAGCGCCCCACAGAGGTGCTGGCGTGGCTGTGGGTGCCCTGGACTGGGAACCGCCTGTGAGTGCCGACACTGTAACTCAGAGCCAAAAAGATGAGGTTGGTCGCTGGGGAGACCCTGGTGCTTTGGGTTACCTTGGCATGCTCTCCTCCGTCTCTCCCACCTGCTGCCCGCCGCATCGCTCCTAAGGTAGATGTACAAAAGTCGGGGAGTTTGAATTACTTTCCGCTGCCCTTGTACCTGCTTTGCATTCTCCCATAATCTCCCGGGCTGTCAATCTCGTACCGTCGCGGGCTCTCAATTCCCAGGGAAGCTAAACACATATATATCACACAAAGAGATCCGTGGGCTGGCACTAAAAATGGAATACACCTCACTCTGAGTGCTGCAGACGGCCTAGCTATGTACTGGGTGTGAATTATGATACTGTAATTCAAGCTTTGTCAAACCGTGGGGCTTAATTAGAATATATATATAATTGTAAAAACTAAAAAGCTGACGAGTACAATTGCGCGTTTGAGCTGCCTGCTACAGAAAATAATGAGGAGAGAATACATTAAAGGCACAAAACCCTTCTACCTTCAAAGAGCAGCTTGCTCTGATTAAAAGTAACCCCCGGCAAGGCGAGGGGACTCAGCAAGAGGCGGGGGGAGCCTGCGGCGCCAGCTCGGCCATCACTCTCACCTGTTTTACAGCCTTTACAGCCTCCACCCGGCGCAGATGCCACCTTGGAGTCCCCCCCACCTCCCCCTCTGGCATTGGGGGATTCATCTTAGGTACCACGAGATGACCCAGCTCAGTTTCTTTTGATTGTCATATTAAAAAAAACATACGGAAAACCCATCTTGTTTGCCCATTTCCCCCCCCGCCATAGACCTGCAGGCCTGCGGATGCTCCAGTGCCCTTGGCCAGCTGGCACACGGGGCCTGAATTGCCTCCCAGCCACCCCTGGGGATAGAATCACACAATCACAGAATCGTTTTGGTTGGAAGGAACCTTTAAGATCTCTGAGTCCAACCATCAACCTAATGCTGCCAAGACCACCACCAAACCCTGTCCCTCGGCACCACGTCTACACGTCTTTTAAAGACCTCCAGGGATGGCAATTCCACCACTTCCCTGGGCAGCCTGTTCCAATGTTTGATAACCCTTTCAGTGAAGAAATTTTTCCTAATACCCAATGTAAACCTCCCCTGGCGCAACTTGAGGCCATTTCCTCTTGTCATAGAATCATAGATTCATAGAATCGCCTCGGCTGGAAGGGACCTTTCAGATCATCGAGTCCAGCCATCAACCTAACACTGACAAAAAACATCACTAAGCCATATCACTAGGCACTACGTCTACCCATCTTTTAAGTACCTCCAGGGATGACAATCACTTCCCTGGGCAGCCTGTTCCAATGCTTAAAAGTGTTTTTGGTCCCAGCAGCCAGAGACAAGAGTTCTGCCAAGAGCCCAGTGCAAGGGTGGGGACAAAAACCCCAAACTAGTCTAGTCATCAGCCCCATCAAAGATCCCGTACTGCTCCCCGGCACTGAGCAACCAGTGGTGGATGATTTTGCATATCAGTGGTTTTATAGTGCGGTACCAGGTCGCAGGCAGCATGGGTATGTCCTACAGGGGAGGTGAAACGTCGGGGTGTGCAGGACCCCGACCGCTGAGCCTGCATTACAGACGGACACCACCGCAATGGGCTGCTCGTTGGCTCCAGGATGTAGGAGCGTGCCCCGGCTTCTCCCAGAGAATATAAACCCTTAGTGTAAAGATACTCTGTGCTGCTGGGTGTGCTCTGTGCGATGGGCTTGAGCTCAGAGCTTTGGGAGCCCCGGAGCCCCGCTCCTCCGGTGACCGCAGAGCAGGACCGGCGCCCCAGGAGCAAAGGCCTTTGCAGGAGACAGTGCAAGGAGCAGCAGCGCTGCCTCACAAAAAACCGCGTTTGCAAGGTAAACACGCGTGCCAAGTGCTGGGTTGGGTTTAAGCATCTGACTGTGAAGTGCCGGGTTTGTTACCGCTTAATAACCGAATAAAAGCACAAGGAGAGCGTTCAGCTCTGATGTGTCGGAGCGAGCAGGCAAGTTTGCGTGCCTTTGACGGCAGCGCTCAGTTATTGATCCATAAAAGGTGTAATACGTCTCTATAACACCTTTTGCATGAAACAAAGATGTTGTCAACTGCAATTAACTGGCAATCTATTATTAATCCCTGCCAACGCCGAGGGGATTCCTGGATTTAAGTTCCCCTGGAAAAGGATCTCGGTTTGCCATGGGCAGCAATGGGAAAGCCGTGGGAGACGGGCTGTGCCAAGCGCCGCACAGGGAAGGTTGTATGGGGTGATTCAGTGTGTTGACACTTCTCCCAGCCTTCCCTCGGACTGCCTGCACCCCCTCCCACTGCGGGGGCTTCCCCTGGGACAGACGAAGCCCAGGACACGTTAGTGGTTGCTGTTTTACATCATCCCCAAGAGGATGGAGGGCCCTGAGCCCTTTTTACCCCCAGGACCCACTGGTGTGCCAGCTGGCTCTTTGGAGGTTGATTTTTGGAAGCGGCACCCTCTTCTTGTCCTGTGGGGAGCGATGCCAAGGGGAGCTGTTGCCAAACCCAGGGAGGTGCAAGTGCTGCTCAGCCAGTGGGTCCGGTGAGCCCCCCAAAGCCAGACAGGGGGTGTTTGGGCTCATACATCAGAGGTGAAGCACAGGGAGGATGCGCTAACAGCAGGGCTCGGCGTGCGGCAAATCAGTGCCCTTAACATTTACTTAATCACAGAGAGCAGAGGGAGCGTGGTGAGAGCGCAGGGGTGGCTCCTGGCATACCAATGCGAGTCATGGTGGCACCACCATATCCCTCCTGCCAGCTCGCCCTGCCCACCATGGAGATGGGGAACCGAAACAAAATGCAGCGATGGCGCATTTCCCCCCGTCAGGTTTTTAGCACTTCTCATCCTGCCAGAGATGCGCTGAGGTTTTCCCCTTCCACCTTTTTTTAAACACAGTTTGAAATAGAAAGACAAGAATGACAGAACCCCACTGCTTCCTGAAACTCCAGTTAAAGGTGGGGGAAAAAGCCATGCTGGGAAAAGGAGCCTGCATAAAATTGCCGGAGTAGCAAACTTGGGATGGTCAGCCACTGTGATAATGAGCTTGTGGGGTCTCAGCAGGGACATGCTGGTGGTTCGTCAGCACCCAGTGCAAGTGGTAGAACTGGGCAGGTGTGTTTTCAGGGTCATGGATGATCTTGCACGTTCCGTACTTTGCTCATTTGCACCGCCACTTGATAACCCTGTGGCTTCATCCAGGCTGTCGGAGCGGGAGAGCATCGCCTGTCTGACGGTGCCAATCTTTCACCGGCCATAAGGTCCAAGAGGCAAATATTTTGTGGAGGGAGCGACAGGGCATGCAGGGGAGGCTGGGGGTGCCAAGCACAGCCCTGCCGTGCTGAGCAAGGGGCTCGTCCGCACGCCTTGCTCTGCGGATTTCGCACGGCGGTAACAGCTCCACCTGCGCCAGGGCATCGCCTGCCGCCAGCCGTTCCTCTGGGCTCACCGGGGAAGCGCTGGCATCCTTCATCTCTGTGAGAAACACAGCCCTGGGGCTGGGACAGCTATTACTTACACTCACACCCCCGGCAGCAGCTTAACCCCGAGCACTTTGCCAGGGGAGAGAAGCCTGTAGCGACTTCCCAGCCATAGATCCTGCATTTAACCCCCAGGTTTGCTGAGTGTGCATTTAAATAGATGGCAGATGGAACGAGATGTGATGTGTGAGTAAGTGAAACCGGAGCTGGAGGTGTTGCGGTACTTAGTGACCACTCCCAGTAGAAGTTTTTCACCAAAATGCTGATACCTGCTTTCTGATGGACGGGTACCTTCCCGTTGTTATTGTCCTTGTCAGTAAAGCTTTAAATTTATTCATGAAGCACGCTGGAGCTCAGGTGGCAATAGCTAAATCCATTTAGCAGTAGGAATAAGAGGAAAGCCATTTTAATGTTCTCTTGCAGTGCTGCAGTACTTAGCAAACCCAAAGGATATTAATTACTCAGCATGCTCTGAGATGTAAAAGCATGAATTTATCAAGACAAATACATTCGGAACTAGGGTAAGTCAACAGTAATTAATGCGACGCAAAAAAAGGCAGAGAAAGGAAGGATTAGCTGGCCCTATCGCAGGAGAACACGGTGTGGCACCGAGTTATCCTCAGGGTATTAGAAAGTGACTGGGGTTGTGGTAAGGCATCTCTCAGAAAAAAATCTGCCTGTGCCCGTCAGGTGTGTCCCTGGGATGGGGCTTTGGTCCGGGTTTGCATTACCGAGGCAGAGTCATGCAGGAGGTCTCTGAAATGCTAAGTCGCGCTTGGCAGCCAGCAGCAGCAATTTCATACAAAGCCTTTGATGTCGGAAGGCACTTGCAAAGAAGAGGTGCGTAGGGCTTTTTTTTGTTTTCCACCAAATTTGTCTGTGCTGTCCCAATGTTTTCACGGCATTTAGCAAATGTATAATTGTGACCACAGCCACAGCTGAGTGGCAGCTCGAGAGATGAATTGGTAGGCTCTCCTTGACAAATTTAAGCATAGCATTTGTTTTTATCCCGCATCCATTAGGGCAGACAAATGGAAAATCCAGAGATGACTGCTCTGCAATTTACCAGTCACAGCATTTGGAGAAGGCTGATGTCTTCCTCATCACCGATGATGGGTCAGGCTTGGGAAAAAAACAGAAAGCCCTTTAAAAACTAAAGCAATTTGAGCAAGTGAGTCTAGCCACGCCGTATTTAAAGGCGTTTTAGTTTGCAAGGAGCGAGTACAACTAGCGCTGATTCTTTGTCTCCAGGTCATGGGGACGACCCAGGTGGCTTCAACCTAGAAGATGCCCTGTATGACCCCAGCGACAAGCGACGTAAGTCACATTTATTTATTCTTTCAGAAAGGAGAAAACAAGCCATCATTAACAGATGCAATTTGTTCTTTGGGATCTGATGCTGCTGGGAGGGCAGTGGAGGATACGGGCTGCCTCCTTGTCTCTGCCCGGGGAGATGCAGTGTCCAGGCGTGCCAAGAGGTGGGACTGGAGATAGTCCTGGAGAAGCTGGTTGCTGACTGTGTGCCCTTCCCTTTACGATTCCTGAGCAAACCCCAGAGGCACACCAGTGCTTTGATGTAGCAATGGCACCGAACACGTCTTCTTGGCTTCCTCACATTCCTCAGTAACACCTACCATTGAACACGTCCCTCTTTGCCTGGAAGCTGGCGTGTTACCCATTCTCTGGCAGGTGAGGACAACCCCTGGAGTGTAGCTGGGTCCTTCCCTGGTCCCTCTGCCACGTGGCGCCTGGGGAAGGCAGATGGCACGTTGGGTTGCTGCTTTGCCTTGCTTAAGTTCAAACGCAACCCATCAGTTAAAGGAAGCTCAATCCTGAAGGTGGTGCCTTGCTGCTGGCACGCTGATATTTAGTATTTGGCTTTTAAATAGATAATTTTAATGTAATTTGGAGCTGGGCTGTGTTGCTGAGGGGATGCTGGTGCCTGGCAGAGCTCAGCCTCGGGCCTGGCAGGAGCAGCGGCGAGGCTGGGGGGCCGGCGGGAGGTTTGCACCACTCTGGCATCAGGAGATTTGGCGGAGCAGCTCCCATTTCACACCCAAAAGAGATAAGCTAACCGCCGGCGCAGCAGCTCCTCTCCCTCCCAGGGGCATGTCTCACGCCTGTCCCTAGCCCCGAAGGCTGAGCCCGAGAGCGGTCAGTACCCAGACACGTCCCCAGCTCCCCTTTGCTGCCCGGCCACAGAGGCGCCGTGGCAGAGCTGCAAACGCCTGTGCCCAGGACCCCTCGCTGCACATCCCTCCCCATGCGGTTCATGGTGACCATCCCCAGGGCCGGCGCCCGGCTAGGCGGTAGCAGGGAGCGCTCTGCGAGCGACGCCGGCCTCTGCGATCACACAAAATACACCTACAGGTATTTAAGTGAAAGCAATAACAGGGTTTGAAACCTCTTACTTTATAGTCTAACAGCACACAGACAGTCGTGCTGGGTTACGTTGGAGTTTACGTGGAATAAAGAGTCAGGATGCTCCATGCATCTCTCCCGCAGCATGACGGGTTCAGCAGGAGGGCAAGAGGAAGACCATGGGGTATCAGACTTGGTCTGAGGGATCTCATCTAGGATTTCAGAAGCCCTTTAGTACGGCGTGTGGGGAGTCCTGGTTAGAAACGCCTAACGGCCACCTCCTGCAGAGGGAAAGCAGCGTTTCCCCAGGCTGGAGTCCCTGCCTGCCCGGCTGCTGCATCCCGCTTGAGACTTCATCACATCAGCCCCAGAATAAAAGCAAAGGAAGGGTCTGGAGTCGGGTCACATCAACCTGTGCCAGCACACTGGAGATGAAGCCCAGCAGAAGCACTCCGGTATTGAGAGGCGCAAATGGAAATTAATGGGAATAGAGCAGCCACAACTCTTGCTCATAATTTATTCATATACTTGGTAATGCTAGCCACTATTAATAGATAGTGGTTTACAGGGGCTGAAAAAAATAAATAAACAAGCCCCCCACAAAGGCTGACTGTAGCTTGTTTTACCCCAGGAGCGGCTGGGGGAGCTGGAATCTGAGCGTCAAGGTGTCGCCAAAATTCCTCCAGCTGACAGGCAGCCTCCCGTACATAACACAGCACTGGAAATGACGTGTCTTTTAACTAACCGACCGGGCAAGGGACAGCAAAACATTGGCAGCTTACTGTTGTTTTGCACGCTGTTCTGTACAGCATCTGCCCTTGCTCTGTTTGCTGCTGTCTTAATTTGGCGCAGATCATTACAGCGCTCTGCGTTTGGCTGGTTGGGATGCTGCCCTGCGCGGGGGCAGCCTTCGGCCCCAGACGTGGGTGTGCCTTGCGGAGCTCTGGGCCCGATCCTTCGCGGGGCTGTCATCGCTCAGCCTCGGACACAGGCAGTCCCGCTGCCTGCGGCCACTCACCGTGTGGGGGGGCTTCTGTGGCTCTGGGCTCCGAGTTTACACACACAGAGCTCAGCTGGAAATGCTCATGGTGAAATCTCTGCCGTTTATTCTCAAATCAGGGGTGACACATTTTCAGTGGAGCCCACAACTGACATTTTCCTCCCTGTCTGCTTTGTCACAGCCACTCCCAAGGGCCCCAGAAAGCCGGCAGGTGGGACAGGTGAGACCTTCTTGCATGCATATCATTTAAGTTTGCGTATTGCTTGGGTTTGCTTCGACGGGGGTTTGAACCGCGGGATCCCCCCGTGGGCTGTGTGCGTGTGGCTGGGGGTGCTGCCTCAGCAGAGGCTCCGCTGTGGACACCGCCACACGCCCGTCAGAAAGCTGGTGCCGGTGTGCCTATGTGCAGCCCCACCATATGGACAACGTAAATGCAATATTGATATTTCTGTCCATGCTGAAGGCGAGTGGCATTGGTGCATTTACAGCCAGGGCTGAATTCCGCACACTTTGCAGTATCCGAATGGAAAAGACACAAATCACCGCTCAGCTGCGCAAGGGCTTTTGTTTCTGGCTGCGTGGCACCTGCTGGCTTTGCTTCCAGGAGGGAGCCCAAACGGTATTTTCCTTCCTTTTTTTTTGTCTCCAAGATATCCCCAACCTCCACAGAAAGGCCCCAGCATGGTGATATTTCCCCATCCAGGGAAAAAAATGTCTCTCCAACTGTTTGTGCCCGTCAGATGTCCTGGCTGGCCGGCTCCACAGCATCTGTCCCGGTTGAGGAAGCTCCCTTAAGTGCAGTCGAGTTTCATCGCTGGCAGCTCCTCTGGCCAAACATACCTACTTAAATATAGCCCGGTCACAAGAGCCGAGGGTTGCTCAAGCCCGCCAGAGGAGCCTGAAATAAACTGCAGCGGGGGAGCAATCAGAAGTGAACCTGCTCGCCCCTGCGTGAGGATCTTGGCACACATTTAAGCAAATCCGACTGCCCAGCTCCTTGGCCACCGTGGTCGTTACTAGGGACAAGAAGAGCCAAGTGCCAGAAGCACGTGCAGGGCTTCATCATTTGGATTGCGGCCCGAACGTCGAGAGGTTGTTTGATCCAATAAACTCTCCCCCTGGGAAATGGACACATGCCGAGGGTGAGGCTTTGTCTCGGCGAGTTTCTTCTTCCCCAGGGAGTGCGTTTTGGATGAGTGATGGCACCGAGGGGCTCCTGCGGCAGGTTCCCATGCCCTGTTCCCATCTCCTGTGCATGCTCCACTCAGCCTGGGGTCACACGTGCCGGGAGCAGAGCGGGCCCCGGCCACCGGCTCAATCCCCACAGCACCTTCTCATCTGCAGCATCCACCTCGGGAGATGCCACAGGACACCAGCGGGTCCCCCCCCCAAACATATTATTTTGGGGTTGCTTGGGCGGGGGGTGGGCGGCAGCCACAGCTCGGGTGGGGAGAGTTCAGCGACGTCCAGGCTGATGTGAAGGCTCTGCAGTAGGGTTGCGGTTGAGCAGCGGAGCAGCTGCACGGCCTTTTCAGCCCCATGCTGACACAGGTGCTGGTGGCCTCCAGCAGTGGTGCAGCGTCACTTGCACAGCACCCACAGAGCTGCCACCCCAGAGATGTGTGCCAAAAGCCTTGCACCATCCCCACAAACAACAGGGGTTTTGACGATCCCTTCTCTCCTGCAACAGGCTTTGATTTGGCTGATTACTTTGACACCCCTCTGGAGACTACCACCAAACCAGCCAAGCCGACTCCAAAGCCCTTCCCCAGGCCGGGAAAGCCAGGTACTGCAGAGCTCCCCGCACTCCGGGGCTCACCTTTGAGGCTCCAGATGGGGAAAACACTATCTGGGTAACCGGGTGCCATCCCAGCAGCTGGAGGGCTGGGATCAGGCATTGACAGATGAGCTCCGGCAAATTTTGGTGACCATCAAGAGGTGACTTTAAAAGGTGACCACCTCCACCTGCTCCACTGTGGTAGCGGAGCTGGCAGAGGAGCTACTCCAGGCTCTCCTGGAACTGACGTGATGCACCAGCATTTATCCATCCTCCCTCCCTCGCTGCCCACATGTCCCCTGTGTGAGCTGCAGGGAGCTTCTTCGCCCAACAGCATTTGTAAAAGGTTTTAACCAGAAGGGAGACACTGGCTGCTATTAGCTGAGAGATGTCATCACTGAAGTAGCACAGCCTTAAGTATCATTTCAGCGGCACCTGGTCCTGCTCCTGCATGCCACAGGTAGCCCATCAGGGTGGCACGGGGCTGCTCTCATGGTGGCAGAGCATCCACGAGCGGGCGGTGGCATGCGTCCCCCCGGCAGCGTGTTTTGGGGGGGGGGAGTTCCCAGGAGCCCTGCTTGTCCCTTTCTCAAATTCAAGCCCTGCTGACACGTGCCCTGGTGCAGGGGGTCTCTACGAAGGCACCCGCTGCCCACACCAAGGGCTTGAGCATCCCCGGGGTACCAATGGCCAGGGGGTGCCCCCGCTGTCAGGGGGCTGAGGCCGTGGAGAGGCCAGAGCACCAAACCGCCCCAGCGCAGCCCCCTTCTCCCTGCGGGGAGCGGGCTCCCCTCCCCACGCTCCTCCCGATGCACCTTGGAGAGGGTCGTATGGTTTGAGGAACCCACAACAATTTATTGTCGTTCAGACAATTATTCTCTCACCCCATGGCCCTCTCCCCAGTCAGGAAGGGGAATCGAGGAAAAATAAGAGTTGTAACATAAACAGATTTAATAGAATAAGACTAGATAATTAATAGTACTAAAGAACCAGTGTTGATCCCAATACCGGTATAAAGTAGACCAGGATTATCCTCAGCCCGTTCCATCAGCAGGAAGCTGTGCGCTCCCAGCAGTGACAGCAAACATCGGACACTGCGAGCACTGTGGCTTCGGGAGGAAGGGAAAGGCTCAGGGGTGAGAAGTTGTCAGGATCACAGCCATCATAGAAGAGAGAGAACTTTGCAGCGAACTTTGCAGCAAACTTTCTGATTTATATTGAATGTATCGTTCATGGTATGAAGCCATCCTGTTGGCAGCTTGGGTCAAGTGCCCGAGTCCCGCTCCTCCTCATCTCTGCACCTGGCAAGGCTCAAAAACACTGAGACCTTAAAACCCACATTCCATAGCTGTCTATAAAGTAAATATTTTCACAAATTCAGACACCAGAATCTTCTAAAAGTGCAGAGCATTCGATAAGACTTTACTGAAAAGTAAAATTACTGAAGGAGTAAAAATCAGCTCAGACCAGGACAGAGAGCAATGTCATTTTGGTCTCTTTCTTCCCCCCCCCCC
>VXBH01004208.1:171691-183202 GCA_013400035.1 Rynchops niger | reverse complement strand
CAAAAAAGTACTGGGACTAGTTCATCAAAAGACTACTGTGGAGGGCAAGATTACTTGGAAAGCTTTACCTTTTCGTTTTAAAATAATTATTTTCATAAAATAATTCTTATATGGTAATTTTGAGCAGCTCATTAAAACAGCAAGTGTTGCAAATGTCTTATGCTTTCTTTGTACTGGAGAAAATTGTGAAATTTAGTCAGTTCCTGTTTTCATTTTCCATAAATCTATTATTATTTCAATTTCTCCTTCAAGGCTTTGTATGAATTGTATGTGTACACACACACACATTTGCTTGCTGTTCATATTGAAATAGTTGCCTCAAGTTGTCAGTCTGTATTTAAAAACCTTGACAAGAAAACTCTGGTATTTTTAAAACTTGGATATAGGGTGTTCAACCCACAGTCTGTCCTGGACATCAATTCTGCTCTCTAAGGGTAAGGTTGTGGAGCCCTCTCAATGGCAGACTTGTCCTCCGAGATTGCTATCTGAGAGCGTACAAGTGACCTTAGGAGGGAAAGTCACCCTGGGGAGCGCCAACTAGCAAAAAGCTCACATAATCACTGGAAGCAGCCTCCATCCACCATGGTCTGCTTTGATGCACACCCTAATAGCTGCACGCAAGCAAAACTCTCCAAAAGACAGAGCTCATGCAACCAGCCTTTCAGACCTTGCAAGATTGTCAGCCTGAATTTTTCAGACATGAGCTATGTGATAATAGATCCAGCTTCTTCATGCAAGCATTGCTCTTGATGTCCAAGTTTTTCGAGGTCTGGTTCCTCGCAGAGCTTAGAAATAATAACTCTGGTAAGCAAAACCCGTGAAACCCACGTATGAACACCAGGCCTTTTACGGTGCTCCTTGCTATCTGTCTGGGAGGGAAAAGCTTTCTTGTGCACATATTCAAATATTTACCTTCATATGAGGCAATTAGTCATTGTTCAAGAAGAGGAAAATAAATGGTACATGGTGTAGGTAAATAACTGCAGATATTTAAATTAAAACCCAAGAAGGAGAAGCCAAGAATATCTCTCCAGATAAGCTGCAAGCAGGCCTTTGTCCTGCTGCCTCTAAGTCAGGCTAGGACTGTCCAAATAGTCGAATTCAAATATGCAGTTTCAAATTGCATTTTCTTTGCTTTCTGCTTTTGTTTTTACTTATTATAGGTTGGAACCATCCCAGTTAGTCATATCCGTATATCAGTTTTGTTATTAAAATCACTGTGCAATGTGTGCAGCACTATAGATTTCCAGCTTTGTCAGGGTGCAGAGAAGAAGAGGAAAGTGGTTTAAATCAGAGAGGAAGGATGTGTTGTGGTTAAAGCACTGCACAAGACAATCTGGGTACAATCTCTGTCTGTCCCATCTGGCCATGGCCAAATTGTGCAGTATTGCCTCTACAAAATCTGTGTTATGCTGGAGTGTGCATTCAATTTTATTTATTTTATGGGTTGAGCCATCTGTGTCCATGCTGTCAGAGAAGCAGGGCTGGAGCTCAAATCTCATCCCCTGCTTGAAAAATGCAAAAAGTGGATCTAACATTTCCACTGCCCTCTCCCACTATCCCATTTCTTCTCATTTCATCAGGGTTACTCTGAGACTTGAGGTTTCTTCTCTGTCACTGCTGCCTGATGTCTTAATTCACTGTCAGTTCCCTGTAGTTGATGCAAGTCAAGTGTTTGGGCAAGCTCTTCTTGTGAGTGTTACTATCCTCCGGAGTTGAGCAGTTGGCATTTTGGGAGAAAGACACTTAGGTAACATTACTTTTTGGCTAAGTGTCTCTACAGATAGCAAAAGCAGTACGTATTGCCTGGCTGTTTTGAGAGGTAATCTCTCTGTCTCTGTTCCCTCCCTCACTAGAGCCACAGCACCTCTGCTGCTCCAAACTCCATGGCCTGAGAAAAGACAACAGTCACCATAGATCAAATGTCAGTGCGACCTCATTTTTCCTAAACTGTTAGGGTGAGAGGTGCAGCACAGATCTCAGAAACTGCATTGAGAAGACAGGTTTTTCAGCAGTGGCATGAAGGAAGCATAGTAATGAGGGAAAAGTAAGAAATCTTCCCTGTGAAAGCTGGAAGAGTCGAAAGCTGTGGTGGAAGTTATGCAAGAAAGACCTGGGAGAACCAAGCAAAACAATGTTTCCTAAGCTAGACAGCCACATGGACCAGGGAAACAGACCCTGGGGCACAGCTGCCCACTTCAGTGGAAGAAGGTGGTGTATGACTGAAGTGGAGTTTGAGGATGCTAAAATAAATCCATATAGTTCATCATCATGGGAGGCTGCTCCACTTCAGCTGCAGGCTTCTGGGGACAGATTGTCAGCTTGCTCTCAAACTGTGACAAGCTTCTCCACTTCCAGGAAGGACACGATTCTGAACCACATTTCCCACATGCTCAGGAGCGCCCTTGCCTCCACCACTGCTAGGCACAACTTAGCTGGGATGGTCCTCTCTCAGCGCTTTGAGATATACAGCAGCTTTTACAAACGCCATTCCCAAACACATTCCATCAAGCAGTCATTGGGGTTTAGGACCACAACCCACCTTGATACAGGTGATGGTGCTAACGGGCAGTGGACAGTGAGGTGGAGCAGCATCAGTGGGGGTTGTGGCCATGGAAAAGTGGAGATACCAGGCAAGATACATTTCAGGAGATGCATCCTGAAGTAAAAGGTGCAAAACGTCAGTTCAGGGCACAGACCAACATATGCTGAGTCCACTAGAGACACCCATGACATTGCCAATGCTTGCAGGACACTGACTAGCACCCTGGCTCAAGGGACAGTCGGGGCAGTCTGCTCAAAAAAACCCTGATGGCAAACATCCCGCTGCTGTGAGCCCAGGCCATGGAGCTGCCTGTGGCCATGCTCTTCAGCGTGAACGGCAAGGCTCTTCTTTTTGATCAAAGGCAGTGCCAGATACCAGCGCTGCTGTGGGAGATGCTACCCAGGCTCTTGCAGGGGTGGGCTCCCTGACCACTCACTGTGCACCATGCATCTTCTTGCACAGAAAAGAAAATCTAGACTGTGTCAGTGGGTTGCCTGCCAGTCTTGAGCATGCCATCTTTTGTCCTGGTAGGTTGGGAACACGATGCCTAGGGCAAAAAGTGTGGGTGCCTGACTGAGTGGCTAATGATCCACAAGCCTTTCTTGGGCATTTGTGGGAAGGCGGCGTATGTCACGAGGCAGCATAGGGGAGCTGCTCTCACTGTGGCCCTCCCCTCAGCCTCTCAGAGAGTTTCAGCACTGTGACACAGAAGTTCATCACCAGTTACAGCACACAGAAAGATCTGAAGGTGTCTCAGTCTCGCTACCTGAGGGTATATCAACAAGATCTTTTGCAGGCAGATCGTTTTGCTCTGCTTGTGCTCGGGACAGGGACACGAGCCAGCCTGCCCCTGCAGAGTGTTTATTGCCACAGACACAGCATCACACTAACCACAGTCATACGGCTTCTGGTTCTGGCTTGCTTCTGGCTAGCTCAGTGTGTTGACAGGGTGTGCTTGTGCCTGTATGTGACATACTTTTAAGACTTAAACTGTCACCCCAGTGAAGTGGTGACAAGGTGGAAGTCATCTCTCCTCTGGGGGCTGTGATGTTGCTAGGCAGGGACATGCACCAGCTCTCCTTTCTGCTTTGTGGGTAAAATCTGGCCTCCAAATTGTGCTCACCCCAGATCTGTTAATGTAAAAGCTGATTGTCATCATGTGGCATGTTGATGAGGCCACAGAAACCAGGACAAGAAAGGTACGAATGTTCATTCGCTTGCTGTCTGCACTGACAGTTGTTAGCTCAGACCTGTATCCAGGAACAAAGTTGCACCACTGGGAAATCCCTGGTGTGATTCATTCTCACAGGATAAACACTGTGAAGCATGTGTTGATGCAAAGAGAGGAGTGAGTTAGAGAAGAAACCTGTCCCCTGTTCATTTGACTTGTTGAGAGCAATTGGTTTTGGGTGTCAGCCAGGATGAGGGGCTGCCAGCTTGTCTTCCTGTCCACACAGAACAAACATTGCTGTTTGGAGGAACGGCAAAAGAAAGAAAATACTTGCCCACTTTATGCTTTTTAGCTGCTTATTTCTAAGTAACATAGGGAGAGTAATGAATTTGTTATTTAGCTGGTGTTTTCCTTAACGTTACCCGTGCTGCTTCCTGTTTGCAGTCCTCTGTATGTGGAGAGGAGACGTAAACTTTGACCGTTCCCTACTAAAAGCCTGCCCACTGCAACGGAAGGGCATTGCAAAGGTACCCAAGAAAACCCATTCAGCCACTGCGGGTACTGCAGCAGTGTGCCATCTCAGGAGCAGCCTGAGCTGCCCTTCGGGCCACTCATGGAGAGCGTCTGGTGATGACAACCCATGCTTCTTCTCTCCATGATGCCCTTGGTGTTTGCCTGAGGTAGAGTGGAGGGATTCATAAAGTCAAATGGAGTAGCAGTTGCTTTAGGGCCCTGTCTGGTGTCGTTGCTGTCACTGGCATTTCCAGATCTCAGAACAATTCCTTGTGTGGACTTAAAAAATATTGTCTTCTGACCAGCCTGAGTCCAGTTTCAGTGTGCAAGTCTCATGTGGGTGGGCCTGAAGATCAAATACTGGAGGGATTTGAGGTCACCAGCATGCTAGTGGAGAAATAGTCCCCAGAAAAGGAGTGGATTCTGGCTCATCCTGCCTGTGTTGCCTCTTTTCTTCACTGATCTCATACAAGGTTTTGTGTTCTGGAAACTGCATGACACTTCTGCTCCTGAACAGTCCTTCACAATCACACTATGTTCCCTGCCTGTTCCCTTAGCAAACCCATGGGCATGCCTTAAGTAATGAAGCAAGCTTCAGGTACCCTTTTCTTGGGACTTTGCTTATGGCTCTTGTCTTCTTTCTGCAAGGAATGCAGAAACTGATGGGAATAGGTAACTAACAGGTTAAGGAGATGACTACAGTGATCCCACTGGACATCAATAAAGAAAAGATGTTTTAGAAAGTCTCACTGACTGAGCTTCTACTGTGGTACTTGAAGCCATAAGAACTGACTGCTGCTAGCACTGAACACCCAGAAAATGTCCTGAAAAAAGCAAATGGCATTACAGTTCAGATAGTTATCTGAATCGCGGTTTTACTGTGGCCTTTTTCTCCAACCAGGAGAAGATAAAAAGTGAATGTGCAAGTGGAGAGTAGAAAGGAATTCCTGCCCCAATTTACACCTAAAATGGATGGAAAAGATTGTCAGGAAAAGCAGTATCTGACAGCATGACAGGAAATAGAATTTCTATCACATGGGGAATTCTAATATGATTTTTTTCTTCTTGCTGTTGTATGAAAGCAATTACTTTCAAATTTAATGGTGCTTTGTTTTTTATTATCAAGATAACTCATTTTGTCAAAACTGAAACAGTGTTGCTTTACCTCATATTACAGCATTTCAAAACAAACTAGGGTAGTCAAAACATAGGAGAAAGAGAGGTGGAAAGATAAAGATTGGAAAAGAAAAATACTTGTGTTGTTTGAATAATTTCAAAGTTTTGTGACAGAAATTGACATGCATCAATGAACTGCTTGACTGGTGTTGAAACAGCATTAACTGACAGGTGTTCTGCTGAAAATTTCTTTTCAGACAGGTTCAAAGTATCTTTACTTTGGCAAGTGGGACTAGAGGCACAATGAGATTAAGATCTTTATTGGGCTGTATTTATGGTCTTGATTCCAGGTTTTAAGAATGCCCTCCAAGGTCACTAAAAGACACTGTGTCAGACTTGGCAGTTGAATCCAGATTCGCTGTGTCTCACTGCTCACAGCCACGAGACCAGGTCTATGTCCTGTTGCCCAGGACTTTTCTCTTCTTTTTTTTCCCCTAGCATTTTACCTCTGCCGGGTCTGTTGCTCACTTTTTCAGTGTGTACAGCTGAGTATGAAACATGAGATTGGTAATGAGCAAGAAGAAGATGAAAAACTCCAGAAATGCACGATCAAAAAAGAGTAAGTTTCTGAAATAAAAAGAGGAGGGGGCAGCTACTGTTTCTTAACTGAACTGCTGCTTTTTTCCAAGACTGAAAATTCTTGAATACTGTGTGCTTCTGTTCAACTAGATTACTTACCACTTCTAAGGGTGGGTGGGTGGCCTAATATAGCCTTTGTGGGAGCTTTGTGGCGGGAGGAACCTGAAATGTAGCCATCTGCCGCATTTTCTATAATAGGTTTCTCATTTATATAGGTGATGGGACAACCATCTGCAAGGGCAAGTACCAGCAAATAAATATTTGGCAGTCCCTGAGATTTCAGAATTCCTATTTACACTAAGTTTCTTCAGAGCCTTAAAGGAGAGAAAGGCGGAGTGAGAAATGATCTCATTTCTTAGACAGCAGGCTAATGTTCAGTGAATAAAACATCTGCACAATGATAGTTGTTACCTACCATGATTTGTTCCCTACCCAGGTGTCTCATTTACCTGCTTATTTTTTCCATTGTCTCTACATAGACCATGACATTCAAATGTTACAAACATTTGTCTGTTTTGTATGTTTAGGTGTATTATTGAACACGTAGGGAACCATAGATGTGCATAATAATGACAGAAACTTTCACTGTCAGTGAAAAAACTGGTCTACTTCATGTGCACTCTTCGCCTGCTTTCTGGAGAAATGCTCCTGCTGCAGTTAGCTTAAACATGCGTGTCCTCGTATGTGTGTGCAAGTGTGCACACGTTTGTGAATGTGCTCGTTCGCCTAAAGAAATATTTCCTTTGTCAGAAGTTTTTTCCATTTCTTTTACCTGTCTATTGTGTGAAAGTCGCCCCAGGTTTAGTTGATGGTATTTCCATTCACTTTTAGGCAAGCGAAACTTACAGAAAGCATAATAAGCAGCAGAAATTAAAGGAACATTCTGAGACACTATGAGCTTGTGGAATGTAGCGGTTATTTAACTTTCTTTCAATGATCACTGAAAATTACTTCTGTGATGAGAAAATGTTTGCAGAAGGTGACTGGATGTCTCTCTGTGTTTGAGTAAGCAGACAGGTTTTCTGAAGACATATATAACTATGTAGCTTACCCACAGTTTTGTATACATTGATCCATGGCAGCTAGAAGCGTGATCATTTTACCAACAAAGAGACATTTACACAACTCCATCATAAAGACACATTACAACAAGGACAGCTTCCTGTGTACTCATATGGAGCACCTGTGTATTGATACAGTTGATCTCCACTTCAGGCATCGCTACTTGAATGACAGAGTGAAAATGTTCTGAGTGCAAACACAGCTTAAAATACCCAATGTCTACCTACCATGCACACTGCAAACCAGTGGGACAATTTACCCTGATGTTCAGAGCCAGTGTGAGTCCTACACCTTGAAACTAGATTGTTAGCAGGGACTAGGGGTGAGCTGCATCCAAACAGCATTTTGGTGTTGTGAATCATTACTGTGTGTAAGAAAAACATGGAGGAAGGGGCAAGAAGGATAACATGGAGGAAACACATTTTTTCTTTGTTTCCAAAAAGCAAAACAAAACAAAAAGGAAGGCAGTAGTGTCCTTGAAACACGAGTGAAATATTTCATCTTAGGAGAATGCTAAAAGGTTCATTGACACAAAAGCCATGAGATTGTTCTAATACATGCAAAAGATAAAGATTGCAACCTGTCGATGAATTTCACTCTGAGTATTTAGAATGGAGGCTGAGTGTCTCAGAAAGATAAGAGAACTGGTATTAGACTCGTTTAACATATGATGGCTATCTGGAAACATTTCAAGAGCAAATCCGTGTCTTATCAAGAAAAAGAAGCTGTGAGGTGACCTAATTCTGATTTACAAATACCTGAAAAAATCACATGAGGGTCTGGTTAGGAATTTCTGGGTCTTATGCCAGAGAAGCCAGATCTTGGGGCATGACCTCAGATTAATAAATGGGATGTTTCACTTCCACACATGCACAGCAAGCAGCCGAGCAAGGGATGTGGGTCAGCTCCCTAGTATGAACTGCACAACGGGAAGGGCAGTAGGCCCTAGCAGAAAGCTGTTCTTGGTAGGATAGAGAGAAGGCGGAGGTCCCATCTTCATGTCTCCAAGGCTCTGTGGTACATGGCAAATCAATTAATGGCAGTCTATGTGCCTCAATTCCCAGTGCACATAGGAGATGATAATACCTTCCAGCCTTAATGGGGTTATGTCGGGAGCAATGGCTTGATTTTTGTCATATCCTCAGATACTACGTGGCTGGGTGTGATTCACCGTGTAAAAGGGTCTGGTATATGCTATCATCCTGATGATGTATTTCTGATAGTATGACTTTTTCACATAAGGAGTGCTATACTAAGTCAGACCAAAGGTTTTTGCGTCTTGGATCTTTGTGTCCAGAAGCCATCAGTATGAGGAATGTCATGGAAAATCCCACAAAACAACATAAAGACATCTCTTTCCTACTAGCCTTATTTTCTGTTGGGCTTGAGACATTAGAGACCAATGTTATTGCCAGTTTGACAGGGCTAATAACCACTGATTAAACTTATTCCTCAGGGATTTGCATATTTCCTTTTGAATCCACTAAAATTTTTGGCCAGGACCTCTGCAGTTTGAGAAGAGCAATGTTTTTGGAGTGCTTGAAACAAGTTACTTGACGATTTCATTCACTCATTCATTCATTCTTCTTTTTTAACATGAAATGGTGAATAGCTTATTCTGAGTTACCCTCCTTTGGTGATTTTGTAGATCTCTGACTGTCTAGAAAACAGAAACTTCAGACCAATGCAAAACTGGCATTTTGTAAATATCTCCCCAGATGGTATTTAAAATTAGTAGTAGATTCTGAAGGCAAAAGCCTCTGCACTTACACAGGAGTTAATGAAATTGTTAAGAGTATTGCTTGTGGAGAAAGAGGAACAGAATGCTCTTTTGGCAGCTATGTTGTCAAGTATAAAGTCAATTCGTATTATCGTTGAAACTGAATTTACCATTTCATACCATGTGTCTTTCTCATCTGGTTACCCTATGGCCATTTGCTCTACAACAGCCACTCAAAAACCAACTGAAATCATTAGCTGATCAATGTGGAGTAAGATGTGCCTGTTTCAGACACAGAAAAAAGTGCGCCTTTGTAAAAAACGTCTGGCAAAGAAGCAATTCCTATGAATACCGTCTTTGAGGCTTGCTTTATTGGGAATATGAGATACATTTTCCTTTCCTAGTTAAGGAAATGCACAGCACAACCAAATTAGTTGGTCCCTGCAACTGTCAATTTTGGTTATAGGCTAATGTCTTTAGGTCCTAGAGTCAGCAAAGGCTTATACACATGCTGATTTCAAAACACATAAGTCACTGCACTTGTGTTCTTAAAGACTAAAGTCAAGCCAGTGAGTAAGTCAGTGTTGGGTGAGGGCCTAATTGGGTGCATTTTGAGGAAGATGGATGGAGGAAAAAAATAGACTTGCATTTCCTTCAGTATCCTCAAGAGACAGACCTTTTAACCAAGGGCTGGGTGGAGGACGTGGGAAAAGGAGTGAAACGGAAGATAGGAAGACAATGCCTAGGATTAAAAGATTGCTTTTACTAATTACAGGATTTATCAAATCCTTCTCTTGGTGAGAAGTAATTTCTCTACTCAACAGAACGTGACTCCTCCAGGAGATAGAGAGGAAACCCTGAAAAGGCTGTTGGAATGATGCCTTCCAGCAAACTAGGGTCACCTGCATTTGTTCCATGTTCTCATCACGGGAGGCAACAATCTGAATTTCTGAACAATAGGAGGACTTTTGCCCCAACACTGGGAACCTTGTCATTGCTCCGTTGTTGCCTACACCCATGTGTGTCCACCTGCCAGTAACTGGAGCCAAGACTAAAGTTTACTGATTGATTGAAACTTATAATTGGTGGCCAGGGATAAGGTCAACAGAACTGCACCAAGGGTGATGGTCGTATTTTTGAAGCTATAGAGCTGAAAGTAATTTGCAGTCTCTTTTGTCCACCTAGAGATGGATATTGGGTTTCGGGAGTGCTTGCTAGCCCAGATTTATAACTGAAGCTATGAAGGAGAAAGTTAATGTGTGGTGTGACCTGAGATGAGCAGAAACACATGGCTTGTGCCTTGACACCAGTATGAGCTGCCCTGTGTGGTGGGCCTCTGTTCCAGTCAGGTGGTCCAACATATAAACCTTGCTTTCTGGGCATCCCAAAGCCTTGGGGAACCTGTAGATCTGTGGGGAGCTGCAGGTTATGGTGATTTGGGTATGCCTCAAAACAGATGGGTTTAGAGCAGAGGAGAAAGGATAGAAAATTTTTAAGGTAGATTGTTAAGGAACCAGGCACAGAAAGTCTGGACCAATGTGGTTAGACAGAGGAAATCTGCAGGGGGATTTAATCTATTTAAATGCTTAGATTTGTCCTTTTCTGCACGTTTGCTCAGCTTGGTGTCTGAGGCAGAGGCTGAAGCTTGCTATTCTGAGACGTGTGCCTTTGGCTAGCTGCTGGGCTAGTCTCTCCACTGATGTAACTCCACTGAGGCTTGCTGATTTGCAAAGCACTTGGCGTCCTGCTCCTGGTTTTCCTCTCTCCGTCTCTGCCTCTCTGGCACTCTCTACTCTTCTCCTTTTACTCTGGAGGGTGTAACCTGGCAAACCTCAGCTGTGCTTCCTTGACGAGGCTCTGGCCCTGATTTGCTCTGAATTCAGCTGACCTTTCCAAACAGATCTTTGGGGGTTTTGCTTTGTCCTTGTGTGTTTTTCATAGCCCATGTTTTCTGCATGAAGCACACATTATTTTCTGCTTGTGTTTCCCAAAACTTCTTCTGCTTGTCTTTCTAAGTTATCCCACCTTGGATGGAGCTGGACCTTTACCTGGGGCTTGTGCTTTGTCTTCCATCGGTCTGGATTCTCTGTTGTCACACTGTACTCCCTCCTTCCACCCCCAGGGGTTGTGGGCCTGAACCACGGTAAGGTATGTGGCTACTGTGGAAGCTGACATTGAAGTAGCTTATAATAAGACAGGAAAAAATTACAGAGAGGGACATGCATATGCAAACATACACATTCTTTGGTGAGGATGATGATTCTGCTATGTGTTGACCACACTTTTTTTGAATGTTTTCTCTACTCCTCTTGTGATATCTGCTTTCCCTCTAGGCTGCTGGGGTCAAACAGCTTGGCTGGGAGAAGTGGGGAGGAGGGTGGAGGAGAGAGTCTTCCATGCCAATCTGTCATAAAAAGATGATTTTTTTTTTTTTTTTTCAGTTTAATGAGTTAACAAAGATATCAGGGGAAAATTAAGTGCCAGCTGATCCAGAAGAAAAGTTCGTCAGTGTTTGGAAGAGCAATGGGGGGGGAAAAGAAGGGGATTAATTTGTCTTAATTTGAATACTACGTGATGCTGAACAAAAATAGTTTTGTTTTGGTTATTTAGGACTGTTTCAAATCAGCATTTTTCATTTAAAAGTGGCCCAAGTTGAAACAAAAATGCTTAAACCAAAGTTCCCAAACTTTGTTTAAAAATGTCCAAGTGTCACAGTTTGTTTTTCCCGGAATAACACATTTTATT
>VXBH01004208.1:135950-171668 GCA_013400035.1 Rynchops niger | reverse complement strand
TGGAGACTGGGAGGAAGGGGAGGAATTAATCTCAGCAAGAAGAAAATGTTTTGGACTAAGAAAGCACTCACTAAGTGCAAACTGAATTTGTAAATGGTTTTAGTGTCACCAAAATCATACTGCCTGTCAACTTTGCTGCATCAAGGATTTACTGTGAAATATGCAGATGGTTCAGCCTGGTGAACAGTTTTGAATCATTTGCCTCATTCCCAACTTGCCTCTGTCCCGAGCTCTCCTATGCTTGTGTAGAGTAGACAGATCTAGAACACACANAAGATTGCATCAGAGAGCCGATTTGTTTTTTAATCAAAAGAAGTATCCCCATAAAGCTACTCACCGACTTATCCTTTGGAAAATCAGGCCACCTCCTAAAAACTAGTGAGGAGCCTACATTTCATTGCCTTTATTTCTCTTTCAGCTCAAGATTACTGGGTTCATCTGGAGGCAGACTAAGCCACCTCCAGCCTGCTTTTTCAGATGGTGTAAGGGAAGGACCCAGAAACTGCCCTTTGATGCGAAGGTAAGAGTTGACTTCTCTGCTGCTCAGCAGTTCCCACATCCTGTTGAATTTTCCTCCCACGTGTTCACTCTCCAGTTTGGGAGATGGAAACACATCTCAGTGTGCTATCTGTGAAAGATCACTGCCCTCTGTGACTAGATCTCTGCTTACTATCAGGACTGCTCCCCAGACAGTCACTAAAAAGGGTGTTGCTCCCCTGGGTGACAGAGTATCTCCCGCACAGGTTTTTCAGCAATAGGTCCCATTGATCTCAGTGGGAACAGTATTATGGATGAAAAACTCCCCATGCTCCTCCCTCTCCCCTTAAATGCTTGATTTTTGCAGTTTACATCTTAGTTTCTAACTTGTAGCCACAGATACATAAACAAACAAGTTTTTACTCAGCTCACTTTGTGGGGGGAGTTGTTACAAGCTTGTAGCAGGTCCTGACGGTCTTAAGGCAGAGGGAACCTTATACCGCAGTTTCCCTGTCTCTGCATAAACTTGAGATGAAATTCAAATGAAGCCACTCCTTTCTTCTGCACATTTGCTGCTCATGCTGTGTCAAACCTGATTCTTATCATCATCTCAGATCTGTCACACTCTATAAATACATATCTAAATAAATCAAAGAGCAAGGCAATCTTTGTCAAGGTGGAAATGCGAGGAAGAATTTCATGAGGGCTCTGCAGAGAATGCTTAGCAGAAACAGGGAGCAAGATAAGACTTAAGAGTCTTAGGTTTTACTATAGATTAAGAGACATCTCCTGGGAGTAGCGGCTCCTAGTAGCAATGGTTTTCAGCTTGGCTTGTGGCAAGAGGGTCCTACCTCCCCAGAATAAGTAGGATTTCTAACTCTGTCAGGATGGGATGGGATTGAATGAAAGATCCAAGATAAAAATCAGCCAAATGGTACCTACCAGCTTTTCTTAAACCTCAGAAGTCCAGAGTTTCAAAGCTTTTCTCTAGCCTCAAGGTAAGAATCCCACAGACGCTGCATACAAAAGATTCTGGATGAAAAAACACGAAGTGTTACTGAAACAAGCTACAGGCAAGGGAATTACCGTGTATATGTAAAAGGAAACACGAGAGGGATATTTTAACCTACACCTTCCAACTCCTCACTGTGGACTGGATCCAATGCCTATAAAAGTCAGTGGAAAGACTCTCACTGACTTCATGAGAACTGGATCGGGTCCCACATGAGTTACACCTACTTCGGCTCCCTGCCATAGGTGGAGGTAGTCCTAAAAGAGAGAGCGAGTGAAGGGAGTTTAATTTACATGAACTTCTAATTCACTCTCCATTTACAGCTGCTCCCTTAGACAAGAGAAAACATCTCCAGCTTTGCAGAAGAGGAAGATATGGTGTAGTCTGGACAGCTATTTTTTCATTACATTCATAAGGTAAGTCACTTGCAAACTTAAAGACTTTCTTTGACACTTTAAAAATTGTACCTAAAACATTTTCAGACACTTTTTCCAAAGGTATCTGTCATTCTGAGGGCTTCTGTCCTCTTGACGATTCAGGCAGTGCACCAGCTGCTCCAATTGGCTTCAAGGGGAAACAGGGATCCAGATTTTCTGAAAGTCAGGAGCAAAGGATTTCTACTCCAGCAGCCAAAACAACACAGGCAGCCAAATTAAGAGACTGCATGAAGGAGATGGTCTAAACATGCCAGCTGCAAAGTGTGGAGACTAACGCGTAATACCTGCTTTAAATTAGATAACGAATTACCTAATACAGAGTGAAATGAGAAAGTGGAATTAAAAAAAAAAACCTAACAACCCAAACCACAATTAAAAACCTGTTGGTTGCCCCCGGCATGATTTAATTTTGTTTCTGCTCCCTTGGTTATTCACTGAGACACTTACTAATACCTCATGGAAAACTTTACCAGTCTTTCCATGTTGAAGCATTTAGAGGAAATATGTTATATCATGTTGGTTTGTGATCTGTTTCCTCTTTCCCCACCTTCTCCCACTGCAGAGATTTGCCTGAATGTCAGAAACTGGATTTCTGGCTGCCAAAACCAGGCCTAGCACTATAGTGACTTTATTAATTGACTTGAGCGAAGGTGAGACCTGATACCTGTCCTGAACTGCTACTTTCCCTTGCATGTCAGTGCTTGTAAAGCACCCTTGACTAACATACTTCACAATGATGACCTTGTTTCCAGGTTGATGAGACCTATTTTTTTACGGAGAGCTTCTTCCTTGATACCTTGAAGCAAATGTCCTGCCAGCGCTGCCACGTACACTGTAAAGTGCTGTATCACCGAGGAACATCCATCTCTATTCATCTGATCCTTTGTCTCTGCAATGAAAGAAATATTAGGTGTGCTTTATAATACAAATCTGCCTAGGCAACAAGCTTGAGACCTGATGATCTGTTCCCCAACTGCTAGTTTACTTCCTTGCTCTGTTTTTGGATGCCCCAACTGATTCCAATGTGTGCATGGATTAGGATCCCTCTGCTCTGTGGGGTCTCTTAACACCATTCCAGAAGGTCTTATAACCCCCCAAAGAACCTCCACATGCCTTTACATCAAAACCCATGTTATGTACACCCTTATATTTTGCTAGAGAAACACCATGCCAGAGGGCTGTAACCTGTCTTACATTATTTCAGACTGTTTGAACAGACTGAAAAGAAATCATACAAATTACGTTCAAGCGACAGCAAAAGTGGTTGGAGTCCAGAGGAGACCAAGTCTTGCGTGGTATGAGTATAGCCAGATTTGCTGTAGAGGGAGGTGGCCGTAAAGCATGCGGATGTGACTTCACCTGTGGTAGCTGTCCAGTCTTTTATTTAGTGGCATTGCTGTACCCCTTGTATCTGTAGAATTGACTAAATGTAGGCTTCCTGAAGAGGGTTAATAGGCTAAGTGCAGGGGTTGGTAGTCCATTTAGCTTCAGACTAGTGAATTTAGACAGCCTCACCATGCTTAACTGCTATGAACATCGGGTTACACAGAAATACCATAGAGTAAAAAATAAATAATGAGCCAGTGTTTCTGCCATTTCCCATCTCAAATCCCAGTGTGACCACAAGCTTTCCTTTTAGGGAAAAGCTATCCAGTGTGCAGTGTGATAATGCAATGCAAGATATCCAGCATTCATTGTTAAGAGCTGTTGGTTTTGCTTGTAATCGAGTCTGGAATTCAGCCTTCCTGAGAGTGTTTTATTATCCTGTCTGGTTATAAATATCCTTGTGTCTGTGGTGTGAGCTCTGTGGAAGCCGTTTGCTGGGGAAGAGAAAGATGGTCCTGTGGGAAAATTATCGGAGTATTAACTCGGACAACAGTGTTCTGGCTTTACTGCAGCTTTTTTATATAACCATCGACAAATCATTTGATTTTCCTCTTTTGTTCAGATTCTGCGCTCTGCTCATACAATGAAAACCCAATAGTCCTGTCTCAATTGCATATATGTGAAACAGGTGCAGGTTCTTACTGCCAGATATACAGGACTTGTTCTGGTTCCTGCATGGTTCTCTACAGCTCTGCCATGGGACAGTTACATAGGAAGCAGCGTATGTATGTCTCCTTAGAAGCAGTATAATACATATCAAAAATCAAAACAGTAGCAATTCTTAGCGTTAGATAGTCACCACAGGGCCCTGTCAAGAAGCAGTCATCCCCCTGTGGAAAAGAAAGTACTGGCAAAGTAAGGTGCTATCCATACAAACTGAGGAAAAATAAATAATTTTCTGTTCTTATAAACAAGCCGCAAAGAAGAGAAGTGACTTGTCCATGGTTTGTGTTTCTTGCTCACAGGGCTACAGCGTAACACCCCTTGGTGACTGACTGGGGCAGTACAGGTCCTGAGCTGATACCTCCAGCACACTGAGAAGCGCTAGAAGTGCTTGCTCCCAAAAAGCAGTGTCCAGGCCACCACCTGCCTTGGCCTTCCCCAGTGCAAGACGCACTTGTAAGTACAGCAAATAAAAAGTGTTTATTGCTCCTAATATGCAAATCATTGACTTATTGGACTTTGTTCCTGGGGAGAGTAGCATCTTGATGGGTGTGACAGGTGAAAACGCATCAAGTGTATCTCTGAACGTGACATGCAAACTGAGCCCTTGCTCATTTGCATGCCTGTGGCATAGAGCTGCTCTGTGTATTTTTGGAGCAAAAGCCACAGCTCAACCACAGAAATCTTTTCCCATTGCTGCCTGTTTGGCTTTTTAAGCATTATGCAACCCAGGGTGCATAAATGAACCAGAGGCTGTGAAATGTAAGACTGAACTATGCCTCCAGGTCCTCAGGTCTGTCAGGAAGGCTTTTGTGCCTGTCCTGAAACAGCTGTGATGGAAGCCCTGGAGTTGTTCTAAGTGTCCTTGCAGCTTTTCATGTGTAAGAACCAAAGGTTAGCCACAGGAAGGGGCTTAGTCTTGCTAAACAGTCTCTCTTAGCAAATTTAGCAATGAAATCACCAGAATGAATGTCTGAAGGGTGGTACAGATGAGGACAGGGTCACCTAGACCATTCTGAACTTCCTAATCTAAGATCTGGAAACATCAGGGCCCATGAGGGCACAGACTTTAAGGACTCATAAAGAACACCAAAAATATTTGGCCATTACTGCTTCAGTACCCAGCTTTTTCAGTCTGCATGGCATTGGGCATTGTGGTCTTCACAGCTCAATTAGACTGATCCTCAGACAAATTAGAATCTCTGCCCATTCTCCATGGGGCTTCAAAAATAACACATCCGCTTGCAAGTCAAAATTTTAATTAAGTCAGTCGGACTCCACAACCAAACCTCAAGTTGTTAATTGTGGTTAGTGTCTGTTCCACTTTGTGTTGTGAGGTCTGTGTTGCTTAGACAACTTCCATTGTCAGAAACGTGGAAGCCTTTGTCATCTTCTTTCAATGGTAATTTGGGTCTCATATAATTTAATATGCAATAACAAAAAAAAAAGAAAAGATATGCAACGACATAGTAGCTTACGCTCCCTGTTTGCCCCATCTCTGGTTTCAGGAGAGAATTTTATGCATAATTTTGAATTGACAAACAAGATAAGTAGGTGTCTATTGGGCAGGATGTTGCTGGATGCCTAGTTGTAAATATAAAATCAGAACACTATGCCAAGTCAGTACCCTGTTTCCCTTTGCCTCTTCTGAACCCAGGCATTTCTGAACCAAAGGCCTCAAAAGAAAAACACAGCTCAAAAATAGAGCTGAATCAAGTGCAGGCAGCTGCAAGAGTGAACCCCACTGACTGTCATAGCTCAAAGCCAGAAATGACTTGGTAGGTTATCTGCAACTAGGTAAAGCTTGTAATTTGTGTGTTGCTGCAGTCAGCTCAGTGGGATTTTGGGACAAACAGCTGCTCTGTGCTACATATAGCTTGGAATTTTGTGGCTTTTACAGAACTTGCCATTCAGTAGTGGAAAGGGAGCTGTAAAAGAGAGGGAAAGACTGGTGCTCTGAACTTGGGGTCCATGGGCAAGCTCCTCTGCAGGATAAAACAGTGCCTGATCTGCTGTCCTTTTAGGCTGGATTTTTAAGGAGAAGGACTTATGCGTCTCTTTTATTAGAGCAGAAGTAAGAACTTGCAGTACTTTTTAGACTTGGTGATGAGTCTGCAGCTTACTCTTTTTCTCAGTGGCTTTCTCCAGCTACAGTTGAATGTGACAAATATAGGAGAGATGTGAGACAAAGGAGAATTTCACAGGTAGAATAATAAAGACTCAAGAAAAGGGCAAATGCTTGTCCTCTTCCCCTTGCCACTCCGCAGCAGTTTGCAACCTATTTGAGAATTGAAGAAGATATTTTTGAAGACCGGGTTTGAAAATAAGGACAAGAACCTGATAATGATATAATCTGACCACGCAGCCTAGAGCAGGGAGGATTACTGGAGAAGGAGGTAAATAGATGCAAAATCTATAAGCAATATCCCTCTATTGAAATATTCTGGCTTTCTGATAAGATGTTTCCAGTTCCAAAACTTCAGCTTCCAAAGCTGTAAATTTCTGCAAGGGAAAATATTCTGACCAGCTTTTGTGCTAGAGAATGTGCGTGATATTCTGCTTCTTCTATAAGGGATGCAGGGAGAGTTTGTCAGCTTTAAATTCTAAATTTCTCTTTCCCTATTTTAGCCATATGCTTTCAGAAAAAGACCATTGAGAATGGAGGTTTTGCCTGCATGGAGGGGGATGCCAGAGGGAAATGACAAAATTCAGTCTTCTACAACTTCTCTAACTACTCGATGAAATCATCTCTACACCACCCTTCAGAAATACTACATGCAACTTTGCCCAATTTTAGGTCCTGCAGATAGGTCTTTGCAATAATTTGACTAGATTACATTTTAACATCTGGAAGAATAACTGGATGCCCACAGATTTCTGGAGTTTAAAGCCAAAATAAATTACAGGAGGAGAGCATATGTTTTTGACTTCCTCTAGCTCCATACCGTTATATTAACTTACCCCAAAGCTGAGTGCAGTAATTGTCATCAGAGTAAGCCATACACCCCAGAAAAGCATTCAGTCTTGATGTGCACGTAGAGATGACATCAGGAGATAACTGAGACATTGCTGCTCTGAGGGGACTGCAGCTACTGCAGCAGTGGTGTTGCTTCATTCTTCCCTGATCTCATACCCTGGTTCCTTGTGTTCTCATTCAAAGGTCACATCTTCTCCCATTGAAATAAGCATTCAAGGAGGGAAAACGGAAGCGTAGTTCAATGGTTGAGGATCGACTCCTTGCTGCAAAAGGATGGCAAGGCTACCCCAAGTAGGCATGATGACATTATGAAGAGTGTTTATCCTGCTGCTTGTATGTAAGTCCATAGTGTAATGTTTCTCTCAGAGTGTTTGAGGCTTTGATTTTTGTCTTGGTAGTAGGGAAAATGTAGGTTGAAAGACATAGTTGGCATTTAATTTCGGTATGGTCCGTAATTTCTGGGTAGTGGGACCCACCTTTTCAAATCCATGTGTGTGTGTGCGTTGCTGGGGGGAGACATATCACATTGCATTAGGTGTGACTCAGACATAGTGTCTGTTTCAGGTTTGTGTGCATGTTGTTAATTTGTAAATAAGAGTAATTCTGTCAAATAATGAATAAGATTGGACTTGAGGGAATTAAAAAAAAAAATGGGCCATTAAGAAAGCAGGGGGTTTCAAAAGGCCTGGACAGGAAGTGAGGTCTCATGTCTTGGTGCAAATCATCAGGAATTAAACATGTCATATCTTAGGATGGTCCCAACAAAAAGGATTCATTGATCAGTATCTGAGGGACTGCCTCAGGTTTGAGGTTTTCTAAGCATGTCAAATGGAAGGGCTGAAAAAAACTTCTTTTGTGGTCAGTGAAGGCTGTAGCTGATCAAGGTATCCCTACCAGGCAGATATAAAATCCAGATTCTTTCCACAGTTTTTACCTTAGCAGATCTAATACACATCAATAGATATAAATAAGGGGGAACTTGGCAATGTATTTTATCCAATCTATCATGCCGACTGCTCTGCTGTATACAGTGTGCTACTTTTATAACCCATCAAGCAGCAGATATGGAATAATGTTTGCAAGCTAGGACCAGCTGTCAAGCCTCTAAAGAATTCCCGAACAATTGAGTTCAGGTTTAAATGGGGAGACAGGGGAGAGAACAGTGGTGCTGTTACACACAAACTATCACTGCCCATGGTAGAGCACATAAAGAATCTTTGCAAATGTACTAATCCTCCTTGAGAGAAACAAACATAAAACCTAAAATGCATTCCATATGTTCCAGTGTCCTGTTGCTGCTCTAATTCCAGCTGAAAGCATAAAACTTAGCAACCTTTATATTGATGCTAAACACATTGCGTCACTCCTAACATTGATATGTTTTATGCTAATACAATTAAACTTGCTTCAACATAATCCTGGTAAGATAAACACCATTGCTGTCATGATAAACAACATAGCTATGTATCTCTCAACAGTAAAATGGAAGAAAGACGTGTTATCCAAACTGATTTGAAGAGACTCTCCGTCTGCCATGTTCCGAGAATTTCCTGTCTATTGTTTTTGCTGATCAGTGTGGTGCAGAGTCGAGTGTTGTTGCTCTGCATGTGAAAACTGTCACAGCTAATATTGTGTACCTTCTACACTAACTAACAATAACAAACTGAAAAATCACACTCAGATTCCTCAGATTAAAAAAACATTCTGTGGTTGAAGTATGCCTTCAGATTACTCGTACATTTTGTAAGCTACCTCTACGAACATAGACTGATGCTAAATAATAAAAAGTCCTTTTCTCTCTAAGGTAGCTAGTGTTCAGGGTTTTATTGTAAAGGACTAAAACTTCAATGTCTGAGGGATGAAGGGAAGCTTGCTGTGACAATTGGATGCTACTCTCTTCTTCCAAACACTTGCCCACAATTTTTGCTAGGTAGGTAGTGTCCTTAGTAAACAAAATGTTGGACTTAAGACTTTGTGATTCACAGGCTGAGGTAGCACGTGATGAGGAAAGTGATCTTGCATATTTTGGGCAAACCAAGTCAGCATCACAGAGGAAGAGGTGAGAGCATGTAGGTAAGGAAAGGCTGTCTGAGGCGTACCGGTATCATAACAACCCACTCACTTGTGTGATACCTTCTGTTTCATGTCTCATGCTCATGCCCTTTCAAGGGTCTGGTGGATACATTTTTCAGGGGCATGATCAGAGCATTTCAATCTGTATAAAAGTAAGATCTAGCCACCTTCACAAAAAAAAAAAAAAAAAAAAAAAAAAAAAAAAACCCAAACCAAAAAACCAGGAACAAAGCTACATTTCAGGTATATTCAACCTTTGTATTGACGGGGGATAGAAAAGAATGAGCGAAGTGGTGGAGCAGCTCTGGCTGCAAATGTTTCCATCCAGCTACCAAAGTTCCTATTGCCAGGGCAGGAGAGCAGGAAAGCAGGAGAAAGCAATCTGGCAGCCAGAAAGAATGTCTAATAGTGGGCAATATAGTTATTTTTTCACTAAATTCCATTGTCTACTTCATGAAATTGAGGTCATGCAGCAACATGAAGTAACAAGATGATGGCTCCCCAGCAAACCAGAAGAATGGTAAGAAATGTAATATTTCTCACTGACATGTGGAAAATGTCCTGTGTGAAGGGGTTATGGGTAGAATTTACTCATAGCTGGGATCTGGACAAGAATCCCTTTGTGTAACCATGATCTAACACCCTGTAAAGGCGCAAAACTGTGATGTCCCTCACAGACTACTTTTGTGACCCTGGGAAAATGTTGCCAGCCCCTTCATTTCCCCACCTATGATGTGGGGTACCACTACCCTTGAGAGCAAGAATAGTTTTCACTAAGTACAAGTCAAGGAAAAGCAGGTGGGCAAGATTTAATTTGACACCCAAAACTATCTATCTGAAATAGAGAAGGATTTATATTTTTGGTTAGTAAGTAAATAGAGTTGCTGCGTCATGCCAACAGCATACATAGGTCCCTATACTTTGGGTCCCAACAACCTGTTGTCACGCACTACTGTTCCCTCCCACTGTATTCAACCATAATTACAAAGAGTGCCACCCTGGAATGCTTTACATGTCCAGAACAAGGAAAAAAACCCAATAAATCTGTTTGCATAACTTGGCACTGATGAATCTTTCAGTGTGGCTTTCCAATTTCAGATCTTTTACTTTCTCTTATTTCTGAAAACCACTCACGGAGCATTTCAGGAGTTAAAAATCCAAAGCAACAGCATATATTTTAAAAGGATGGATGGCTATAAACAAAGTCACAATGATCTCTTCCTTTGACTGGAAGAATCAAAGGTTGGGTTTTCAGTGTTTGCATTAGCAGGTGTGGGATTTTACTGAGAGGTTTAAAGGGTGCACCCCCCCTCTCTCTCCTCACTGCTCTCCGTGGATAGATCTCTCAGATCTCATGCCTTCTGTGCAAGACTCACCTGCTCGCTTCAGGTCTCTGAATTTCCCCCCTAGCAATTCTCAGTCCTCACCACTGGAGCCCCATGCTGCCTTCAGGTCTTCACCCTCATGGTTGCCTACCAAAGCCTTGATCTGCTGAAGAGGTTTCCTGTGAAGCTGAGGAAGGAAGGAGCGTACAACCACAGCCTGATGGTATTCATCCCTCTCCAGCTGGACACCCTGACACAGCCTCCTTACTACCATGTGCCCCAGAGGAAGAGAGGGTTACACCTGTGTTTCCCCAACCTGGGTGGCATGATCATGACCACAGCTTTGCAGGACTTGTAGTCAGAGTAAATAGGCACCAATCATCACCAAGCTAATTTCACTGGAGTTTTATAGGCTGCCTTGGAAGACCAGGCCTTGAGCAGACAGCTTGTTACAATAGTGCATTACATCAATTGGCAAAAAAAAAAATAAAAAAAAAAAACAGACAGCAATTCATATGTTTATTATATGTGTTGTGAGTTTGGTGATTGGTTTTTTTTGGTTTTGTTTTTTTTGTCTTCTGAGATACTATTATCTCTTGCACTTTCTTCCAGCTATGACTTATTTCTCACATAAGCTGATTCCTATATATTCACCCTTCTTTGAAAATCTGGATCTATCTCCAAATGGTGACATAGCATCTCTGTTGGTAACAAAGGCCTCCTCAAGAATTGTGCTGTTACTTTCATCCAGGTCATTGTGAGCATTGAGAGGCTATAAATAATTGCTTAGGTTGCAACAGACACGTCTTGCTGACGATAAGTTGCTGGCTTTCACATGGGGCTCAGCCACTTCTTGAGGACCCAGCAAACTGAAGAGCTCTACTAGGGAGTTACCCAGCAGCAAGTGGTGTCCCTCCCCTATGACTGCCTGGTCCCTTCCTCTCCCTGGTCGCAAGCAGAGGTACCTTAAACACTATCAGTGAAGATAACTGGGAGGTGGTTTATGTCTCCAGGCCATCTCCTATAGAAAGCTCACCTGGACCACAGAAAAATGCACTGGAAGCAGAGGTTGCATTTTGCAGTCTTCTGACTGGTATATCTCCATCATTTACTGGGCTTTTTGAAGTGCCAGGACCCCATTCCTAGGGACAGCACAGGTGGCAGGAGGAGCATGGGACACCTAAACCACATTCACATTTCCCAAACAAAAACCCACTTCACAAGGACACAAGGCAGACATGTGAGGTTTCAGGAAAACTTTCATTTTGGGAGGAGTTAGGTAAGATGTGAGAAATCTCATCGAGGAATATCTCTTCCTTCTTTATACATCTCTTCCATCTTTATACATACACTGGGATGGAAGACAGAAAGGAAGGCAGTGTGTATTTAAAACACCTTTGGCCACACATAGATTAGCTCCAGAGGTTCAGTAAAACCTTCCGTATCAGTACTGATATAGCAGGAGACAGGACAGGGTCCCCTTGCTCGCTCCAGGACAAACTGCTTGTCTTTTCCTTGAAGGGTTTGCCTGTTCCCATCTGCAAAGTGGTGCTAACATTATTAATTTTTTTTCTTACCTGATTAGAGAGCCAGAAACTAAAAGCACCAAGAGGCAGGTGGTCTTATTACAGATCCTACACAAATAATAAGCTCACTGTCACCACTGATGCCGTTTTAGAGCCACAGGCTGTAGAAAATGGAACGTGCCAACTCAGATGCATTTCAGCTCCTGTTCTGCAGTTCCTCCGCCAAACAGGAACACGCCCACAGAGTGTGACCGTGATCTATTGACTGCCAAGGTGGTAATAGTCTTGGCCACCCAGCATGAAATTGGATTACATGAGCAAATACAGCACGAGACTTTCCTTCAGTGCCCCCCTCACCAAGTTGTTAACGAAACCGAACTAATTACATATGGGAAACTCCTGTGGGGGTTGCTTTTTACCGAGTGGGATCCTGGAAGAGAGACATTAGCACAGAGAGGTTTTGCCCCAAGTGAACGGTTCCAGCGCAAGGAGACGCTGCCGGAGGGACGAGCCTTATCTTAGGAACCGGGCCCCAGCACTAACAAGCTGCAAATATGTCTCGTCAGCTCTTCCCTGAGCAAACCGGAGAGGAGTCTGGGAACAGGTCCAGGCACAGGCAGATTAAAAGGTGTGTTACGGCTTTGTCTCCTTGTATCCATTTTCCAAATCTAGTAATTAGTTTCTTAACGTTGTCTCGTAGCGGGCTAAAACTCGTTTTACTTTTCACCCAAATCTCGCCTGCTGTGCAGACTGATTTCAGGGTGATACAGCAACTTTGGAGGTGCTCTGCTCTCCAGGGAGTAACAAGTGATGCACTTTAGGGCTGCTGACACCCAAGCGACGGGTAGAAGTCTCCTAGGAGCATGTGTGAGACAGAGCAGACAATGAGAGTGGTATGGAGCAGGGTGCTGAGAAGACAGCCTGGGGTGTGGGGCTTGGGTCTACCTACAAAAGAGTTCTTGAGGAACTGCCTGCTTATTTCTCCTTTCACACATGTGCCTTTACAAAAGGTTTGTTGGTAAAAAGCTGTTGTTATAACTTTCTACAGCCTCACATAGTAATCCAGGCACATGATTCTTTCCATGGTCTATATGAATAGCTGTGAAAGGCTGGAACTTTAAAATAATTGTCTCAAAGCTTGTTTAAGCTTCTGCAAATCCACGGCAGGCTTGCAGGCTGATAAGATGCTTGCTTGTATCTATTTAGCACCTTCTGCAGACCATCCTCTTGCTTGCCAGTCACCACCCAAGATTGCCATTAGCTGAGGAGGGTGTGTTGCTCCCCCCAGCTGCAGAGGGTGTAGGTCTCTGGTTGTCAGAGTGGTCAGACCCTGCCTAGCCTGGGGCCCACCCGAGCCTGTGCCGTTAACTCCAAAATTGCTGAAGCACAGTGACTGAGCCAAGCACTGCCCAAGCAGCAAGGGGGCAGGAAAAGCTTATATGGCAACCGTGTAAAGTAAAATGACAATTAGCTGGGCAAAGGCCACTGTCATGCTGATTGGTCAAGCTACAGAATGATCTGGGCTAGCTGGACTATAACCAGCGCGGTGACCCACCACAATTTGGGAATCGGGACCGACACCCCCACCACCATCAACTACAGATCAATGGGACGCCTCTGAACGTTCGAAGGACCCCCGAGATGTTATCGGGCCTGTGGTGGTGAATATATTCTTGCTACGCTCTGTAATACTGCTTCACTTTTCCACCTTTCCTCTACTTCTGCCTTTACTCTATTGCTTGTCTTAGTGACTTTTGCTTGGGAATAACAATAAACCTGCAAAACTGCAGTGAGCCGCATCTGACCTCCTTTGCTTCTTAATTTCACACTTGGAATCATTGCGAACCTCTCCTGGGCCCGATGTAGTTGGTCTGGGACGTAACAAGAGCCTTGGGCAGTTTGCTCAGAAATAGGCATGTTGACATAGCTACATGAATTCCACCATGCTACTACCTGATCAGCCTGTGCCCTGTTCAAGACAGTGGGTTTGTGTGTTCCAGGTCATAGAATCATAGAATATCTTAAGTTGTGAGGGACCCATAAAGATCATGGAGTCCCACTCCCTGATCCTTGCACAACTACCTAAAACTAAACCATATGATTAAGAGCATTGTCCAGACGCTCCTTGAATTCTGACAGGCTTGGTGCCATGAGATGCTCTCCAGGGAGCCTATTCCAGTGACTGACCACCCTCTTGGTGAAGAGAGGTCAAGAAAGTGCAATGGATGTTTCAGTCTCCAGTGTCCTTTGCAGGACACCAAGGCTTCCTCAGCCTTGACTCGAAGCTCTGAGTGTGGAGAGTGGAGAAGAGATGATTCAGGATTTACTGGGGGAGTCTGGAACCCACATATGCACAGGGAAGATATAATCAAAGTTTACAGACCTCTCCATGGTGAAAGAAAGAAACTGTTATTTTGGTAAAGGACTAGCTAGAGGAATAAAGTCAAATTCTGTTCAGGAGAATAAACAACGGTGGTTTGTTGTCTATGCACAGGCAACCTCTGGCACATCAATATTACAGGAGAAATTTCTTTCAATATACCCATTTCCTGACAGCTGTAATGTGATAGCCTTTAGAGAAGGTAAAGGATGGAAATACACAGAGTGCAAATACAGACAAAAAGTTAGACAGTAACATTGCCATAGCAGTGATTGTCTAACTGTGAAAGGATGGCAAGGTCACATTGTTAGTTAGCTGTTTAGTCAAACGTCTGATGATGCTGCCATGTGTAATGGTCAGGGGACTGCAGGTGCCAGGTCCTGTGACACAGACATCACCACTCAGTCTGACTTCTCTAATCTTCTTCTCTTCATATAATTGGTCTCCATTTCAAATGCTGATACTTTCCATTTTGATTTAAGGACTCTGGGTTTACTGCGATGCTCCCTCCCACAATCTCCCTTGGTATCTGTTGGGAATAGATGGCATCTTTTAGTAAACCAATGTATTAATTTAATAATCTCTAACTATTACTTTACATCTGTAGTATGTCTGTGCTGATGGGTCTCAGTCTTTAGCACTACCCCATGGAACGTAGTGATAATCAGCAGTTGCTTCTTCCAGTCTGATAAACACGGTGGCCATGGACATATTCAGGGGTGGATTATTTTGGCTTGTTGACCATCTGTGCTGCCTCAGGTAGAAAATCTGAACTGACCAGGTAGAAAACAGAACTGTAGCATTCCCTCCTTGGTATCCAAGCCTAAAATAACGGCAGAATGGGCCTTTTGCTTGTGGCACCTCAGAGCAGTTTTTATTTTTTATTAAAAAAACACTTTCTTTCCATTCCTGTTCCAAGCCAGGAAGTGAAGAGGCGTGTCAAAACAAAGCAATTACAGAAAGGTTAACCAACACCTCTACCCCCCCTTCCCCTCCACCTCAACCACGATGTGTGCAGTTGTGTCCAGATCAAGCCAGATGGGCCCCTGGCTGCCTTTTCCTGGACAGCTCGACTTCGCTGGCTGGAGGAGAAGGCTCTTGATTGCTCCCTAAGTGGTGTAGGAGAGTCACTGTCTGCGCTGTTAAACCAAACAGGGCAGCATACCACAGCCGCATGAGCTGCTGACAGGGAGGGTGAGATTCTGGGTTACTCTGCTCCTTTTCTGGCCTATTGCAAGAGCTGCTCTTGTAAACGGCAAATCCTATGTTTATATGGATTTTTTCACCCTCTTCCAAGCATATGTTCTTGCAAATGTTCCTGTGCTGTCTTGTAGAAAGCAGGCACAATCGCTATGTATATCTACATATGTATACCCACTTGTCTGTCCTTCTTGGCAAGCCAAAGCTTTCTTATATCCATTAAGCGGTGTAATCACAAAAGTAAGGCTGATGAACAAAATTAACTGTTTTTACCATGATGCAGTTTAGGTTGGGAACTCCTGCTACAGGACACTGGAAAGTCAGTAATAAAAAATGAGTTCAAAAGCAAATTAGAAAAAAATGCATGGAGGACAGATGCACTGATGGGCATTTAACGTGATGCCAAGTATGCAGAGAGAATCCACAAACCACAATGGAAGGTGGGGACATGAATTACAAAATATTTGCTCTGTTTCTTGTATGGATGAACATGTGCCTCTGGCCACTGCTGTAGACAAAATACATCTGTAGATGAACCTCTGGCTTGATCAAATACCTGAGTGTCTTATGAACTTAACCAAATTTACACACACAGAGGCTACCCTCTGCATCCCCTGCATTTCTCTGATCGGTATTAACCAGAACTCATTACAACCCCAGACTATGAGGATTGCTGCTATCTTAGTATCCAGCTGAAAAGAAATGCAAGGTTTCAGAGCAAAGTAAAGAATTTTGTGCATTTTCAATTGAGTCTTAACCAGTCAGCTCTTTAAAGAGTTTATAATTTCTCTTTACTACAAGATAATTTATTTGCTTTTGCTTTCAGAACTTCTGTTTCTTCCCTGAGGCCACCTGAAGATGCTCCCAGGAGTGCCTTGAACACAGAATAACAGAAATTGAGAAAATAAGAACATGCATAAGGAGAAAAAAACTAATAGGACTTGCAAAATATGCTGTATATTGCACAATAGGGGATCTAGTCTCTGATCTCATCTCTGTAGCTTGGACCAGTACTTCACACTTTCTTGCCTTTTTGCCGTTTTGACTGCAATCTCTATTTAAATGTAATTTTTTAGTGTTGTTATTTGTCCGTATAGGCAATAGGTCTTCACTGATTTTTTTTTCCCTAAAAATGCTACTGGCATTTTGTGATTAAGGATAGGCACCAACATCTGTCAGAGTCCAGCCTCTGCCGAAAAGCGGGAACTTTCTCTCAAGCACAGCTCTTTTTCCTTGGTGATTTCTGACTGATTACTGTGGCAGCTTCCTTTGCTGAATTTGAGTGTGAAGTCCTTTAATAGTTTTGTTCTCTTAAAAAAATACACTCCTTTTGATGTTGAATTTTCTCTTTAGTGCTAGGTGTTTGGTATTTTTAGTTTAAAGTGCAGGTGAGATCATGCAAAGCATTTAAATTACCTTCCAGTGATTCAAAAAAGTTAAGTAATTAGGGAATTACCCAGTCTTAAAATCAAACTGGAGGAATTGGACTAGTTCTGTTAATAAATTTGCTTTCATTATCAAAAGTGTCAAGTAACATCTGTTATTGTTTGTCTTATGAAGATATCTAGATGTCCAGCCATAGATCCAGACTGTCACGCACAAGAAGCTATACAGAGAGAACAAAACAGTCAGTCCTCTTCCAAACATTTCAAACAGCCCAGACTATCTCTCTTTTGCTCTCCTTGCATGTCGCCTCCTTCATGAAATGCTCCTCCTTGTTATATGGGAACATTTTATGCCTGCTTTGCAGTCCCTTCATCTTGTCCAGTGAAATCTGCTACGGTCAAGGAGAAGAATATCCCTGTAGCACCTTGCCTGGGTTGTTGCTGAATCATGACAAGGCCAAGAGCTCCAAACCTTTCCTCCTGTGTGTTGTAAATGGAGATGGATGCTCAGTTTTCAGCCTCATGGTCTCAGAGGACTGAAGCAAATTTGGCAACCTTTCTGAATGACACTGACAGGTTTGCCCCTCTCTGGGAAAAGACAAAGACTTGCAAATGCAAACCAAAGAGAGGGCTTAACCTAGAAGGAGAAAGTTATAGCAACAGTAGGGAAAAGGAAGAAAGCCATGGAAAGCACTAAATTTAGAGCTATCCAGCTGAGGTATTGCAACAGCTGCCTAGGAGGACATTTCCCTGTCAAAGTTTACTTCAGGGTTTGTGGTGCCAATTTTAAGCCTGCTATAGAAAATGGGTGCTAGGGAAGAGGAGCAGGAAAACTTTTCCAGTGATTGACAGGAGTTTTGACAGAGGTCTGCTGTGTCAGTTGTGACAGTCACTATTTTGCAAGACAGGCTTAAGAAGTTGTTAATCCATTTAACCTATTGCTTAAAGATTGTACAGTGATCTCAGTGTCTAAACCTCACGAGTGCATTTAGTCTCCAGTGCTGACACCAAAATAGAGACTATTAGCACCCTTTCTCATTTGAGGATTTCACAGAACCATAGAGGTGTTGGTCTGGAGGTCCTGAGTCCAAACCATCTCTGGAAACAGGACTATCACCAGTGCTAGCTCTGGGCACCCCAGCTTTATCTGAGTCTGGAAAGTCTTCTGGGATGGAGATTTTACAGCCTCTCGGAATAAACTATTCCTGTGCTGTACCATCTTCCTGGTGAAGAAGATCAGCTTTTGTCATGCAGACGATATGGCACCAGCTAGAGATTGGGGGCTTTTTTTGGAGCCATAAGCTATTTCTGGCATCCTTACAGAAAATATAAAAAGTCTTAAATTGAAATTTTATACTGTAAGCTCAACTTTATAGAGAAAAAAGTGTATGTTGCCAAACATATTTATTGTAGTTTCCCATCACAGTAAGAAGCATTTCTGGTCTACTCAGAGATTTGCAACACTTCTTGCCTGAACTAATGGACTGGGGGGAGGGAAATCTCTCTGCTCGGACAAGTTTAAGTTTGAAATAACCTTGAAACAACCTTAAAATATCAATAATAACTTCGAAATAACCTCAGAATATGGATATACAGCTAGAAATTCATTTGAAGAATCAGTGATATAATCACACTGCATCATGTACAAGGCAAGGTCTGGCTTTGTCATTGACACAGAAGATCTCTATGGGCTACATTACAACCTTCATGATGGCCATAACTATTCTTCCAGAGTTTTCCAAAACTCCCCTGCATTATCTATGAAAATGCTACAACCAGAAGAACAAAGGGAGGAGGACAAAGCCTTGGAGCAAGTCGGAAGTACAGGCAGGAATAGAATATGAATTTACACAGGATCTGTCTGCCATCCACTGTAATAACGTACCAACAATTCTTAGCAGTCCAGTTCTTATTTGCTCAATTATATTCAGTGGCTTCGACCCCACTGAACAAAGCTGGCAGCAATGAAAATCCTCAATGACTTTTAGTATCAGGTTAATGTTATTCCCATTTCACAGTCTGAGAAGAGGGGAAGTACTTACCAAGTCTGTGTGTCTCTGCCTTTTGCTTGTCTTGCCCCTTTAGCCAGACTGTATCTCAATACTTTTTCCCAGTTCACTAATGGTCTCCAGGCACCACGAATGTCACAACTTATGATGCACCATGAGGATGCAAGCTAGTAGAAGAGCACAGCATATAACCAGAAATGAGAACATACGAGCTCTGAATTACTACTCCCCAAAAGTTGTGGATCAGTCTTGTTTTGTCATATCATTTTGGATAGAAGCATTTCCAATTTTCAGAAGAAAGTAATAGGTATCCTTTCTTTCTTGACAAACTATCCGTGGCTTCCATGAAAAGCACATAGTTTACAAACACACATAGAATTGGTTTGGGTTTTTGTTGTTTTTTGGGTGTTTTTTTTGTTTGTTTGTTTTTTGTTTGTTTGTTTTTGTTTGTTTGTTTTTGTTTGCTTGTTTGTTTTTTGTTTGTTTGTTTGTTTGGTTTTTCACTTTTTTTAAAAATTGATTTCCTGTTAACTATGTTGCAGTGTAATATTCCAGCCCATACTTTTGCATAAGTCCTAACACAAGTCACCATTTTACCTGGGCAGGCTTCTGGAGGGTGTGGAAATCTGTTTCTCCTGATAACATTTCCGAAAGTAATTGGTTCTTCAAAACTTCTGAAAATAAAAAATATTCTATGTAGATATGTATAATGAAACAGATTTAAGATATCACAATTTGTCACCCTAATATGTGTGTTTTGTTTAATGTTTTTTAGAAGGAAATTTCCAGGATGAATGGAAACTTGGAAAACAATATTGCTTGAGTCCAGAAAGGAGGGAAAAGAAAAGAAAACCCCAATATAAGTACACTGAGAAAGCATGGTTTTAAAAAAAGAAACCACAACAAAAAAAAAAAACAAACAAGCAAAAAAAACGAAACTCGGAAAACAAAAAAATCTGTAGCATAACCTTTTATCTGTCATCTGAAATGCAAGTACATCCAAAGTCCAAATAAGAAATCTTGAGCAGTGAAAAATATTTCAAAGCAGTGATGCATCAGAACTCTCTCTGGAAATAGCCCGACAGCCAAGAATTCCCCTCCGTTAGGAAACACCCTCATTCCAAAGCCTCAGTCATCTATTTTGAATACATATAATTTATTGCCCCATCATCATAATAACATTATTATTTATTTACCTAAGATGATAACAGTGACTAAGGCCCTAGTTAGGATCAGAGCTTGATTATACTTTACAGATATAAAATGGAAGATAATACTTGTTTTAAAGAGTGTTTGGTGTATACTAACAATAGTCTTAGTGTTACACCCAGCAATGGAAACAGACCAACAGCGAAGGTCTGGGTGGAAGACATTTATGATTTCTCTGGAAGATCAAGAGAAAGGAATCAGTTCTTTAATTCACCAATGTGCCAGCTGCTTATGTGCCCTGTTGAGTTGAAAAGTTTGATTAACACTTCAGTGGAAGCACTATTTTCTGAAATGTCTAAAGTATAAATGTTCTTACTATCAAGCTGAGGTGTAGACACACATGCATTTAGTTTAGGAACTTCTTATTTTGAAGAAGAAGGAATGAAACTTCTAGCACGTAATGCAAAAATACACTGAGGTTGTTAAAGAAAGTTCATTTTGTGAAAGGGCAGAAAATTATAGCTCAGATCTGCAATATTAATACTAAGGTCATGAAAGGAGAACTTATTTTTTCAGAATCTACATTTTTACTGGAAATGCGTAAGGGTGGCTACTTGTATTTAGTTACATCATCAAGCATGCAAGAGTATAACTGCTGGTTTTTTGGGGGGCAAAAAATTTTTTTTTTTTTTTTTTTCCTTCTTCACAGAGTTAAGGGGTAGCATATAATTGTCTCTTGGATGTGGAAGGTCTGGATCCAGTTCCCAACTCTATCACCTGCTTTCATTGTGGACCTAAATGCAAAATGAAATGAACAACAAATGGAGCACATCAAAGGCCTGTCTAGTCTGATATGCTGCCTGTGAGCCTCGGAGAGCGTGAAGGAAGCAGGTGATCATTTTCCAGGTAACTTCACTAGTGATTTCTTTTTCTAGAATAAGTAACTATCTATTTTCATTACATAAATAGCTATGCCTGTGGTGTTGCTTTGGTCCTTCGTGATTTTTTTTTCACATTAATTTATCTGTGTTTTTCCTTGCCTCTCTCCAACAGTTTCAGCCTTCAGTGTCTGCAGAAATTAGTGGCAAAGATTTCAGCAGTTTACTTTGAGGTTTTGTGGAAGAAATATCTCCCATTTCCTTTGCAACAGTGTCTAAAAATGTCATCTTTCAATGATGTCTACAAACATTATTTGGCCTCTCCAGCAGTTTGGGGAGAAAGCATGAGCAGTCAGTTTCGGGATACACTTTCCACATCACTCATGTTTTTCTACACCTGCTAGTTGCTTTTACACGGGCTGAAGAATAAGCTTGCTTATCTTTCTAATAGATGCCATGCCAAACCTTTGAACAGGACGTCTGGGAATCTGATTAACACTCCTTTTTCTCTCACATTGCAGTGTCTGAAGTGTCCCTTTGCCTCCAATAATGCTTTCTGCCACTGTACTGTAGTCTTCCCAGGACTGCACATCCTCGTGAAGCCAACAGCGTGGGAGAGGGAGACACCACCCAGAGCTTGCACAAGCCACTGAAGGAATCGCCTGTGATTTTTCTGCCCAGATTGGATCAAGCCCCTTTCAAGCAGAAACAGTCTTGGTGGGGTGGCAGGAGCTTTGACCACTGTTGCTACTGCTGGTAGATCTAATGGTGCTGGTCCTCAGGCAACCTAATCTGTAAAATGAGGAGGAGTGTGCTTTCCTGTGCCAAGAGTAGGGTCATTGCAGGCTTTCAGGTGATTTCTACTGATTTCTAGATTTCTAGAATTCTAGATTTCTAGATTTCTACTGTGCCAGCACCAGCTACCAAAGGCAGATACGTGTGCTCTGCAGTTGTGTCTGTAGCTTCAACTTACCAACGTCTCATTCCAGCACTGCTGGCACTGTGGCAGCCTGGAGCGTGATGCAGGCAGCAAAACCCGCCCGCCAACCTGCCCGCACATGTCAGGGGCTCATGCATGCTGATCTCTGTGCTACTGTAGCAGTAACTGCTAGTAACAACCAACCGCCTTCAATATCCTTGCTATATCGCTGTGCGGTAGATATATGGTCATCAGAGAAGCAGAGAAGCACACACTACTCTGTCTTGAAAAACTGCGAACTGAGTGCCTGAGGCTGCAAAAGGCTTTCGTCTTCACAGCCTACTTCTTCTCTTTTAACAAAGATATGCCATCAGGTTACTGAGTACCTTTCTGTTTAACTCTCTTGATTCCTGCCGAGGGAACTCCTGCTAGGATTGCAACCTAAGCATTTTACTTCTGGCCAAATTATTCCTCTGTTTCCATTTCCCAAAATAAAAATAATAATTACTAATTATGGTGATAGCAATTTCTATAGATATAGTAGGCCCAAAATGAATTAATCTTCTCAGAGTCACAAGGATTGAGACTTAACAAGATAGATTGATCCCTGTTTCCTGACACATTTTCATCTGCTCTCTCATAAGCCAAATTGCGGTGGCTGGATGACATTTCTGTACTTGTTTACATTGCAATTTTTCTCCTTAAGGGCTGGGTTTTAGTTCCTCAGTATAAACAGACTTTGCTTAGAGTATTCAGTTGTAACCTCTTCTGAAGGCTGTATTTCATTACATGACAATAACAACTGTTATTGTTAATACCCTTCCTTGCAGCCAAGAATCAAGTCTTGAGGGCAGCTCTGAAGTTTGATGCTTGAAAACCTCTCCAGTTTGATAACTGATTTGTGCTTTTCTGAGGAGTGAGGGGTAGGCATACAGCATTGGTCTGCAGGAATATTCACCGGGACCAAATTCCTCCAGGAGGGCTTCTTGTGGCAGGTGTTGGCGAGCTGTTTCAATAGGGATGGGGCATGGATCTGCATAGAGATGCTCACGTTTAGACTGTCCCACTGGTCCTTTGATCAGAGCTCAGCTCTGAAACTGTTTTGTGTAGCAGCTGGGGATCCTAAGCAAACAGGCAATCCGAAGGGTACAGAGAGACACTTCGACCATGGTGGGGAACAGAAATGATGAATCAAAACGTGCTGTAGATTGAGACTTAAGTTTGTACAGAAACTGCATGTATTTCACCAGGTCTCTGTTTTCACTGTTGAGGTTTTGCTCAGCTCTGGCCCGCTGCTCCAGACAGGCTCTCTGACAGTGCACTTTTCCAGGGGGACCTCTCATTACACTGCAACAAAAAAGTTTTTATCTCCATTCCCTTAAGTTTTTCATAGGATACCCAAAGTGAGAAAAATTGCTATGCTCCATTTGATCTTTTTGAAACATGTATTGTTTGGAGCAATGGTGGTGCTAACATGGCATTTCTGACGGCTCCAGCTTCCACCTCTGGGCAGGATTATTCATGTTTCTGCTTTTTTGGAAATAGCCTCCATCTTCCACTCTGCAAAGATGTTCTACTCCTTAATGAGCTACTGATAAGAGGTTCAGGTCTGCACTCTCAGTTCCTGGTCAAGAGGGAATCTTGATTTACCATGGCTTTAGCTTTGGAAGTTCCTGTAAGCAGTAGCCACTATGAGGATTCACAAGCCAAATAAAGGTACCTTCCTTGGCATGCTTTCTTCAAAATTTGTGAGCAGTTAATGGAAAATACAAAAACAAAACGGCATTTTTTTAGTTGCTGTAGGGAGAGAAAGCTTTTGAATGAGGGGACGCTATAAGTATTGAGGATGTTTGTTTTAGACTGAATAGAAATGTTTTCCTACAGACCAACTTCCCGTGGAGGAAGCTCAGTTCTGGTAGGGTTTTTCAAATTGAGTCCTGCATCTGGGAATTGGGTGGTGAAGAAAACAGAGGGGAGGAGAGAAAGAGAAAGTGAAAAGGAGGCTAATTAAATAATTATTTCAATGAGGCCAGTGCGGCAATGAGCTCCAGATGTTTGGGATTCCATGGACAATCTCTGAATGGAAGAAGGAATGGTGGGTGTATATATATTTGTTTACTTCTCCCACCCTAAGCCTGACTAATGCTTTCTCTAAAAGCCAGTGAAGCACAAGCCTCTCCTAAAATACCCATTGGACTTCGCCTCTTCGCTCCAGATTTTGATCTGAGTTACTCTAGGCCAATGTAACCCACGAAGGCAGTGGCAGTAATCCAGGTATATTATGGCATAATTGAAAACACATCCTGGCCTTTGCTCTGCAAATAGTCTGTTCACAATGAAACAACAAATAAGCACATGAGCCTATACTCACAGCTAGCTGATGCCGGATTCTAATCTTTGAATCTCTGTTAAACAGGTGCAAATCCGAAGAAGAACAAGAATATGTGGAAAATTATAGCAGACTTAACCCTGTCTAACTGATGCATTTCCTCAAGGTGGACTACCATACGAATACCAAAGAAGTTTGTCTATGTACCTGGCTATTTTTGAATTGCCCAGTTTAGAAATAAACAGCTTCTGCAGCATCTCTGTGTCTGATGTGATGACAGTCGCGCTATAGGGTGTAGTCTCTTTAGATCCCTGTTTTCAATTCTGCTACTTCAGGGGGATGAAAAAGCCTGGTAGCTGTTTGTGTTTTACACAGAGCAAGTGAGGTGATTCTCAATAGCATATTTCTCTCTTGGAAGACATCACTTTGTAAGCAGCAAAATACTCTACAAACATATGTCAGTTCTGAAAATTATATTTTTCAGGTTTCATGAGGAGGAGAATCTGTGGGAACAGTGTCAGTATGTCCAGATCTTTTGTTTTTAATTACTATTATTTTTCATTTTGAAATACTTAAACTCTGCTATTTTAACTTAAGCATTAGAACAAATCACTTCAAATAAGACGAAAAGCCACATTTTTGTGAATTTCCTTTTTTTGGGGGTGTTTTGTTGTTGCTTTGACCTGCAACAAGCTCCCCTGCACACCCCGCTGGCAGTGGAATTTCTTATGATGCACATCCAGTGATTTGTGCTGCCTTCTTTGGAAAACATTTTTTATCAGGTCTTTGTGGAGATAGGTAGCAATGCCACTCCTGCATGGCATCAAAACTTATTAAATACTCTGAGCTGCACTCAGTTCCACACAGGGGTGTCTCTAAATCTCTACCACCTGGTTTCCAAAGATGAAGAATATCATACACAATACATGGCACTAGGCATCTATGATACCAGGCAAATTTCCCCTACTATCCCATTGCTAACCTCAATTCCCTTTAGGTACTTCCAGATGCTACCAAAAATCCACGTAGTTCCCAGTAAGAGGAGAAAACAAAGTGGGAGGGAGATCTGTGTGATTTGTCAAGCAATGAGGACAGCAAGCAATTAAGAGTATGAGACTGAGATTTTGGACAGTAATTTAGCCACACCATAATGGCAGCATCCTCTGTGGGCTTCTCTAGTTCTGGGTGTCATTTGGTCCTGTGTTTTCAGCCTTACCTTCTTTTCCCTTCTCCCACAGCCTGCAAAAATGAAAATGATTCCTCTCTGACTAGCAAAAGGGTTCAGCCCTTAGAGTGTATCAGGCTGGAGAAGGAGAGAGACACTGATGGCATTTGGTCCTGATGATAGGCAGCCTGGAAACCCTCCAAAATACCTCTGAAGCCTCCAAAATACCTCTGAAGCTAGTTGTCCTTTGCTAGGCTGAATATTAAGGAAAGGTGGCATAAACACCAACACTGCCAGCTGAACTTTGTGGCACAATGATTCAACCCGTTATTACTTGATGCATATTATTATTAGCATTTTCTGTGATTCAGCCAATGAATCCAGCCAAGAGGATGCACTAGAGGAAGCAGTATTGCATTGTCAGGTGGAAAGACTAGTTTACTATTTCTCATCTCGAAATCTTATGATTCTTTATCACCTTCCCCTTGGCCTCATTCAGGGTTTATGAGAGGGAATTTGGCTAGAAGTTTGTGAGTCTTTGCTGTTCTCAGCATTGCTATCTACATCCGTTTTCTAATCGTCTGCTTGTTGGTGTGTACATTAAGCATAAATTCATCCCGTGCTAGAGGAAGCAGTAATAAAAATTCTTTTTCCCTTTTTCTCTTTGTTCTCACCATAATATGACTCAAAATACTTAGAATGTTAAATTCTTCCCCTTTTGCTGGCCTACAGTGAAAGTAAAAAATAAAATGTATTTGGAGGATGTATCCATAGCCCTATTTAAAAGGGCACAGGCAAGTCAGATCCTCATGGGGTATGTATTGTCATGGTTTCCACTATCATGGAAATACCATCAGTCTGCACCTGAAAATATTTTCCCTTCTCATTGTGCCACTGTATAAGTCGTCTCTGCACCTCTCCCTGTTTCTCTTACTTCTGTTATTTACTTAAAAAAGAGGATTTTTGTGGAAAAATGTGGTTTCTTCCTTTTATTTATGGACAGGTTCAGAGGACTTTGGATTCAATTAGGGTCTCTGGACACTGACATAAATTGAATAGGTACTTGTAATACTAAATATGTTTGGGGTAAGGAGATTTCCACCAGAAAGATCCTTCAGCCAAAAAAATGTAACTGCATGGCCTTTTGCTTTCTGTTTCCCAGAACAGGCACCTGGACAGATGTTTGCTTCCCCACAGAAATGGCACAAAGAGATTTTTTTCTCTTCTTGATTTCAGAATGTTATGGTTGTCTCTCTGGAGATTATGCCTTCCTCAGACAGAAAAAGGAGAAAGAAAAAATAAGAATGCTATTTTCCTCATTTTTGGATTATCGTTTGCTAAAGATTAGGTAGAAGAAAGCAGATCTGTTGATCACTGCCTATCTCATGATTAGCAGATGGTTATACTTCTGAGGCTGTCAAATGTGAAAAAGCAGGCCTGGGCTTATTATTATGTACTGGAGATTTCCCAGGTTTATACCACTGCTATAAAGAATTTTACAAGAATGAGCTGGAATTTCACACTGTCACAGTCTGGATGTGGATTTTCCTTACGTAATTCCTCCTCTTAGCAAGTTTTAGGTGCAGTTCTTCAAGGTCCTAAGGACAACAGGATGTGCCTCTCACTGGCTTTGGCAAGGTGGATCAATGTGCTTATTTTTCTTTGAGGTTAACTGCTGCCTCTGCAAAGTATGGTTCAGAGTTTAGGGGCAGCAGTTGGCTGGAAAGCCCAGATGGCTTTCCAGAACTCTGCTGGGGTCCTCAGCCTAGTCTTGCATCTGGAGGTGGACACAGAAGCAATCCTTTCACCTCACTCTCTATTTTCTTGCAGCAAGGATCTGGGAGGTTGATATGAATGAAGGCCAGTGGCAATGGGAAAAGACAGGAACAAGAGGCTGGGAGGGCAGGAGACACAACTCTGAAACCCACCAGATTGCCCTCAACTGTCATATATCTTCTAGCCTTTGTCCTCTCCCTCACCCCTTCTACTGTTCCCTTGTATCTCCAAGCCTTCAGCTCCACTGAGTTGTCACCCCTACATGTCAACCTTTCTGCTTACCCCTTTGCCTCCCGAGCCAATACTTGCCTTTACTATCACACCGTGTTAGAAGTCTTGGTGCTGGGGTTGGATGAGTTGTTTGCTCACAGAGCACCATGCAGTGATACAAGTTGGGTCTTGGAATCTGAATAGCCATGTAAGCATGGCACCATGCCCAGGGTAATTAGTGCTATGTCTCAGGGCTAATTTGGTTGGGCTAAGTGGTGAGAGGGAGGTGAATGACTTTCTCTTACCCAGCACATCTGCCTCTCTTACCTTGCCCTGCTGCAGATCCCCGTTTCCTGATGAGGGTATTAGTAAAACTCATCTGAAGTCAACAGAGAAGAAACTAGCTACAACACCAGCTGCCCGTAGCTATTTTTATTGTATGCAGAGCAAACACTTGTGAAAAATTCAAACATTAAAAAGTGTGACAGTAAGAAGTTTGCACCTCTTTTTTTTTTTTTTTTTTTTTTAAAGTAAAAAGTTGTCCCCTTTTTTTTTTTTTTTTTTTTTTTTTTCTTTTTGAGCTTGGTCTCAGAAACTTTTCAAAGGAAAGGCCTGCAAAGGAAAGGCAGGGCAGCAGAGGAGACGCCTGCCTCATTTTAGCAGTGCTCCAAGGGGTTTATGAACAGGCTTTGAGGACAAATGGGAGGATATTGCAGATGAGATACATTCTTGGGCTCTGTGAGAGAATTTGAAGGGGAGTAAACATGCTCTAAATTCATATGAAAGAGGCAGGTAGAAGGAGAAGGAATAGCTTAGAGTGGTCTCTAAGTGCTGGTAAGTTCACAGTGTTTTTCCTTGGGTGGGAAAGCAGAAGGCTTTATTCTGCCTTGGCTTTGTTCCTCAAGGCAAGGCCTGGTCTAGCTCCCCTTGAAGTCAATGGAGAGAATCCCATTGACGTCAGTGGGACTTGATTTTGGGCCATAATTACTGGAAAGACCCACAGTCTAAATGGAGAAATGTCTGCAGCCATACATAGCTCCATTCCAGGTTAAAAATAAAAATAATAAGCTTATTTCCAAGTTTAACATCCCCAGCACTGTAAATAGATGCCTCTTTCCCCCATCACAGATGCAGCACTGTTCAGATTGACTGTGGGTATCTTATGCAGCCAAATGGCTTGAGTTTTCCCCCAAGGCATAGAAATAAACATGAATACTTCATAAAAGCAAAATAGAAGAGGGAAAAAAAAAAGAAAACAAAGAAGAAGAAAAGAAGAAAAAGAAATCCTGGTAACAAATCATCTTGCTGCCCAGGCAGCAAATTTACTGGAGCATTTCATGAGCCCTGGGCTTCAGAAAAACACAAAAACAAATACATCCTTTGCCTGGGAGAGATAAAAGTTTATTTTGCATTGGTTTTTTTGAGAACAAACAGTTGAGGGAGTAGCTGCTTGAGGTCTGTACTCCTCCAAATGTAAAATCTAAGAAATAAGGGGCTGCAGTCCTGAGTCCCAGACCTTGCTTTGGCTCTTTTTTGACGCTAAGAACATCTAAAACCAGCAAGCGGGGATCAGTGCTTCTGTGTGTTTGCTGCTGTCTTAGAAGTAAGTGCTACATGCCAATAGCCAGACCCTCAGCTGGGGCGAGTGGCTGGCATCCCTGCACTCCTCCACTGCGCCTCTCCTCCTCGCAGCTCCCCTTCCAGACTTACACAGGCTCTTTCACCTGCTTCTCCTGGAAAGCAAAAAAAAGAAACCCAGATATCTCTTGATACTTGAAGCCTGAGGGGCCCAAATGAGGGAAAATAACCTTGCGTCATCCCACACCTTACACTGAGGCAGACCATGGTGTGAACTGAATGAACAGACGTTAAGTGGGAAGCTGCTGGGTTAAACACACTCCCACCGTGCTGTCCCACAGGGAAAGCCCTGCCCTGCAATCACATCCTGGAAGGATATTTGCTGATGAAGCTAGCAAGTGGCTTCACATGAATTTGCTGGGGTTGCCTGGTGTTATTTTATTATGAAAAAGCACAAATTAATGGCAAGACTGTTACTGCTCCTTGAAGCCAGGGTCTGTTTTTTTTGGTTTGTAGCTCCATTCACTTGGCCAAATAGTTTGATCTGCTGATGCCTGTGGAGCTGTTTTGAATGTGTAACCACTAGTGTAACATCCTCTGGTTATTGTGAAACAGCATTTGTGAAAACTGCTTTTATTAAACCATTGCTTAACAGAGAAACTGAAACACTCTTACTAATCATCTCATGCTCTCCTGTCCGTCTGTCTGTGGAAGACGTCTCCTGGGATTTCCTCTCTAGCCTGAACTCATCACGAGCCCCCTTAAAAGAGAAAGAGTTTTTGCTGTTGACTTTAGTAGGTTTTAAATCAGCCCCCTGAGAATGATTCTGACATTTAAACCTGGCAAGGAGACAACAGGGTTTTTCTCTCTGTGCCAGTTATTTGTGCGTGTAGGCTGATGTCCATGTCAGACCTCAGAGGAAGCAATAGGTACACAGGGCCAAATTCTTCCTTGCTCCACAGCCTGGTATAGACCTTTTTCTACATGGTGCAAAGTTACGGATGAGAATAGCTTACACACTGATAGTAGTGGTGCTGGTAGAATTGCTACACCTGTAGGTCTGGGGACAGTCATGCTGAGGAAATGTGAATTATAAAAGAACAACTTACTGCTGCCAGTGCTTTTTACTGCTTGGTGCCTGCTCCCTTCCCGGGCTTGCTCGGCTGGATCAGGCAGATCCAGAGTCTCACGGGGGTTTTTATTCTTTTTTGTGAACACAGTACATGGTCCTTTCCCTGCTATATCCAGTAATCTTCCTGTTAGTAGCCTGGGGGTTTATCAAACCTGGAAATCTCTGTGCCACCCTTGGAACTAACTTTTATACACTTATAAAAAAATCCTTTCTGAAGCCACTTATCCTTTCAGTCTCCACTGCATTGTGTGACAATGAATTCCTGCATTTCCTGCCTTACAGATGAAAGCACACTTCTTTTTGTATTTTGGTCTTTATTTTAAAATTGTTGCTCTATACACTTTGTGGATTGCCTGAAATCACTGTGTGTCTCACAGGTCCTCCACTGTGTTATAGAGTAAATCCTGCCCTTTCAGCTTCATTGCATCATTCATCATTTTATAGGTGTCTATCACTTCTCCCTTACATTCATCCTTTTCCAAGCTGTCCTACTCAGACTCTAAGTATATTTCAGGCTCTTAACAATCCTTTTGATCAGCCCTTTGAGTCAGTTTCCACTTTCACAAAGTAAAAATGGCATGAATTTTTCCACTGAAGGATGTCAAAGTGCTTAACAAAGTCGGAAAAATATGAATAGATCTGATAAAGTAATCTTGAATGTGCTTTTATTAGTGTGGTTCCTGAGAAACTGCTATTACAACTGGATGTGCACCGTTACTGACCCAGTGGATGCTGGAATAGCGATTTGGAAATCTTCTGTCTGAGAAAAACTGTGGAATTTCTCTTATTCTTGCTTTCAGTCTTTATTTTAGGAAGCAATCAAACTGCTCCCAGCTGGGTGGATCTTTGTTTCCATCTTCCCTCTAGTGCTAGGCTATTTTAGTTATAACCGTGTCCCGATAAAAGTTTAAAACTCATAAACTGTAGCTAGCTTAGGAAAATCATATTCACAACAACATTTGGACATGTGTTTTTTGACCTAGTGGGACCAGGTTGTTTTGATAGAAACACCTAGTGCAGCTAGTTAGGAATGCTATTAACACAGAATGATGTGGGGCAGACCTGATAGAAGTCAGTAGCTACAAATGAAAATTTGGGGAATATATGAATTATGGAAATCTATTAGTTGCCTGAAACTTTATCTACTTATTTGCCATAGTGAGAAAAAAAACTTTTGTATTCCTCCTCAGAAATGTTTTGAGTCAATAACTGCAAACTAAAGGGCATCATTTAAAGCTTTTCCCCTCTCCTCTGAGGAAACCAAAGGGGTTAAGCGAGCAGCTGATTTCGTGAGGTATTTTGTAATTGCATCTGGATTTGTGTCAAAAGAGCTCAACTTCTGTTAAAGCCCCCAAAGAGGGGACCACATTTCCTCATTTTGAAGAATTCTTCTTTTTTGTGCTCTTTTTGATTTTGAAACCCTGGCTGCAGCCCAGCTGGAACATGTGTCTGTGAGCTTCTTTGAAACCCCAGCTCCCACCTCCCTGGGTCCCCCCTGGAAGTTGCAGCATTGAATGTGATAGCAGTAGATTCATCAAGACCTGGGAGACTCTGCTGTCAGGGAGAGTGATTATGAAAAGAAAACTCCTGAGAAGTATTATGAAATTATATCTTCCCTTTAGAACCCTGCAGGGCTGCTCTCTTTTTCTTTTTTTTTTTTTCTTTCTCCTTTGGTACACACACACCTCATTTATCCAAACACCTCTGTTTACACAACAGCAGGATTTTTCCAATAGCTTTTGGCCTATTCCTCTTTCCTCATCTGACACCATAGTTCCAAGGAAGTTACTTGGAAAGGATATATTTGAGGCTGACACAAGAGTCATGGTGACTCAGTATATTGAAAGGTCAGTGTCATTAAAGCAGTTCTGTTTTCACTTAGTTGAGTATTACAGCACCTTCTGCAGTTATATCATAGCTTAAAAATTATATGTATCAGAAAAAAAAAAGTACTAAAATATGAATCTAATATGTATAGTCTGATATCCTAATCCATGTATCTAATATCCTGATGGGACACATCCGAGCATGCTAAGGGAGCTGGCTCATGTAACCGGGACAGCGCTTACAATTATCTTCAAAAGTTCTTGGCAACGTGGGGAGGTTCCTGAGGACTGGAAGAAGGTAAATGTCACCTCTGTCTTCAAGAGGGACAAGAAGGAGGATCTTGGGTACTATAGGCTGGCCAGTCTTATGTAATTAAGGGAACAATCTTAGTAGCCTTTCCCAAACGTAGATGGACAAGAAGATGATTGTGAGTAGTCACTAACAATTTATGGGTTTACAAAGGGGAAACAATGCCTGAAGATTGCCTTCTAGGATGAGATGACTGGCTTGATGTATAAGCTGAGAACAGTGGTTATTGTTTATCTTGACTTTGGCAGGACTATCAGCACTGTTTCGTGTAAGCATCCTTATTGACACATGACTGAAGTGTGTGTTAGATAAGTGGACAGTGAGGTGGACTGAAAACACCAGGCACACCAGTGGGATCTCAGCAAACTTGTAGCTTGATGTTCTGTGTCTTACTGCTGTTCTTAAGTGCCTGGGATTTTGGCCCAAGGAGTGCTGCCAAGGGAAATCATTTAATAACAGAGCCCTTGAGAGCGGGACAAGGGGTAGCAGAGCCAGCTCTTTAGCTCACAGATGCTAGCTGAACCTCCCACTGAAAAGTACTTTCCTGGGGCTCTGTATGTTTCCAGTGCCGATCCTCCTTCTCCCTGTCCATCCACTCAGACTTTGACTGCAGAGTCCCAGGCTTCATATGGCCTCTGTGTCCTTTCAACCCTGTAGCCTCACCATGCCAAGTGTGTGTATAATTTCACAAATGGGGAAAAATGCGACAGGGACAACCTGACATCTTCCCTAGGAGTACCAATCAGCCTCTGCCAGCAAAGTCAACTGAGTCTGAAACTCTTTTTCAGAGGAAAATTCAAGGATGGAGTAAACACTCACATAACCCCCCAAATCTGTAACAGATCCTGAAGACCTTCAGGTGGAAACTGAGAAGTGCTGTGATAGATGTGTGAAAAAAGCTGAAAACAATTGCCTTCATTAAGGAATCCATGTATCTCCATTGTTATAAATCCACTACTTTCTGCTTCCCCTTAACTCATTTAAAGGACCAGTCTCTCATCTGTGGTAAATGAGAAAAAACAAAACAAAACATTAAAAACTTTGCCATTCAAAGTCTCAAACAATATTATTACAAAGCAGAAATTACATGTTAACTGTCTTTTTTTTTCTGAGGTTTTTCAATCCTTTATCTCTCAATTTGTTCCTTCTGCTTCTGTGACACAGCTTCATACTCTCTGTTTCAGCAGTATTTGGATACCAGAAATCCAGAATTAAAAAAAAAAAAAGATATGGAGACTCCACAGTGGCACCATGCTGCAAGAAATCTTCTCTGTTTTATTATTAACAGGTGTACACTGATTTTCATTGTTGTTTTAGGGAAAACCAGCATTTGCACTGAAAAAAATTCCTTGCCTACAAAAGTCTAGAGATAAGGTAAGACCAGGATTACACTGGAAGCAAAAGGCAATGTAAATGTTTTTGAAAGGTAATGAAGAAAACTGGTGTCCTGGTTTCAGCTGAGACAGAGTTAATTTTCGTTCTAGTGGTTGCTGCGTTTTCAGATTTGTTATGAAAGGAATGTCAATAATGCATATTGTTTTAGTTGTTGCTAAGTGATGTTCCTACTAGCCAAGGACTTTTTTCAACTTCCCCTGGAAGCTGAGAAGGAGCATAGACAGAACAATATAATGGCCAATGGAATATTCTGTACCATAGACCCATGCTTGGTACATAAATGGGGATTGGCTGGGGGATCGGAATCCACGATTACTGCTTGGGTTGAGCTGGGTAACCAATTCATCGGGCGGTGAGTGATTTGTGTCTTGTATATTCTCTTACCATTATTATTATTGTTGTTCTTATTTTCCTTTCCATCATTGCTTTATGAAACTGTCTTTATCTCAACCCACAAGTTGGGGTGTTTTTTTCCCTTTCCCCTCCTTTTCTCCCCTTTCTTCTTACCCTTCTTGTGGGGGGAAGGGGGAGTGAGTGAGCGGCTGCATGGTCCTAGCGGCTGTGTGGTGTTAAACCCCAACAACTGGACACAGAACTCCTGTGAAAACCTGTCTTATTTGCCTGTTCTTTTAGTTGTTGGGCAAACATTTTTAAATGCGTGAGTAAGAGCGCAGTGAAAACCATTACATCAGAACAAACTTTACTCTGCAGACATTAAGTGATAAATCAATGCAGAGGATGATAGTAATATATAACTGACTCTGCTGGACTCACATTACTCATTCAGGATGTACAGGGAGTGTTACTTTGGTTTTAACCTTCCAAGGTTACTCGGTGTTCATTCATTTATCCATTGTCTTCATCTTCCTCGAGAGACTTGGGATTGTTTAGCCTAGAGAAAAGGAGGCTGAGGGGAGACCTTATCGCTCTCTACAACTACCTGAAAGGAGGCTGTAGAGAGGTGGGGTCGGTCTCTTCTCCCAAGTAACAGGTGATAGGACAATGAGGAAATGGCCTCAAGTTGCTCCAGGGGAGTTTTAGACTGGATATTAGGAAAAAATTTACACTGAAAGGGTTATTAAGCATTGGAACAGGCTGACAAGGAAAGTGGTTGAGTCACCATCCCTGGAGGTTTTAAAAGACAGGTACATATAGTGCTTAGAGATATGGTTTAGTAATGGTTTTTTTCAGGGTTATGTTGATGGTTGAACTACATGATCTGAAAGGTCCTTTCCAGCCTAGGTGATTCTGTGATTGTATGATCAGCACATGTCCCACAGCACAGGAAAGAGTACAATGTTAGCTTGTGTGTACCATGAGATGCTAACACATACCAATGGCTAGACAGGAAGTTCTGGGGTGACAGAAGTAAAACAGTGCCTAGTTTTCATAAAATCCCCACTCCCAAAAGGATCAGTGAGGTATGATTTCAGATTCTCTGCCCCCTTCCACCAGGAATAGCAGTCAGCACCTTTGGGACTGAGATGAGTCAGTCTCTGACGTTGGATGGCATGAAGCCGAGTGCTGGCAGTGTCCATGGTGTGGGATGGTTAGTTGCATCCAGCCTACTGGCTGTGGAGGAGCTGAACTGACCTCACTGATCCAGGATGATGCCCGGGGAAGTGAAGGGCAGCTTCTGCTTCTGGGTGCTGATGTCTCCACCTTGGTACAGGAGTGCAGTTGGGCAGGGCTTGTGTGTCCTAAACCTGCAGAGGGAATGGAGTCTGGTTTGTCCTGAAGTGGAATACGGCTTTGAATTAAGGTTTCAAGGAGCTTCTGCTGGAGTTGAAGCGAGAGCTAGAGAAGTTAAATGGACAAAAGGGGTGGTGGTGTGTACTCTGTGTGCTCTGGTATTCCCAAGTGCAAACCTGGTGTGCTGTACTCAAAGAAATGATATTTCAATACCTACATTGAGGGAACTGAATGGGCTGCCATGCTCCCTGACTCACTCTTCATTAGCTCATCTTATAATCAGATACCTTTCAGGCTGAAGGTGTAGAGTGATAGGAAAACACCCTCGTACCTCCACAGGAGTGTCAGGAGGGTCATTCCCCGCCATTTGCCAACAGCATCCTAGCCTGTATCAGGAACAGCGCGGTGAGCCAGACTAGGGAAGTGATCATCCTCCTGTACTCGGCACTGGTGAGGCCCCACCTCGAGTACTGTGTTCAGTTTTGGGCCCCTCACTACAAGAAGGACAT
>VXBH01004208.1:119437-135917 GCA_013400035.1 Rynchops niger | reverse complement strand
GTTTAAAAAAAGGGTAGATGGGGTACTTAGGGACATGGTTTAGAAGTGGCTTTTGTCAGGGTAGGTTAACGGTTGGACTTGATGATCTTAAAGGTCCCTTCCAACCTCAGCGATTCTATGATTCTATGATTCTATCCCCATTCCCGTACTTGAGACACATAACGGAAACTGTACACACGTAAATCTACAGGGATTCCTTTCCTCAGCAAGGAAGCAGCATCTGCTTTGGCAGCCGGGACACCAGTGACCAAATCAGCTTCCTCAAAGCACAAGGCACTGCAGAGTTTCTGTTAATCCTTCCCAGAGCTCCTCTCTGGGAGCCTATGTAATTCCACGCACAGTTTAAATTGGCACTGCTGCCAAAGGACACCATTCCAACTGCTTGTGTGCTTACGTGGTAAGCCAAAACAGGGACTTAATTCTGCTGAAAACAAATCATTTTCGTCATTGTTTTTGCTGGGTTGAGCAATGGCCAGCGTGGGGCAACCTGGGGTGGAAGCAAGTGGGTGAGGGCACGAGGCGGGCCTGCCGCTTGCAGGAACAATGCTGGCCCCATCTTCAGTGAGCCTCAGCCTGATGTTTTATTCTGATTGCTGTAGCTGCATTTCTTTTTTCTTCTGTTGTGTATCATGTTACTTGTAGAGCGCTTTATTCTTATTTTTATATTTAATCTGTAAGAGGAATTTTTAGATGGAAAAACTGCCATATGTTTATCTTCCTGGAGGTGCCTTTCTCTTGAGCCAGTATAAATGAAATTCATTTCTAGGATAGGCCTCTTTTCCTCAAGTGTATTGTAGAGCTCTCTAAGAAATGCCAACTCCCATCTCCTTGGCACAGACTCCTGCTTGTTACTCTCAGAGTAATGCAGCCCTGTTTTTCCACAGAGCACTGAGCAAGAGTTACCATGCAAGATCCGCAAACATTAAGGCTTAGGGCCCGCCTGTATCTAATATCTGTAAAATATAGCTATTTATCCCAGAGAATAACAATATATCATTGTGACTGCTCTGCCTCCGAGGAGAGAGAAAAGAAACCAATAGTAATGAACTCACACAATCATCTTTGGTTTGGCAAGTGTCGCGGTTTGAGATTTGATCAACTGTAATGTTTATCCAGCTCTCCCCTTTCAAATCAGGGAAATAAAAAATGGAAGAAAAAAAAATGTTCTTTTTTTTTTTTTTTAGGTAAAGCAGAAATCACACCACGCTAGTTTTAAAATGCTTCCTACTTGGGACCCAACCTCCATAATAGCCCTTCTGCATAGAACATACCTTTTCACATAAAAGGGTTGCTTTTGGTCTTGTAATAGATTTAGTTTCGTAAGTAAATATGACCAGGTATGGCATTTTGCAGATTGCAATTCTGACGTGGGTTTTGGGTGATACTAACTTATTTGGTCTCTTAAAAAATACACCACACCTCACTTCTGACTTATCTATCAGAGAGAAAACAAAATAATAGCCCCATTTTCTTCTTTTTTTTTTTTCTCCTGGCAGTTTTGGGAGTACAACACCACACTTGCACCATGGCAGTTGCACAAGGATTCCCATGAGGGATGGTAGATAGCTTTGCTTTCTCTCAGGAGGATGATCTGGACACTGGTGTCCAGACCATCAAAGCAGATACTTTGGATAGAAGCAAAATGTACGACATCCTTTTCTTGCCCCCTCTTTGGATGAGACAGTGTCCTTTCTCCCCACACTCCCCATTCAGCACAAATAGAGCCTGGCCATAGCGTGAGCTTACGGACATGGAGATAGGGAATAAGGGGCTGAAATCAGCTGCCAAAATGTAGATAGCTAGTTTCAGCTGCCTAAGGGATCAAAGACAACCTCCCATGTCTGGCAGGTATGACACCCAAGGCTTTCCTGGGTGGACAGCTGGAAGGCAGAGCACCTTAGTGCAATCAAATGTCAGGTTTCAGATGCCGATCTTCGCATCTCTGAATTTCACCCATGCAGTTATATTCATATCCAGCCTATGACACTGTAGGCAAATGATCTCCTACCTTTGCTTCTTGTTCCAACATGGGGTGAACATGTTAAATTGGAAAATAAAGATTCGTCATAGCAGAATTGCTCTCCAAGACTAGATTTGTCATCTGAGATGGTGGCCTCTCATTTATTCCAGCTAGACATGATGTCAGTTACCTCAAATAACTTCCTTTCCACTGTGTGGAAATGAAAAGTTTCAATCTTAGATCTATAGAGAACCACAAAAAATGTAGTTACAGTCATTATATACTGTAAGCTCTGTTGTTGTGTCAAGATTTATAAAATTAAGTTACTGATTTGGGTAATTAAATGCTGCTTATGTAAGGATCGTACTTATAGCGGGTTATGCTCATCTCCTCAAGCCAAAAAGCCAAAGATTATTTAAAAAAAAAATTTAGAGAGACAACAATCAATGCCCTAGCTAATGGAAAACTGAGGAAAAATGAGGTAGATACCCTTGGGTTTTGCCTTGGACCTCCAGTACCAGTCGAGATACTGCCCTCCTTTTCCTTCTCTGCCCTTACCTTGTGAAAAAGTGGAGGAGCAGAGGAGTGGACACTTCTTTATCAGCTTGCACCCACAGTGCCACAGGGACACCATAGGAAATGGTCTCTGGTAGCACCTTGCCATAAATAGTCCATTTCAAACTGCCCTCTTCAGAAGTGCCAATTTGTTTTATTCAGACTCACAGGTAACTGTCATCTCTTAGGCCACAGAGGTGAGTTGTGGCCTCAGGGATACCACATTTCACATTTCTTGTCCTAGACAGCTGCCGTGTATCCCTTGCGGTGACTCACAGAATATACGCTAGGCATTTTCAGGCAACTACTTTACATCTTATGGAAGCACCACCCTCATACTGACAAGCAGGGAAGACACTCGGTCTCCTGACGTTAGCCCTCTGTGTTCCACCTCTTTATTTTCCAAAGCTCAAGAACAGGGAAGCGGTCTCCGTGTCTCAACCCAGAGACAGACAGCAGGCAGTACAGCCAGGTCGCTTGTTGTTTATAAGTAACCATGTATCACTGGGCATAAAACTTCTCAGAGACTTTGGGCTCATGACGCAAATGTTTGCCTGCGTCATTGATGTGAGCACCATGGGCTGTGAAGCCCTCATAAATAAACAATATTAAGCAGCGATTAGCAAATTCCTCACCCTTGTTTGTCTATGCACAGAATATGTCTTTTCTGTATAAGAGAGTGCTACAACCATCCTTNTGGAAGGCCACTATAAGGTCTCCCCGGGGCCTCCTCTTCTCCAGGCTGAACAACCCCAACTCTCTCAGCCTGTCCTCGTAGGAGAGCTGCTCCAGCCCTTTGATCATCTTTGTGGCCCTCATCTGGACCCACTCCAACAGGTCCATGTCCTTGTGCTGAGGGCTCCAGAGCTGGACACAGTACTCCAGGTGGGGTCTCACGAGAGCAGAGTAGAGGGGGAGAATCACCTCTCTCGATCTGCTGGCCACAGTTCTTTTGGAGCAGCCCAGAATGTGATTGACCTTCTGGGCTGCAAGCACACATTGTTGGTTCATGTCCAGCTTTTCATCCACCAGTACCCCCAAGTCCTTTTCCTCAGGGCTGCTCTGTATCACATCATCCCCCAGCCTGTATTGATAATGAGGATTGTCCTGACCCCAGGGCAGGACCTTGCACTTGGCCTTGTTGAACTTCAAAAGGTTTGCTTGGGCCCACCTCTCTAGTTCATCCAGGTCCCTCTGGATGACATTGCGGCCCTCTGGCCCAACTGGCCCCACTCAGATTGGTTTTGGTTTCTTTATTCCAAGCAGTTTCCAGGGTGGGATTGATGCCCAACAATGCTCATTTGCAGGAGTGTGGGGCTGCTTCTTCTGCAGCCTGCCCCAAACACAGCTCAGGCCCACAGTATGGCAAGAACCCATGATCTGAAGAAAGGAAGAACCCATGGTCTGATGGTCAGTGGGAAGCTAAGGGAGCTGTAATACCCTGTTCAGTAAGGAAGTAAGGTGAGAACATATGTGGAGAATCTGACACTGTGGTAGGAACACTTCCATGTTTGCTTCTTACACATTTAGCACTGGGCTGAGGTCTATTGACCCCTGGGCTGAAACCCACAACTTGTGTCTAGGTGGGCTGGTGACAAGCAAACATGCAACAATGTGGTCCTGTTCATGTAAGCAGGATTTCTCAGAATAATTCTGCTCTTACTCCTTGCACTGGTATGACTCCCCCTGCTCCATTCTTCACTTCAGGGGAATTATGTCTGAAATTACATTGCATCCTTGCAGGAGGAAGGCCATTTTGGGGGAATGAGGACATGCAGGATCTTGTTTAGTAATTACATCTAGCAGATCAAAAATCTTGCTCTAAAGTACACCTCTTTTGCAAGAGATAAATGTTATTGTTATTAATAACAATATAGACAACGCAGTCACCATTTAATAACATAATTGTGGCCTTTGATGGAACCTTTTATCCAGGGATCTGAAAGGGTTAGTGGTAATGAAGTTGGTGTTGCTGAACTCCAGGGACAGATGTAGAAACTGAGGCACAGGAAGGTTCTTTGTCCTGTCAGATGGAGTGTTCAAGCCTGTAGCAGGCAGACAGCCTGTAGCTCTTTTGCCTCTGCACCCTCTGACTTTAGTCACAAGCTGGAGATGAGCAACCCTGCAGACTGTAAGTCAGAGGAAAAGCTTTATTCTGTAGTCCTCTTGGTGCCTGGGCTTTCAGGTGCACAGCGGATGTTGGACCGTGCTCTTTTCTTATCAAGGAGGTTATAAAGGATTTCTGTGTCATAGATATGCCTTGAGTGGTGCAGCCACAGGCAAAGATATGCAAGAAAATAAAACATTAACCTGAGTCTCATCTACAGGTAACTGTTTCTTATTTATTGCATTATCACTGCTGCTCATTAAAAATCACTCCCTGAAGCACCTGTGAAGGAAAGAAGGCACTCTTTCTCCCAGGGTAACCCTGCGCCTTCAACTTACCCCTGGGGAGTGCTGAATGTCTGCTTCATCACAAATTGTTTTAACCCTAGATGATAACTAGTGTGTGTGGTAAACAGCCATATGTCAATGTGGTCATTCTCTGCATGGAAGAGATTGGAAGGGAGTTAGCAAACAGTCCAAGCACATATTGAATCAGATTTTGTTCCTGAACCACTAAAGAGGTTTGCTTCAGGTCAAAGCTGGGGTCACTCACAGCCCAGCTGAAATCAAGTTCCTGATGCAAAATCCCTTCATTCAGGGCATTGTCATCTCAGTTTCCCTTTCCTTTATGCCCCATGGAGATAACAGCCACCTTCCAGGCAGAGAGTGAAAACCAGCAGAAGCCACAGGAGAGGTCTGCATTCTGAAGGAACTCAGTTCTTCTGGTTTGTTTCTACCTCCTTCTACTTCTTCCCAAGTTGCCTCCACACAAGATTAATCAGGAAGAATTCCTTTCTCCTGCGAAAGCTATTTTTCGAGTGGCCTCATGAAAAGCTATTACAGTGCCAAAATAAATGATATATCCTGATGATCAGTATCACTACAGAGATCTAGAGTGCACTGGCCTTGTTTTGTTTATTTTTCTCTCTTTGCCCTTTCTTAACCCCTCTCTAAGGTCAGCAAAGCAGTTGCCCTCCTGAAAGTGTTTGGGTCACCATGACTCATGGGCAAACTCAGTGCCTGAGTTGCACACTCGGGCTGATGGCAGGGCTGTCTGCGGAGGCAGAGAGCACTCCACTTGCCTCAGACACTGATGCTCTGTGGTCAGTTGTTATAGCATCCTCAAAATATTAATCTGGTGGTGGCTTTCTTGCATTTTGGTGCTGAGACTCACACTGCTGGCATCCTTATCCTGAGTTTTCTCACAGAACCAAATAGAGACATCACCTTAACATTTTACCAAGGCGTTACCCATACTCTTTGTCCAGCAGCATCTAGAAGAGGTAAACAGAGGTACCTCGGGGGATTTTTGTTGCCTTTTGTGGAGAGGATGGGTCGACATCAGTAGAAAGTAATGGGAAAAATCCAATGAGACCTGGCAATTCTCAGGTATTCCCTGTAAGTACTGCTGTATGTGAATTGGAGGCATGCAGTGTGAACATGGTTACCTAAAAACTGTATTTCTCCTTCCCTCCAAATTGCTGAGTTAGCAGAAGAACCAAGTGGGGGGAGGCAGAGATAGGCCAGGAGGTTGAAGAAGCTCTCCCAGTCAGAGATGGTTGACGGTACTGAGCCTGAAAAAGAGATCCTTCATTCCTGTATCCTGCATCTGACAATGGCTGTTGATGGATGCACAAGAAAGAGTGTTCATGGTAATAACCAGAATGCCCCCCCCATCCACGGCCTGTTTGCAGCTCAGAAGCTTCATGACCCAGTTTGGTTCCTATGCGTTTAATAACCCTGAACAGCCCCTTCTTCTTCTAGGAAACTGTCAAAATGGCTGTGAGCACTCTGTGGTGAAAGAGGATTGGCGAAGGAATGTATAATAGTTTGGGTAAAGGCAGGATCATTACAGGCTAAAGCTTGCTGTTCCTAAGGTCCTCCGGGAAGGGAGCAAATATTAACACTGGGGAAGCAGTTCCTGACAGGTGGAGGGTGGCAGTGCTATTAAAGGGAGGCAACCTGCCAAGTCTCAGCCTTCAGAGCTGGGATTGAGGGCAAAGAAACAAAAATATAAACTATGGCAGAGCTGCTCTTACAAATGCCTCTCCTTCCTTCCATCACTCCCCTTGATAAAAATAGGGTGGAGATAGACCATAACAATGATCTGAGTCTTAGTGTTGTGGGCGCTGACCAGAAATCAGAGGACAGTTTGTTCACGTGTGGCAGACAATCAAAATGTTTATAATCAGGCTTATCTGAACTTCACAGCAACTGATGGAGCAGTCTGCATGACGGACTTCAGCAAGCCCAGTGCTTTACTACTTCTTTGTGTTCTGGAATTGCTTGTAGTATCCCAAATATTTATTTACTGTGTTTATAATATTTAATTTTTTTTTTTTTGTATGCATTCATTGTTCTGGTAGTAAACTATTCAATATCTTCTCTTTGAATGTTGACCAGAAGTAATAAACAGCTAGTTATCAAGTTTTACATGCACTAGTCTGAAGGTTTAACTCTGCAAATGCTTGCAAATTCAAAATGTTCAGGAGACATGAATTTTTGGCCTCTGGAAAAGGGTTTCTGTTAAATTCAGTAAGAAATGTAGTATTGTATATTATAGACCCAGCATTACTTTTCCATCTACCACAGGCAAACTTTAGCCAGGTCTGAAACAAACTGTGGATTTGCATGTGCACTGTATTCCCCACAGCCTCAAAGTGAGGTACCCTGTTGGTAGCCCATGTTCAACATGTCAGCTTAGTCCTCAGAGAATGATTTTCAGAAAGCAACAAACAAGACAATAAAAGCAAGCAGTAATTTGGCATGTTCCTACATTTGCTGCAATGAGTTTCTGCTCTGAAACTGCCCCCAGGGCCCGTGCTGTTCCAGTTAAGGCCACCACACAACACTTGCGCAGCTTCGGATTCACAACAGTCAGCAGGTGCGGTGACATAGGGTGCATGATGCCATCAGCAAATCACATTTAAATTAAGAGTTATCCTGGAGTTAAAAAATATATAAAAAAAACCAAACAAACAAAGCCACCAACATTGGGAAGGAATTTCTATGGTTTGTTTTGCTTCCTTTGAGCCAAATGGTGCTCACCACACTTAAGGGACAGCCCTATTATATTCCTGCTTACCATGCTCCTTGGATAATCGCTCCATGTAGCAGCTTTCTTCATTTCTCTGACAGCTCTTTTACACCATGGTGAAGGGTCCTTCAGGTGCTTGTAGGGCCGTTTCACTGTAATAAGACCATAATAAATAGTTGGTACATTTTATATTGGTGAAACTACTTTATAGTGGTGAAAAGGGTGATGGAGGAAACTTGCCTGGCTTTCTGGTTATCAATTCCTTAAAACCTCCCAAAGCTGCTAAGGAACACTTTTTTTTCCTGGGAACAATGATGAATGTTTGCTTCAGCTTGCAAAAAATAGTAGCAGAGTCACAAGTCTCTTTAGAAAGCAAAAACCAGTGAGTCCAAGGGACCTTTCCTAGTGGTTTTACAAAGGACAGATTTTTTTTTATTTATTTATTTTTTTCCAAGGGAAGCACAAAGATTACCAAAGAACTGGGGAAGCAGAACAGAAACTTGTGTGCTGGGTGCTGGCTGCCCAAGCCAGGGGCACAGGGGCGGGAGGAGGAGGAGCAGAGGAAGGGAAGCGTGGCTGGCTGCATGGCAACCCCGTGGTCCCAGCTCTGCGAGGATGGAGAGGGAGCCAGGAGAGGTCTGCTGCAGCAGAAGCCATTTGTTCCTGGGTGTAACTGAATGACCTCTGCCTGCTTGGCTCCCTCTGTTTGTAGGGGCTCTGGTATTCAGGTTTTCCTGGAGAATAACAAAGTACAAGAGCAGTGAGGCTTCCCAAGAGAAACAGAGCTGGTGGGACAAATAAATAAATAAAGGGAGGTTTATGTACATGTGAGGGAAACAGAGTTTGTTTCTAAAAGGGAGCCTTTAAAACCTTGATGATTTAATACATTTAATTGCATAACAATGTCAAACAAGGTAACAGGCTTTCTCCTGGTTTCCACACACCTGGAAGCACTTTTAAAATGGAGAATCTCTTCCAGAACAGCTTGAATTTTCTCTGAGACAGGTGTCAGGGACACAGACACAAGGCTGAAGACCCTGTCAGTGCTCAACAGTGACTAGAGGTCCCTGACACACACGTTTTACCCTTTACATCTTCATGTTTAGTATTCTCTGGGATGTACTGTACACATTGGGTGAAAAGCTAAGCCTCAGACTGTATGCAACCTGTCTTATTGAGGTAAAGTCCTCCTTGAGATCTCCAGCTCCTCATGAGATGCAAAATTTTTGTTTTACTTCTGTTTATATATGACATCACTGTAAACATTAGGTTGAATAGCTGGGAAACAGAATGTGTGGAATGCTTTATCTCTCTCTCTGTCTTTGTAATACTTTTATTTTTCTTTTTTACTTTGCTTGACTGCTTTGAATTCCCTTTACTCTGATCCTTGACCTTAGAGACAGAGGATGTATAGTTTTGTTCAGTGGATCAGCTGCTGTGACAGCCCTCAGGACAAAGTGCTGGAACCCTTGTTATACTGGGTAGAGTCTGAAGATCTGTCTCTGAAGAATAGCCTTGAGCAGGTTGAAAGCCTATGGGTAAAAATTAGAGACCGAGGCAAGAAAGGGAACTTTGTGGTTGGTGTCTACTACAGGCCACTCAATCAAGGGGAGCCTATTGACAAAGCCTTCTTACTCTAGCTACAAGAGGCTGGAGTGAGATCAAGAAAGGAAAGGAGGGCAAGAGACCAGTGTGGCTGAATTGAGGCCGGCTGGTCAAACTAAGGTGCAAGAAAGAGATGAACAAGCAGTGGAAGCAGGGATAGGTATCCAGGGAAGAGTACAGAGATGCTGCCCAGTTATGTAGAGATGGGGTCAGGAATGCCAAGGCATAGGTGGGGCTGAACTTGGCAAGAGACATGAAGAATAATAAGGGCTTCCACAGGTATGTCAGCCAGAAAAGGAAGGTCAAAGGAAGCATACCGCCCTGATGAGCAAGACTGGCAAACTTTTAACAATGAACAAAGAGAAGGCTGAAGTTGTCAACTTCTTTTCCCTTACTGGCAACCTCTCTCCCCCAACTCCCAAGTGGATGGAACCACAAGGCGGAGACTGGGGGAGCAAAGTCCCTCCCACTGTAAGAGAAGATCAGGTTCATGACCACCTGAGGAACTTGAACATACATAAGTCTATGGGACCTGATGAGATACCTCCCAGAGTCTTGAGGGAACTGGCTGATGTAGTTGCCGAGCCACTCTCCATGATATTTGAAAAGTCATAGCAGTCAGGTGAAGTCCCCAGTGGCTGGAAAAAGGGAAACATCACACTCATTTTTAAAAAGGGTAGAAATAAGGATCCTAGGAACTACCGCCCTGTCAGCCTCACCTCTGTGCCTGGGAAGATCGTGAAACAGATTCTCCTAGAAGCTATGCTAAGGCACATGGAAGACAGGGAGGTGATTCAAGATAGTCAGCATGGCTTCACTAAGGACAAGTCCTGCTTGACCAACCTGGTGGCCTTCTATGATGGAGTGATTTCATCAGTGGACTTAAGGGGAGCTTATAAGAAAGATGGAGACAGACTTTTTAGCAGTGCCTGTTGCAACAGGACAAGGGACAATGGTTTTGAACTAAAAGAGGGAAGATTTAAGCTAGATATAAGTAAAAAAAAATATGCTGGTGGTGGTGAAACACTGGAATAGGTTTCCCAGAGAGGTGGTAGAAGCCTCATCTCTGGAAACATTCAAGGTCAGGTTGAACAGGGCTCTGAGCAACCTGATATAGTTGAAGATGTCCCTGCTCATTGCAGGGGGGTTGGACTAGATGACATTTAAAGGTCTCTTCCGATCAAACTATTCTATGATTCTACGATTCGCCACCTTGGAGCCCATCATGCTATTCATGGATCAGCCACTCCAGCACAACTTCATGACTTTTCCCTTCACTGATGAAGAGCCATGTGGTATGAAAGGCACAGCTTGTTTTTAAACTTTGCCTACAAATGTTGATCTTTATGTCTAGACAAGAAACAATGTTCAGGACATCAAGATAAGGTCTACAGCCCTCCTATGGCAGTTTACAGTGCTGGGACTCTTTAGCAATTTGTAGTAGCAACACTACCACTAACTTGTTATCCCTTATTCTTCCCAGAGCTATACTTTCCTTTTCTCTTTTCTCCTGTAGCGTAGACTTTTTCTTACCATGTAAGTAATCTTACAGCACTGAGGACAACGAGACCCACTGTTTCATGCCAGTAGTCAGTAATAGATGGAATGATAGCTACTGAAGACATGTGGGCCAAATGAAGCTCTCAGAACCTCTCCCGCAGAAGCAATTATACTGTAGACTCTTGTATCCCAGGGTGAAGAAGGGCTCTTCTCTGGGGTGCTTTCTAATCAGTTATTTCCTATTTCTGTCACTACTAGAGGCACCAGGGGAATGAAAGCAGCCAAAGATATTGTAACAAATTGAAGCAGGGCTGTCTTGGTGCTGGCAAGCGGAACTGGATAGAAAAATTCCTGTGTATGTGAATTTGTTCTGGCTCAAGCCCTGTTCAGCAAAGAAGTGATGCACGTGTGTGTTCCTGTTCCTGCTCTGCAATGCCAGGTGGGGGTAAAATATTTTGTAATCAAGTGCTAGGTGCTGCACAAAACAAAATCATCCCTGAAATGGATAAACTTAGCTTACTTGGTTTTGCATATGTGAAACTAATGAGATGATAACTTTCTAGTTCATGGATATGTCAGGGAGGTAACGGACCAATGGCTTAAAATAGCTGTGAACATATGTCACAGCATAAGGAAAGATTTGGTGGTGCCCGAGTGTCAGGATGCAGATCCCAGTTCTTACTGAAGCATGTTAGCATTTTCTGGATGTCCAGAAAACTGGACAATCTTTGATTTCTTATGAATTAAGACAACTAGTTTTCTGGCCTCTAATTCTCAATCTGTAAAAGTAGGGTAACCATGCTGCAGTCTTTGGTCAATCAGATATGTACGATTATGAGTAAGTGCATGCATGTGATATGTTTTATTAACAGACCAAAGTCTGGCAGATTTTTATTTTTAATCGAGATGAGACTTCTGGAGTCAGATGTAACGAATATGAAACCTTGAACTCTCACAAATGAGTTCAGAGACTAATTTTTTCCTGTACCTAGTAATTGAAGGCACTTGCTAGACAGGCTCCATTTATTACAATGAGTGCAATTAAGGTGTTGTAATGTTCCCAGCTGTGTGCTCATGATACAGCTTTTATAAAACCAGGATAACGAACTCAGCAGTGGATTTTCAGTACTGTTAAAAGATTGTGAAGGAGCTGCAGAAATGAAGATGATAAAATGACACACACTCTTATGCACTCTGAGGCTTACTCTTGTCCCTTTGAACTAATTATGACTCAGGCCCTTAATGGATCTTATACACTTTGACTGCAAATATGTTATTCTTTCAACATGCTTGCATATAAATTTGTGGGAAGTCATTTAGTTCAGCAAGCACCACCAGAAGAGAAGCTTTAGTGTCTGGTGCGTCAATCTAACTGAAGCCAAAGGGGTCTCAACCTGATTCTGAAGTCTCTCTGGGGCTGTGTGAGTTGGTAGATAATGCATGTTATCTAACACAAGGCTAGGAGCCCTAACATGTCCGTTCCTACACATCATGGACCAAATCTTCAACTGCTGTAATTCAGCATAGTATGACTGATGCTGAGTATATCATGCAAAGCCTTGGTCTTATATTTTGTTTATTCCAAAAAATATGAGGGATTTTTTTAATCTGTTTTTCAAATATTTAAATGAAATTATTATTTTTTAAGCTCCACTTATTTATTTATAATTAAAAACCATGATTATTTATTTCATACTTCTGTTTATGTTTCATAATCAATTTCTTCACTAGTCATCCCAGCTCCAGTTTTGTTTTACTTTGCTGAAATGAAAGTGACTATACACCCACCATGCTCATATACAGGCTTTGTGTTGTCTTGCAAAGGTGGAAGTCAGTACAGAGATCTCCCATTGACCTCACTAAGGCCAGGATCAGCCATAAACCTCAGTCAAATAGTTATCAAAATTCTATAAGGAAGGTTGTTATGTGACTCCTTTGTGTTTTTGCCTCTGCCTTCTCTGTTTGCTTAGGACCACAGCCTTCAGGGAGGCTGACAGGAGTGCAGTTTATGGCTGTTATTCACAGAGACTCCAGGATTTCAGTGGTAATTACAATGATTGCTCTTCCCAACTCAATCCTCAAATGTGTGAAGTGGGATCTCAGAGGGGTTCCCCCAGCTTGTGAAGCTGTTACGCTTATTTGTTTAAGAAAGGCAGTTGCAAGCCAAAAGCAATCATGAAAATATTAAGAACCAGAAATTGTCAGCAGGTATCTGTGTCACCATAAGCAGAGATTTTACTTACCTCCACCAATCAAGGCGCCAAGTGTCATGCAATTTTTCAGTCATCAGGAGAATATTTTATGTCAAAAATTCCACATTAGGAAAGGAAACAAGGTACTTCCCACTGTAAGTGGAGAAACAGGATAGAAATCAAGTTCACAGAGCTCCAAAGACCCAGGTGCCTTCCTAAGCTCTGTCCTTTACAGGCAGTTCTCAAATTCAGTATCTTACTGCCTACCAAAATCACTGGCTTTTGCGTCTCGCTTTTCACTGCAATGTCTGCAAAGTACCTGAGTACTGGAATCATATCACACATTGCTAAAATGCAGCCGGACTGAAAAGTTTTGGGGTCTTTCCCACATGGATATCAACTGTTTGGATCCTTTTTTCTGCCTGTTGTCTTTCATCTTTTGCAGAATAGACCTCGTAATGTTTTTGTGTGCTTCAGCAGAAATTTTGATAGTAAACTATTTTGCTGAAGTTATGGGTAAATTTTCAGTGGTTATAAACTGCTTTTCATTCAGATCATTGGCACAATTGCCATATGGCAATTTATGCCAGCTGAAGATCTGTGCTTCAGTCTATGAGACCACATCAGCATACAATTTTCCTTAGTCATCTGATCCAGGAGATGCAAGTGGAAATCTCTCTTTACAATAAAAGGATATTTGAGAGTCTTCTACTCCCATCAGCAAAATACTTAGTACAAGCTTAACTTAATGTTTGTGATCAGTGTAATAGCAGCTGCTTGAGTGCAGTGCTGAATCAGTTCCTTCCTTCTTCTTTCAGCCCATCTTTCTCTTTGAAATGCAAACACTGTCAGAGATTAAACTGCAGTAACGCAGATAGGCTTGTAAGATTTATTCAGCAGAAATCATGGAAAGGTTTTTGCAGTATTTGCCCTGATCTGGAGCTAATTTGCCTCCTCCAATTGCCAAGCAATGTTGATTTCCAGCAATGCCGTGCATTGTCCAGTTCCACTGGCAGCAGCTGCTCTGTGCTCCTGCATTGTTGTGTCAGGCATGATACAGTTTATGCAGGATGAGGATGCTGTTTAAAACAGCAGGAAGACAATCCACAAAACCACTCTGCAGAACCCTAATGCAGGGACAATTAGATGAGTCAGGTGGAGATCTGACCACACCTTTCTCAACCAGGTCCCCACACGTGTTTCAGTTAATTTGAGATGGTGATGAATGAAGATTAAATGTAAGCTGCACAGCCAGTGCATATTGCTTCCAGCAGACTCATTCCTCAAGGAGGAATGGTTCAGACAAAGGTCTGCATGACCTGACCCAGAAAGGAATTTGATTAACATTTTCCAAAATTTCCCAATCTTTCTTGCTTCCCTGGAGTTCTGACCTCTTACTGATAACTGGTTCTTTTCACCCTTTAATTTGTTCTTCATCCTGTCGCTCAGCAAAGTCTATGTGAAAGCCAATTACTAAACTTTGCCATGAGCAATGAAAAGATGTGCTGTCCTAAATTAGCAAGGTGCAATACTATGTCATTTCTGTAGCCATCATTAAATTTGATTGTCAGCTATCCAATATTCCCAGCAAATTACAAATTACCTTACACAGGAAAACACAAAAAACCCTCCATTTCTCTCCCCCCCCCGCCAAAGATCAGTTAATTCAAATAAGTATGTTCATGAAGGGTGGTGGTTGTGTGTACAGGGAATATTGCATCTTGTAAAGCACTGTTATGGAAAATCAAGACAGCATGGTTCTAATTAATTTAGTAAGTCCTATTTTAATTTCACAACCACCTGTTTTGATAGGCTTAATTCAGCTCCTTTCCGTTTGGATATTTATCTTGTTGCACATACTACAATGAAACAGATAGAAGAAGTGGACTTACTCTCAGGAAGAATAAGCTCTGGTATGCTAGATATTCCTACCATATACTGGCCAAGTAAAATACAGTTTAACTGTGTTAGGACTCTAGACAGGCGCAAGCCAGGAACTGCTCTAAATAAAACGTTAGCTCCTCCTTATGTGGCTGCATGAAAAAATAAGTGCAAGCAACAAATATCCGTCACACTAATGCGTAATTAATTAGATATCTGCGGTTGTGGCTACAGTGCTTGGGACTTGCAGTCTCTCGGGCAAAAAAACATAACATCTTGGAAATGAAGGGGCTATTTTTGCATTGTCTTTAACAAAGACAAACCTGGTGCAAGAACATTTTTAGCATAAAACAAAGTTGAAAATGCTTCTGCCTTTGTTACCTCACAGCTTTGAAAGAGAGAAGAGGCTGGTGGTTGTCAGAAGGACAGACAGGATTTTTGATTTTTGTAGCTGGATGGAGAAATATGGGAATATTTTACTGTGATGTCTCCAAATCAGGATTTGCCCTGACTTCCATTTCCCTCTTACGCTTGTATGCCTACTGACACATGCAAATCAACACTTTGAGCAACCCCGCATGGCAAAACCTTTAATTTAAAAAATGAACTGAAAACAACAGGACCTGGAGGCAATGGGTTATTCTAGGAAAAAAATTTAGTGAGTCCTCATTACAACTAGATAAGGTAGCGTGAACACCGTAACAAACAGCTTCAGACTTTTCCAAACCTGTACCAAGTCTCTTTCAGAAGATTTATTAATGATCCAATTTATATCTTTGACAAAATTGTGCTAACAGAGGGAGATCATTTTTACTTGTGGCAGAAATGCTAATTTAAAAGTATGAAGGGCTTCTTGCATCTTCAGTATCTCCGTCCCAGTATCTGACTTAGTCCTGGCAAATGAGATGTTCTGTTCCAAATTAGCATTTCAAAAAGTCACAAACATTTTCTTGTTTCCTTTTTTTTTTTTTTCCCCCAGATGAAATGCTTGCTGTGTTTTGGAAGCAGCTGATTTTCGGTCCTTCCTTTGGAAGATTTCAGGTGTCTTCCCTTTTTTCTTTCTGATTCCTCTGAAAGCTTTCGGTCTAGTTTGAGAACAGTTTAGCCTCTCAGTGATGCTATTGTGTGAAGCTTGAGTGGCTGCATTTCATTTCAGGGTGAGTTTCCTCACTAGCACCTGACTGACTCAGCCTCTGCTCTCAGCACACACTAAACTTGCTGGCTGTGTTTTATTGTTTTGCAATAAAGGAAGGGCTATGACTATTTCTAGGAGGCAAGGAAATCCCTTTAAAGCTAAGTAAAACAGTGGTGTTGGTATACGCCCAGCATCACTAGCACTTTTTCCTATTGGACCACAATCCTGTGGCTTGTACTGTACAACTTAAGAAACAAGGCCAAGTACCTCTCTGCTGGTATACCTTCTTCCTTTGTGCAGCAGTGCCTGCAACCCTGACCTAGACCACGCTACCCAGGCCTCTGCCAGTGCATCTGGGGCTGAATGTTTCTGTCCCGCATGAAAAATCCCTGCCTACGACGCTGACTGCTTTCCTGATGCTGGAGCACAAGCGACCATGCTGTCACACTCAGATCCTGGCACCCAGTAAAGGACGTGTTTGCTTCTCTCTGATGAAGGAGGAATGCTTT
>VXBH01004208.1:99914-116631 GCA_013400035.1 Rynchops niger | reverse complement strand
GATGGGGCTCTGATCAACCTGATCTGGTGGGAGATATCCCTGCCCATGGCGGGGGGGGTTGGAACTAGATGATCTTTAAGGTCCCTTCCAACCCAAACCATTCTATGATTCTACGATGTTTTTAATTGCAAGTTTCTCAGAGTTGAGCAAAAACAATGAAAAATGTAAATCTTTTTTTCTTTACTCTTCTCTTGACCTTTGGCTTCCTAGGGTTAGGCTGTATTTTTGTAACCTTCCAACCAGCATTTACACTGATCCATTTTTAATGTCTATGATTTTAAATATAATTTATTTTCCAGCTAAAACTGGATTATTAATCTTCACGTTACACTGAAATTCAGAGGAAATTCACCCAGCAGATGAATTTGAGGTGCGCCCACAAGCGCCTTTCCAAGTCACCAGGACTTAAGTGAGTGCTTACACTGCAGGACTCATTTTACACAATGGTGTATCCAAGTCATTACATCTCCATTGTACCACATATTGTAAAATACAGGGGAAATAAAAGATCATCCCTATGCAAAAATATTTTACAGACTACTTATACAGCGTGTACAACAGTACTGAAGCCAGCACTGCTTGTAAAGCGAGCAAGATAAAGCCTGTTATACCTATTCACCATGGCATTTTGTTCTGTTTTGTTCTTTGCACAAAATACCTTCCCTGCAGGTCACTGCACGACAGTTCATCTCACAGTGAATATTCCTGCACAGTGGTTATGGCTCATAATCCAGCTTGGATCTGTATCCCACAGGAGGGAATGTTTTTCATTGTTTTCTGCGCTGCTCTTCTGCTCTTGATTGGAACAAGCTGCTCTCCCTGGGGTAATCCTTGGGCCACTGCCCATGGCTGTGAGTGATGTCAACACATTTTTGAATGTGTGGCTATTAGCACTCTTTCCAAATAGGTTTCAAAAAAACCTCCTCGTACTATATTGTGATTTGCTTGGTAGACGTTCCCTCTTCCTTGCCTGCCTTGTATTTGGACGGAGTGACTGAATTTTTTTGTAATTTAAACAAGCAAACTATGTAAATTATTGCTTGATGACCCCAATTAAGGCTTACAGCTGCTTGGAAGACCAGACAGTGCACTCCCTTCTCCTTAGTCAATAGGAACAAGTAGATGAAGATTTGAATGGAAGTCTAGTTTTCCACTTCAAATGAAGGGTGGGTCTGGGTGGAGGGAGGCAGAAGAGATGTATGTGCTACTCCTCCTTGCGCTAGCACGAGTACTGCTGGAGTTGAAGGGCTGAAAATTTTGACTTGGGAATTAAGTCACTGAATGAAAAAAGAAGGATAGTTTGGCCTGCTCTGTGGGAAGATAGAGGAGACCAGAGACCAGGTTCTTGTGCCTGTTTAAAGCGACTTTTTGAGCCACTTGTTGACTTGCTGAGCTTTTACCTGGGGATAAGGCAGCAAGTTCCTCCACTTTGGAAAGTGGCCAGAAAGACTGAGTGATGCCTTGTGGATGTGCACTGGATGGCATCTCCCCTCCTCTAACCAGGCACCTCCACCAAGGCAGGTGGAGTGAGCGGGGAGGATGTCGCACTCCTGTAAACACCATGGGGCTGCAGTCCACGGGCATGGGCTGCAGAGAAGGAGGGCAGGGGAGGGTGAGAAAGGTGGTGGAAGAAGTCACAAGATAGGATTGCCTGCCACTGAATCCTCCTGGGGACTGCATGACATGAGCCGCCCCTGCTACCAGCAGGAACCCTGCAAGGGATGACACATGGTTGGCCTGCTGGGGGAGGCTCAATCAAGATTGAGCAACCTTAAGCTTTAGAGTTGAAAGTGCAGTGTAAGCATAAAGTCAACTCTCTCACTCTTTACTATATTCTCGTGTTTCATGTATGTGAATTGGGGGATTAATCCACCTCTGTACTGTGATTTACAGCTCCAAGTAGAGCTACAAGAGGCAGTTCTGACCAGTCCTTCCTCCAAGGTTGTCATATACCCCACATTCTCCCCTGCTCAGTCCGGTATGTATTCATGCATAGACATCTTTATTTGTGTATATACACTTAATTATGTACTGATATAAAATTCTGAATGCTTTGGCAGTAAACTCCATAATTCTGCAGTACCTGGATGATATTCTGTAACTTGTTATGAATTTCTGATGGTGATAGCAGTCATATATGCACTTTTATAGCACAGATTTTAAGAACCACTTAGCTGGGTATCTGATTATGATATAAGATACAATTGGAATGTGATCCCATAGCACCGAACAATTGCCTGGTCACAAGATCTTACTGTGGAATAAATGTGTTAGAGCACGCACACTGCAGCTTCAAGAAGACAGGGCTGAGGCCAAGATGTGAAAATATTTCAGATAAAAAGTTGGGATCAGAGACTACAAAAGCCCAAGTTCTGAAATCTGTGTCTTCATGGTGTTCTGGTTTTACCTACCTCAGCTAGTCTGGTAAAAACTTGCCTGAGGTGTGTTTATGCACACACCAATACTACCTTCTGGTGACAGTGGAGAGGGAGCCTCTGAAATGATTTAAAAAGTTTCAGAGGAATTCTTTGCAAATGAGGAAAATAAGTCCTCAGTTGAAGTGAGATTTGAACTCTGATTAGCTTACTTCTCTGCATGTACCACCAGACCACCACAAACATCACCATATCTGACTGCTCCTAGCTAGCAATGGCAGGTCTCCCTGGTTACAGTATGCAGTTGGAAGAAGAATGGATATTGTTAGGGAAAAGGACAAAGAAAATGAAAGAACCCACAAATTAGACACATGTTGCCTTTTGAAATGGTTGGCGAGTTAAGGAATCATAAATTACAAACAATCCTGGATAGATTAATTTATACTCATTACCTTTGTCAGATATGTGACCAACACAGAGCAGCTGTGCAGCCTCTCCACTTCTATGAAGCTTTCACCTGATTCCAGAGTCTGAGTGCAAAATGAGGAACCGTATGTCTTCTGCTAACGAAAGTTCTGCCACTTTGAGTACTCTGACCATATATCAAATGGTGATATTCCCTGAAATGGTTTTGCATGACAAAATGGAGATGTGAGTAAAGTCTGAGTAAAAACTTTTAGGTTTTTTTTTTATTATTCTTTTAGTTTTAATCAAGCTGGCACAGGTGAAATAGCTGCCAGTAGAGGTTTTGGTGTTAAGCAACAACCAGTCCCAAACAGGAGCCCACCGGGAGATTACCAGTCATGTTACCAACAGATTGTCACTGTTACACTTAGTAACGAAGCCTAAAAGAAATCTTAGCTAGCCATGCCTGCCTGTGAGATGGTCACACTGTCGTGTCGTTGTGCTGTCATATTCCTGCTGTGGCAGCATTTTTCCAAGCATAAACAGTTTGATGTCCACCTGACAATTCAGTGAGTAGGCTCTCATGTTCTTAGGTGAGCAAATGATGATGTGAAATAGTGGGTATGGCCATTCTTTACGTAAGTAACAGTAACCGATCTAGCTGCCCATCTGTCTGTCTGTCTACTATTTCACATAAAAGGATGGGTGAAATGAGGTATAAGATAAAGTATGGCAGAGGTTTTACAGACTTTTTTACCCTCTTGCAACCTTCTAACTTGAAATTTAATTTCCTTTAAAACTACTCAGAGTCATTCAGATGATACTTTTCATGCCATTATTATGGTAGATTTGTCCAAAAGAGCTATTACTTTGTCTCCATCTGTATGTATGTCATGAAGAATTAGGAACGGGTTGAAGTTAGCCATAAATGGAATCGGCAAAAGTAATGTTGTAAGATATTATGCTTCATTCTATAGAACTTTTTCAAGAAAATGTCTAAGAAAGTAAAAATTGTATGTAGTCTTCAGCTGAGATAGCACCTGGCTTTTTTGGAGGAAAATTAGTGTTTAAAATGCATTTTTGTTCCTGTTTATTTTGATTAACATATATTGTAAGTTATCATTCTTCGTTAATTTCACAACTTGTACTGTGATGCTTAGCAAGTTACCTTCTCACAAGTTCCAATTCTAGAGATGGCAGAGATACGAAAATAAAACCTTTGCTATGGTTGTGCATATGTAGAGAAATCAAAAGAAAGCAGGAGATGTATGGTTATGCAACTTCCCTTATCTCTGATAGAGCAAGATTACATACATCTGTCACCACGCCTGCTATTTTTGCAGTTTTCCAGGTTGCTTTCCATCTTTCTACTGAAGTAAAGTACATTCACCTGTCCAAACTATATGGAATGTACCTTTGCACTGGACTTCATTATTTTTTCCTGTATTTCAGTACAGCTATTGCTTTTTGCCATGTAGAGCTTTCAACAGTGTCTTCAGTTTGCTCAGTTGCATAAAAATTATTTTGGTGACAACTGACATCTGAACTTTTAAAAAGACACCTAAAGTTTTTAACTGATAAAACAAAGATTCATTTCCAAATAAACTCCTAAGGACATTTTGATATCTGACAGTGTATTTCTGTTATTTGATATTCTTTTTACTTCCTTGCTATCAATTTAATTGTTAGTAGGTGCTGTCTTTAAGTTTTCCTTTGCATCTGTAAATTTTAGCTATATTACGTCTGGAAGATTAATGTATTTTTAATATTATGCAAAGAACTATTTCTACATGAAGAACATATAATGAAAGATTTTGCAGATTTCCCTGTAGGTTTTGTCACGTTTGAGAAGGAATTTAAGTTAGATGGCTCCTTTAATTTCATTGTTAGAGTCTTTTGGAGTAACAGGAAGGAAGGGGAGAGTGTTCTCCCAGTTATTGTAGGTACATTACTATGGTTTTGTTTTGCATGGTTTTAAGTGCAGTTGGGAACTGACTAATAGCTTTAGGGGATTAGTATAATCTTCAGTTTTAGATGATGTTAGAGGAATGGACTAAAAAAAAATGTGGATTAGTGCAGACAATGAAGACAAACTTGAATTAGATTTAGTGTCAGTAATTTTTACATAAAGTTTTTCTAGGACAACTTGTATCCTTCCAGAAAACTATTTAGTTAAAGGCTCAATGTTGAGGCATTACAAGGGATACACACCTCTGCATTGAGGCACATATTTTACCCTTACAGATTTCACACCCAAAAATTATTATGGGTCCATTAATTTTTGGAAGTCCTTTTAGTTCTAGAATTTCATCAACTTTTACAGAAAAAGGATGACTTTGTAAACAATCCACTATTTCTCTTGGATAGTGCCCAAATACTTCATATAGTCATTGAAAAATAGGGTTGGAAAGGACTTCTAGATGTAAAGTAGTTCAACCTCTATGCCAAAGTAAAATCATCTGTAACTGTGTCATTTCAGAAAGATATTTGTTTAATCTGGTTTTTAAGATCTCAAGGGACGGAGATTGCATACATTACCTAGGAGATGCATTTTCCTTGTTTCCTGAAAGACGATCATCGTGTGTGCTTTCTCATAACTCCCTCTTTTAATTTCTCTCTTCAGGCTAAATAATGCCAGCTTTTGGATCTTTCCCTGTAGATTTAGTTTTCTCATTGTTTTTCATTCCCATCACCCTCTTCTGCATTTTTAACAGTTAGTATATATATTGCTTGAAACACGTACTGGTTAGGTATATGCTGTGTAAAACAGAGGGAATGTCTTTCCATACCTTGTGGGATAAAGTTGCATTCAAACCTCTCAGTGCTTTTTTTCCCCCCAAAGCTGTGACATTACTGGTCTTTGTTCAGCTTTTGAAACCACTTAGCCCTGGTGCATAGCTGAAGAACCACTGCTGTGCTGGTTGTTCTCAGTCTTACAACTCTGATTATCCCTGCCTGAGGAAAGAATGTCACGCTTCTCTTCATTAGGCCTAGACCATTTTCAGAACCTTTTATATGCTTTTTTCAGGGTTGTTTCAGTTCTTCCCTTGTTTGTCACCTACAGATTTTATAAACATACTTCATACTCTTCCGTCTTAGCGGTTTCTGAAGACATTGAACAGAACCAAGAATAAAGTGGACACCTAAAGAACGTTTTCTCATCCTTCCTCTCCTTCTGGTAATGAATGGAATCTGGCAATGGCTTTCTAACTGCTTTTTCCAAGCGGTTTTGCCCCCATTTCAGACTTCATGTTCCCATGCTGGCGAGTGTCAAAAATATCACGTGAAACTGTGTCAGAAGCCTTCTTTAGATAGAAGATACTTCATAACTACTGTTTCTCCTCAATGCATTGAAGACATTATTCTATCATCAAAAGAAAATTGATTATCTACAACGATTTCTGCTTGACAAACCCATGTTTGTTATTTACTCATTTCCTTGGTTTCTTCCAGGCACTTAGATGTAAATTCATGATTTGTCTGAGATTTTTTTTGCAGATTGAAGTTAAATCTCTTGGGCCATGCATACTAATAAATTCTCATTCCCCTCCTGACAATATTTTGCGACGAGTATGTATGCTTAATTTGCAGTTGTTTTGGCCTTGTTTTGATGGAGAAGAAACCAAGGAATGCAGAATAGGATGCCCTTGCACCCTGAGTGAGATGGTCAATAGAATCTGGAAGGCAGTATGGGCCAAGCATTTCAGATACGTACAGTTTAAGAGCCAGAGTCTGCTTCAACCAAACGTTTATGCTACCAGGATGAACAGTACCAGAGGTTGTACCTAGATGGTGGAACAATGTTATCTGTATAGTTTAACCATGTGAGCAGTTCCCTCCATATTTCTAGTCTGGACCATCTCCCAGAACATTTCCAGACATGCTTACGGATTTATCCCAAGCCAATCACCAGCTTCCATGTGGCTGCCCTGTTTTGGAAGATAAGAGTTCAGTATTATACTTGTGGTCAAATGACATAAGATAATCCAGCAAACAAGCTCTTGCACCTTCTGGTTTTCTGGTATAGAAGTAGGCTTCTGTCTCGGAGTGATATTTATTAGCCCGCTCTGAGCCCTTTCCATACCAAAGATCTTTACACTTGGTGCTGACTTGGTGTTAGACAACTGCTCATATCTGCTCTTTCATGAAACATTATACAACAAAGGCATTAATTAAACACTTCAGTCTCTCCCTGATCTGTAAAATTTGCAACAAGTTCCTTTTTACTGAGTAGAAACAAAAGTAGAATAGCTTCCCTCCAGGTGCTTTGTCTGCATCAAAGCCAAAATAAAAATAACAATAATTTTTGAAGACTTAGTTGGGCTGCCTTGCCACAAGAGGATATTTTCAGTGATAAACGTGAACATGTGCTAGGTAAGGAAGTAGGTGACTGGTAGATGGCTAAACAGGATGTTCTTTTAGCACACAATATATGCTAAACACTGTAGGAAGCTAGCTGCAAGCTTTAATTTAGAAACATGCAGGCTAAACTTATTTCCAATGTGGTTTGTGATTTTTTTCCCTACAGAGCACTGATTTGATGCAACTCAGATTTCAAGTGCTCTGAAATTCCATTTGCTTTATGATCTAGTTCAGTGCAACAATATTTGTACCTTGAAATGTTAACATTCTCACCCTTGCCTTTTCCTTCACATTTTTGTTCCAACCTTTTTATAGTCTGTTCAGTCCTTTTCAACATTTCTTGCCTTAATGACCCATCCTTACAAACTAACACCATATTTTTGATTGTCATTCCATCATGTTCCATCTGGACTGACGTTATGCAGTTCCCTGCTGACCAATTTAATAGCACAGTGTTGCAATAAAACCAAAATACTAAATGCAAACCATCAAGAACATAAATACCACTGAAAGAAAAATATGAAAAGTAAAACATATAGACACAATAAAGAATATGGAGAATATCTGTCTCTGTCTCTCTATGTTGAAAACTCAAAATTATCAACCTTAATTATTTTTTCAATTTTTTTAGTTCAATATTAACTTATTTTTATTTAATAAATATTATTGAAATTAAATAGGAATAGTTAATATCATGAAGTGAAAAATTAATGGATAAACATTTGTATTGTGTGTGTATGTGCCAGTGGCTGGGGGGAGGGGGGAAGACAGGGTGTAATTATTTGTGTCCCAAACTGCAAAAATAAAACAAAAGCATCACTGCAACAGTCAGTTTCCCCTGAGTAGGGATGTGGTAACAGACTTTTCTGGTCCACCTGAAAAGGGAAAAAAAAGAGATGGAGTTGACTTAATGGCCAAGCATAGGAAGACAAAGTTCTCTCACTTTACTACAGGCGCTGGTATAACAAATGGAGACTTTTGTAGGTAAAGAACATGGTAAATGCCATCGGATCAGCCAGATCTTTCTACACTTCTCAGTTTATTTCTGTGTTTGATAAATAATCACTTTATGTCCAAGTGAAGAGAACTGTCTTTCTCAGTTTGAGCTAAACATGGTAGCTGAAAGCAAATTTCTGTTCATGTTCTAATGAGTATCACTCACACATGTACCAAAGATATGGCTTTCCTGAAAATCCCTGGCAAAATTAGATTCACTAAATGAAGTGTCTAAATCCAGTTCTTTGATGTCTGTGGAGGTAACCAGCAGTTATCTGAGACCAAACGAAAGATGATATGAAACATAAGTATGCATCCCCTTATTTAATCCACAGAGAAACAAATAGTTTTCTACTTAGATGCTTGTGGTTTATGATCCTAAACCCACAGAGCAGTTCTGCCTATGCTTAAATTCAGGCTTGAAAAAGTCTCATTTATATGCAAGGTACTGCTTTACATATTTAGAATTAAGCTAATGTTTCAGTACTTGGGTGGAGTGAGGTCTATTTTTATAACTTTTTTTTCTTTTTTATGTTTCTTTTTCTCCTTTTTAAAATACATTGAACTTTTAGCCCTTGAAGCTAAGTTATTCCAATGGTCAGCAAGGTATTCCCATTTCTTGGTGTGTGGGTGTTTGGGTGGTTGGGTGGATCAGGGAAATATTACCATCTGAGCTCTACGACTTCCTTCCTTGGTGTTTCCTTTAGCTGAAACTAAACTCTCTCTATGTGTTTCAGGGTTAATGGACTTAAACTGTTTGTGGACTTTGAGGAAAAGCTCTAACAAAAGCAGACTGGTGACATGCTGGCTGCGAGTCAACACAGAGCTATTGGTATGTGAAATAATAAACATTCCTAACATTTACTGGCTGCAAATGATGTATATAAATGATAACTGCTTAATCCTGCCTCTGTCATGGGAGCTACAATAAAAGCAACACCAGGTTTAATTGCTCGTGCATTCCTCACCAGCCTGTCACTGGACTTTACACTTCTTATGTTTTTATTTGCATATGCCTACCCAGTCAATAGGCATAGCCTTTCACACAATCAGTCCCTGAAGATGAGCATGTGCATAGGTCTCATGCAGGATCCAGACCCAAATTACTTACATCTTTTTACGCCCATTCCATTTGTTTCACCTCAGGAACTAGTTGAGGTGCTCATTCATTCTGTAAGCTGCATCTGGAAACATCTCCATGAATGGATGTCTTACTAAATTGTGATGCTGAGCTGTTTTGACAAAGTACAATGGAATCTGGGACTGATACCGACAAAGACAAGAGCTCTGTGCTCTTAATGCCTTTTCAGATGGAACTCTGATAATTCACACTGGTATGATTCGGCATGTCAGAAAGACATTTTTATGGCAAGGATGTGTAAGCATCAACAATCCTTCTGCAGGTGCTAATCATCACAGGACAAACATCTCCTGCTCTCAGCCAAACTGTTTAACCCCTCATTTCACACTGTAACAACCACTGGAAGGGGACTAAACCAGCTAAACCCTGTGATCAATTCCCCTCCCTTCTCATGCTTTTGCATAAAAATAATAGGGAACATCACTGAGGGGAAGGCAGGTAAGAGATCCTCTCTGCAGAGTCCCCCTCTTAGTGCTGGGTTGTCTCCTCTAATTTCTACAGTGTGTCTCTAGAGCCCCTGCCAAATCAAGTAAGACAATAATGTTTTCTATCCTTAGCAGATCAGATGTACTCTTGGTTTTCTCCAGTTTAGCTTTCATACACAATCTCATTCTATTGTAGATCAAAACCTGTTCCCTGTTTCTTCTGGTGCAGACGCTACTAAAGCACACTTCTTAAATCCCTCTTGCGTGGGTGAGGCAAAGACTCAGAGGTGTCACCTAAGCCCACAGAAGATAGAGGGCAGATACCTCTTCACTTCAGCAGGTTTATAACAGGCTCCAGAGGCTTTCCATGGAAATGCAAAAGCAATTCTGTTAGCAAGTCTAACTCCAGCTGTGGCGATTGCAGTTTTCTCCAAGAAGAACACAAAGCCTTGAATTTGGTCTAGAAAGGAAGATTGATCCAGGGTTCAGAGCCTGAGTCCAGGACCTGGAAACATCCTGGTCTTTTTCTGGTTGTATTGTAACCTTGGTTTAAGACCCTTGGTAAAGTCTGGAAGGTATTTTTACACCAAAATAACTGTTGCATAGTGTAGGCAGATCAGCTGAAATGAGTTAGTCCGGATATTGGCAATTGTTCTAGTTGGTGATGTAGAGTTCAGAAAAAACTGGGCATGATTCAGCGTGAGTTCAGTAATTGCACTTAGGTGGGCCTGGGCACAACCATGTGTGCAAATACAGCATGGACGAACAACTAGTGAGGCAGCTGGACTGTAGCAGGGGATAGGAAAAGAAAAAAAAAAAAGGACTGAAACATGTGAACACTTTCAGCCACAAAAAAAACCCCCAGAAATCACCGTTCACTCACTTCAGCAGGAGTATGATGTTTTGCCCTTGTTAGTGAAGTTCAGGTAAAAGTGTGGAACAATCAGAACAACCCGGGGATAGCAGCGAGGAAGTTAAAAGTCACTTTAACAAACACATCTGATGAGGAAAACTTATGACAACTGAAGGCACTTAACCTAAGGAAGAAAAGCTCCACAAGGGAGGAAGAAGACAGTGCTACTGCACGCCTTAAAATGTGCAAAAGTCAAAGGAACAAACGTAATATATTAATTAAGTAGTAATTCAGGTTTGAAGGGACCTTAAAGATCATCTAGTTCCAAACCCCAATGACTTTAACGATTTTTAAATCAGGATAAAACCAGTAAAATATTTTACCTATAACATCCCAATATGACTCAATGGAAATATGCATGTAAGATGTGTATATGTACACATGTAAGTATAGATATATATACACACACACAAACACACATACATATTTAAATATTACTTTATGTGCTTATGTGTAAACAAATAACAAATACAATTTAAATTGGGAAAAAAGTTTCAAAATTCTGATGCTATACCCTCTTTTTTTGACCCCAAGTGCTCTTTGTTTCATTATCTTTCCATGGTCATTTTCCCTTTGAAATCATTAAAACTTAGCAAGACTGTCTGCATCTTCAAAATATTTTTAAGGCAAAACTTGGCTAAGTGAAAAGTTTGTCTAGCTATGTCTATGGATTCAAATGCAGCACTGAGATAATAGTGCTTTGTGGTGCAGCTTGCATAAATACCTGGCATATTCTCACTGCTATTGATGAGGCTTGGTGATTGATTTATGGGAGTGTAAAGTTACAGATGAATGTTGGATGAAAATTATTGTTTTGCAAGCTGTTCGGCTGGACAGCTGCAAGAGTGTGCGCTAGTTCCCTCTTTTGCTGTTCTTGAGCCAGCCACACTTTTTGCTTATCTGTAACATCAATTCACCTTAGAATGAAATCATGTTGATGTCTGTTTCCTGGGAAACACTGGGTTGCATTCATCTTCGGACTCTGTTGGCTTCTGTGGTCTGGCACAGGCCACAGCACAGTTGTCAAATCCTTTGACAGAAAGAGCAGGTGATGTCTAAAACCATTTAATCTCAAGGATTGTTTGCCCAGCCAGCTCTTCCTCAAACATAAGTGATGCCATCTTCCTTCAGATATTCATGGCATCCCTAATCTTCACAGCTATACAAGACCTCTTGCTTTAAGTAAGATTGCTGTTCACCTAAACATGCTGAAACCACATCTTTAAATAAAATGAAATTGAGGTCAGTGGCCAATATTTTACCCAAGACTTTGGCTCGTTCTTGTTCCATCAAAACTAGGATTAGGGTTACCTTATCAGGAAAAAAACAAAGCACAAAGAGGAACAAGTTGCCCAGAGAAGCTGTGGATGCCCCATCCCTGGAAGTGTTCAAGGCCAGGCTGGATGGGGCTTTGAGCAGCCTGGTCTAGTGGGAGGTGTCCCTGCCCAGGGCAGGGGGATTGGAGCTAATTGATCTCTAAGGTCCCTTCCAACCCAAACCATTATGTGATTCTATGATTCTATAACATTTACAATATCTCTGTCAGTCCTAATTATTTTGCATTGTACCTTACAGAAACAAGTATTTGATGGATGAAATATTATGATTGTCTGGTGTTTTAAAAATGGCACAATATGTATTGAATCTATAATAAGAAAAGTCTTCATATATTGCAAAACTTTTCATTTCTGAAAGGCTGAGTCAAAATGGTCTAAAAGGCATTGTCTGAACAGTGCTGGATGGAGACATGTCAGCTGAGATTCTCTTTTCAGACCTTAGTGGTGTTCCGGAATAGGAGCAAGGAACTGTAGGGAGATGTCACTAGAGCAAGAGAGGGAAGCGTGTGCCACCAGATTACGCCTACAACTGAATTGTGGATAAAGGGAAAATACTGTCTGCTTATTAAGTGTGGTGTGTTTTGTTCATTTGACAAAGTGGACCAGTGGACTGGAAGGCCTGGAGTCTTTTTCCAGTTCTGCCTCTGACTTGGAACATAACTTTTGGTATGTCATTTGAATGTGCCCTGGTGTACGTTGTCCTTTCTTCTCAGTGCATGGACATTCTCCATTTTACTCCCCAGACAAACAAAGAAACATTCAAACAAAAATTTATTATATTTTATGCTTTTTTTAAGGGGATGATGGATGACTTTGTTTAGGCAGGACATAGCCCACTGAGCCAGAAGGCATTACAATAGTAAAAATCTTCCTGTCTTTATGAAAACAAGAGTGGAAAACCTCTGCTGCTCCAACTGCACTATCCAAATGAAGCTGCAAGGGTCCTTCTGGTTCAAGTTAGAATGAAGAAAAATATGATCTGTGTAGCATCACAGTTCACTTCTTCAGTGTGATTTTAGGATGTAATTTCAAAATAGATTTATTTGGAAAAAGTATCCTTTCTTTGTAAGCAAATGAGTGTTTACAAGCACCCTTGAAGCCATTATTTTATGGAATTTTTTCTTGTTTTAATTACACTATTAGAGGGAGAGAAAGAGGTAGAAATTTTTACTTCTGATTTTATAAATATTTTAACAGAGATAAGCTTGGTTTTCAGTTCCTTTCTCCTGTTTTTTCTCCAAACTCTTTGAGATTACTATTTTAAGTATCTGCTTTATCTGATATATTACAAATGGTGTCAAAAGCATTACATGAAATTATTGAGACTTAAGATACAGTCTTGAGGGTCTGTAATATTTCAAAATCTTGCATGTCTGAAAGAAAATTCCTTTTTTAAACAACAAAAAAGGAAACCACTAAAGCTATACTATGATTTAATTTTATGAATTGTATTTGAATAAAAATTTAAAGTGTTTGTGCATGTATATTTACACACATATACACATATGCATGAATACATAAATGCACATAGATATACATCGAACTATATCAATATATAGTTTAATGTTTGCTTTGCACAGTAATGTCCAACAAAGTCTCTTTTAAATCACTGTCCATTCTAATTTTAAGTAAGCTCATGTGACTAATTTTCCACTGTTCACTTCTCTTTCTAATGGTGAAGAAAAAATTTCTTTGGTTTTCCAGTTGCAGTTTCTTCATCATTTTCTTTTCCCACCTAGCCTTTTGTTTCATAATTTTACATGTGAGCTGGACCTAGTGTGGTTTTGGGTTTTTTTTGGGGAGTAAAGGGCTCCTCACCCATAGTAGTACTTAAATAATCAAATATTAGTAATCTGTTTTAAAAGTATATTCTCATTTATTACTTACTCACCTGTGACAAACTATATCTGCATGTGAGAAGAGGCATACCATGAACTGAATAGTTTCAGTATCTGGCTTCGTAATTCCCACACAGACCATGTTCTCTAACATCTTGAAATGCATTTTGAGAATCTTGGTGCACAACAGAAAAATTAGGTCAAAACAGGATGGTGCCCTATGTTGCACGTTTGTACTCTCTGTTTGACCTGTGGGAACAGGCAAAGGTAAATGCAGATATGAAAAAACATACAGACCAACAGGAGAGAGAAAGAGCTTTCCCTAGTACAGCTTGGGTGGTAGTCGGCATGCTACTAGGTTTAGAACATCTGAGGTACCCAACTGAAGTGATGTCCCATGTGTGGAGAAGGCCACCCATCTGGTTTCTTGTCAAATTGCATTGTGGAGCATGTAACACATGTTTCCAAGGAGCCTATACAATTGATTTCTTAGAGCTTTGTACAGATGGTTTGTGCTTAAAATTTTTCTCCTACTGTGGTACATATGACCACTCAAAAAAGTAGCTCCATGAAGAAAGGTTTGTATTGGCCATTATTCAGTCATTTTCCATATGGTCAGCTTACAAATGAAGCTACACAGGGCTTGTAATTCCTCTGTTTTTCAAGCCAACAGCCCAACAAGTCTTTCCTAGCTTCAGAAGGATTGTTCCAGCAACGAAAATGGGCAAAAACATCACTGACACCCAACAGTGTGTATTAAGTTACAACCACAGTACCTATTGAATTTTGGCTAAGGTGAGGGAGTGCTTTGGTATGTCATGCTTTTCTGCTTCTTGCCACACTGATTTTTGCAAGTCACTAAGTACTGTTTCTCCAGACCTCTGTGGTGATTTCTGTCAGCCAGTCACCTGGAGGCTCAGTCAGGAGAACATTGTTTTAGGAGGCTAGCAAGCGTGAATGCTGCAGTTTGAGATCAGTATAACTGGTATTTCTCCATCTTCTTTGATAGTCCGATTGCATGGGAATTCTGTGCTAGCAACTGCTGGGCACTACAAAGCAGCAAAGTGTTTATGAATGGGCATGTTAGCTGTGTTCACCAGCTCTCACTGTCTTATACTGGAGAAGAAATTTCAATTACACCTCTCTGTGGAAAATGAGGCATTAAACACAAGTGCTACCTGCAATAAATTGAATGACCCCACTTTGCTTCATTTTCACCTGCAGGATGTTGAGCATCTGCATCCTCAGGTGTTCTGAATCTGTGAGTTCAAATATCTTCTGCCAATGTCATTTGGGAGAGAAGGAACTAAAGTCTTGAAGTCAGGGGAGCTCCTGGGAACAAAACTTCTGAAATCACTGGAGTCGGTGTCCCTGTGAAGGCCAGTGGCATCTCAGGATGACACGCAGTGCTGATTGTGAGCTAAACATTCTCCTGCTACTTTTTATGGAAGATAATTCAAGGTGGCAGAGGGGTTACAGTGTCTTGTTGAAGCTCTAGTGGGATTGAGTTGACTCTTAACTCCAAAATCAGCAATATCAGAAAAAGCAATGATAAAATCAGTGTGCACTAGAACTCTCATTGTTACTGCCAGTAAATCCAGGTATTAAGCACAGAGATAAATACGAAAAGGTTTAGAGGTTTAAAATACATAGCATTAAAACTGTGAACTAGGATTAGTACTGTTTTTCAAACATACATTCTTGTGCTCACAAACCTACTCAGTTTAGCCACGGAGTGAGTCCTGTTGTGGTTAGAAGACAGGAAGAAGCAAGATCAACGCTTTCTTAGATCTTGTACAAATTAGGTCATTTGTCATTAGTCTGGCCAAAATTTTGGACTACCCTAGGACAGGGAATGTGATAATATTTGGTAAAATTTTGATGTATCTTTAAGGAACAACTAGAGAATTAACAGCAAAAAGTAAAAAAAAAAAAGGAAAAAGGAAAAATGGATTGAAGCTTTGTATTAAATAGGTCATTTTTCCTCAAACTTTCTCCTTTGTTCCCTGTTTACAAGAGCTAGTAATAAGTATGGCAAGGAAATATGTATTTAAAAGGAAACAGATGTTTCTGATTAATGTTGTTAGGTAACAACAACAATAACAAAATTTAAACGCAAAATAGCTTGTTCAAAAATCTTCAGGTGACAAGAAATTCTGGTGAGAAGAATTTAGCTATGAAGATCCACCTGACTTTTTTACCTGACAGATCCTCATGGCCAGCGCATATTTTCACACAGCCAAATGCAAGGCCAAAAAATGTAAAAAGAAAGAGTGGTACGTGTGATTTTAACATGGACTGCCGAAACCTGGAACTGAATAACCTCGAAAAGGGCTGAGGTGTGGTGGCTAACCCATATGAACGAGCATTCCCAGAGTGATGCTGTAGTCAAGACAGCAAATATGGTCTTTACTGACTATCTGATAGGCATGAGGTGGAATTAGGAATATGAAACACAAGTAGCACCAGAGTACTCAATTTAATCCTGCAGTCCACATCCACAATGGATTTTGGAAAAACTGAGTGGGTGAAGGAAAGAGTTTTAGGAATGATCTGAGGCTGGGAAAAATCTGTCTTACAGTGAGAAATTTTAAGAAGCTAAATCTACTTACTTCATCCAGAAACATTAAAAGCTGATGTAATTATAACATACAAGTAACTACATGGGGAAGAGATTTCTGATATGAAATGGTCTTAAACCAGTAAATGGCAGAATGCAAGCCAACACGTGGAAGCTGAGGCTAGCCAGATTTAGAAAGTAATAACTGGGGGGTTTTGATTGGTTGGGGTTTTCTTTGTTTTGTTTTGTTTTAGGGGTTTTTTTTGTTTGTTTGTTTTTCTGGGTTTTTGGGTTTTTTGGGGGGGTTCTTTTGGGTTTTTTTGTTTGTTTGTTTGGGGTATTTTTTGTTGGGTTTTTTTGGGTTT
>VXBH01004208.1:82884-99881 GCA_013400035.1 Rynchops niger | reverse complement strand
TTTTTTTTTTTTTTACTGAGAGGATAATTAACTATTAGAATAACTTACCTTAAGGGCATGGGGAATTCTCCAATCTTTAAATCAAGATTAGTATCTTTTAAAATAAGATACAGTATAGCTCACACAGAAGTTCTAGCCTCATGCAGAAATGGCTGGGTGAGGCTTTTGGCAAGGCAAGATGATCTTGGAGATCTCTTCTGACCTTGCTAAAAATATTAATGACTGCATGCAGTGAGTATATATCCTGCTGTATAGTACTAATTTCTAAGAAGCTGGTGGTTGTTCTTTTCTCTTTATAGGGTACTAATAAAAACCCTAGAGCATTTTGAAAGCATCAGTCCTTTGATCATATTCTTAATAGATGCTGTGCTTAGTTTGGATATCTTGAGTTATTTCAAGTTGAAAATAATTGCCAACGGCAATTAACTAACGACTTAGTTAACCTAGGTTTAGTTAACCTAGGATGAGCCTCAGGAGTCCCTTCTCTGAGTCACCTGTGAACATCACACAAGGAGCAAAAGGACATATTTCTGGTTCTTATTGTTGTGGATATAGGGCAGAATTAAGAAGTACCTCAGGTGTACTTGTGCAAGAAGCAGCAATGATAACATCCATTTTGTGTGTTTTGAAGTGTTACCTCCCAAACCTCATTTTCCTTATGGTATAACTCTTCAGAAGACTCTACTCTTGCTGATTAGTGAAAAGTGACACTGAGAGGTGTCTTGAGGTCCAGAGCTGTAAAAAGTAGAGACCAGAGGAACTCCTGTGGCGCAATACCTCACCTTGACTACCTATTCATGAGAAACTGCATGAATGGGAAGGGAAATCTTGTCACATCAAGCAAAGTAGTAATAAAACAGCAAGCTCTTTCACAGAACAGTTTTATTTGTAAAGCTTGACAGGTCTTGGCATTCCCTGGAGAGTTGGTGGTGCTCATAATTTAAAGAAGGATGCTGACGCAGGCATTCTCTAGGGCTCGAAGCCCATTTGGTCCTCTAGACAGATGTGAGAGAAGCAGAAAGGAGGTATGAGGGTTTTCTCCTGTTTTCTCTAAGGGGGGGCCATGTTTTTCCGTTATCTACTTTGACCTTTATATTTGATAGTCACCCTGTCAGCATCCGCTGCCAAGCTCACAAGGAGCACAGATTTTTTGTGACCCAGCAAGAGAGAGAGGCTTATGCCTGATCCTTTGTGGCTCACTTTACACTTCCAGCTAGGAAAACAAATTCTGTGTTTATTTGAAAACTGGGCTCTAGGCAACGGTGTTAACCAGTGCCAACAGAACATAGTGTTTTTGTTTCTTGTGGATATGTGTATGTGTGCATTTTGTATACCTATGGCCTTCAAAAGCTGTTTCCATTGTGTTTGGGTTACTATGTGGCTCCCAGCAGTGTTGGTCTGCCAGGCTTGCAAGATGCTCAAGAACAGCGAGCTCATCATGAAACCTTCATCTCTGCCTTAAGAAAAAGCCCAGTAGGAAATAGGACAAGAACCTGATCCAGGTTGTGATGGTGCTGGCACTGATTGATTGATGGCATTTTCTTTCAGGACAATAAAAAATGGATTATAAGGAAGGTGGGTCAAAGAAAAAGAGAAGAAGCTTAATTCTTGGGTATTAAATGGGACAGGATTAAAAGCGGTCTTTTTTGAGGCTTGCCTTTACAGCCTGTCAGGATTTGGGAAGCAGATGAGCAGAAAGACATGCACAGATCTAACTCTCCTGCGGGTGCCAGGCTGTGCATTTATTTCGCAGCATGCGGCTGCGTAGATGCATTGATTCTCTTCCTCTGCAGTATGGAGCAACAGGGTAGGAGCAGGTCAGCGTATAACCATATTCCCCCGTTGAGCTTTTACTGCTCACCCTGCTGAGCTCCATGAAAAGCATGCTGTCTCATGCTGTTTCACAGCAGCTATTGCCTCTGCAGTAATTAGATTCATGCTATTTGCTAAATAAGTATCAGGCCCTGGTGACTTACAATTGCTCGGATCTTCCTTGACCTCCCCTTCCCTCTGCTTTTCTTTCCCTTTCACCCAGCCTACAAAGCTGAAAAAGGGAGCCAGCAAGTGCTATATGAACCCAGCCTGAGCAGCCAGTTATGAGTGAATGGAGCTCCTTGCTCTGCTACAGTTCTGCAGCTTTATCATGTCTGAGCAAGAAATCTTATCCCTGTGCCGTGGCGGCAGGACTTATTAGCCAGCAGGGTCTGTTCTACTGTTTTTCACTAACTCAGCAACATGGTGCTTCTTCAGGAGCCAGTGGAGCAACAAGCGTCCTTCATGCAAGCAGCAAGACCTTGCATGAGGAGGTGCTGCTCTGCAGGAGGAAGGGAGACAGGATCTGTTCCCTGGTGGCTTTACTTTTAATGTTGCTGGAAAGCCTCTGCGTTCCTGGTCCACTGCACTGAACAGCAACTGGTATATGCGCTACAAGCAGAATTTATCTAATGTTTAAACATGCTCTGGCATGGAAATAGTACAGTGATTCACCATCCCTACTGCTAAACCTGCCCCTGATTCCTGTCCAAGTCTGTTTTTCCATCAGTACATGCTGGTTTTCTGACATGCTCTTTGCGTCTGTTTCTTTGGGTGATGTGGTGTCAGCCCCTAGAGCCTGTGATTAAGAGTATGTTACTGTCCTAGCAGGTGCCACCATAGGTGTAGGTGTTTCCACTTGGGAAACTGTGGGGCAGCATGCAATGGTGAGGGAAAACCAACGTGCTTGCGGCGAAGACGCCAGGCCAGCACTTACAGTATGATGTGAGAGAACTACAGCGCCACTTTGGAGCCAGTGTTCAAACTGTGGGTACTGGGGGTCTCAGCCCCTCTTCTCCTGATTCAGCCAGGGAAGCTGGAAGCTAGGGAGGCCACTACTTCCCCACTTTCTCTCCTGCTGGGGTACAGACTCAATTTGGCTGCGATTTCTCCTTTTGGGTGCTAGCATGGCTCCACCTTCTGGTGGGAATCCAAGTCTACGCCACTTTCTCAGGCCACCCCATCAGTCACAATTTCTATTTCCAGTTCAGGTACTCCTGCTTGATCATTGCAGCAGCCCAGCAGGAGGTGTGAGGAAGGCAGTGTCGAGGAAGCTGAGCTATGCTGGCCCCATAAACAGCCATGCTGAGAGCGCTCTGCAGAAGACTGGTAGGAATTAAAGCGCCTTGGGGCACATCCATTTAATCATTCAAGGTGGGGAGATTAACCAAACACCCCATTGAATACAGGCCTCTTTCCCCTTGGCAGTGGGCAGGACCATCTGCAGACCAGCGGTGTTGGGTTTTGGGAGTACACAAAGACTACCCAGCTGGGGCAAATTGCTCAGCAGCTTTCTGCCACAGGAAGAACTCGCCTTGTATTTATGCTGTCATCGGCTAGTAGCTCTGCACTTGTTCTCATCTGCAAAGACTTTCCAATGCGACAGGATAGCTTGATGGAGCGATGGAGCAATGTTTATGCAGCCTGTGGGAGCCACTTTCACTGAGTCTACCGTTTCAGATGTTCATGCAAAGGAAGAGCACTGAGGAAAACTGAGGGCTTAATAAGCAAAACCATCAGTAAAGGGCTCAGGCTGGTCAGGAAATGGCTGTCCAGCCTTCTGGAGGTGGGGTCTGTTACCCAGGCTCGGAGCAGCACTCAGGCAACTACTGCTGAATGTTTTGAAAAACTTCCCTTTTTGGTCTTTTTTTTTATCTAAGGTGTGTGCACCAGCAGAGGGAAGTCCTCATGCTGCCTGATGGTCCTCACCTGTGACAGCACTTGCTTGTGGCTGTAGCCTAAGTTTTCAACTGTTTTCCCAACACAGCTGCCTAAATTAGTAGGACCAAAGGTGAAAAGGTTTAAGGTGAAAAAGACAGGACAAATTTATCACCAAATTCCAGAAAGATCAAGATCCCAGGTTTGACTCTTATGCTAAAGTCTTCCTAATGCTGTATAGAACACTACAGTGTTTCATCACTAATGCTACAAATTCAATGTTTATCATCATGCAGAGTTTACAGTCTTGACAAAGCCAAACCTTTGCCAAACACTGAAGGTAGTATGCATTCCTGAACAAAGCTGTACAGGTGGCCTGGCCAATTCCAGCTAGTGAAACCTTGTGCTTGGTTTGATGGCTTTTTTTTTGTTTGTTTCTGGATATTCACTTAAAGCTTCCATGTCTCCCACTTGGCAGTTAAAAGCAGCACTGTTGAGATGCTGGGACAAAACCCCAAAGTGTGGAAATGGTTCAATGTCAAAATCTTTCTGGCTGTGGTTAGTGGCATGTTCATCCTTAATGTGATCAGGAGTGGTCTGGTTGAGATACCTATGGACTTGGGTGAAATGCAAATTTTGATTTCCTATTCACACCCAAGCTAACCACCATTTCGTTGTCTTTTTCACTGCAAAAACTTTTGTCCTCAAAATGAAAGTGGATGCCTGTTACATAATTCTCACAGGCTCTAGTTTTTTTCTTATAAGAAATGTACTCTCTTTCATTCTTCACGTATTAACAAAGCTACTAATGGTACATTAGAGATTGGGTGATGTTGAGCTCTTTTCTCTGCTATGGTTCAGTCCCATGATCTTGTATTGTGCTTTAGAAGAGATCGTGTCAGAATCATGTTTGTCATCATGACAGTGTTACAGGAAATAAAGAGAGAAAAAGTATAGAGAGATTGGGTAGCTGGTGACGTCTTTGGATTTGTAAGTTTCCAAATATTTAAAAAACCCAATCTGTTTCTAATTCTTTCAGAACTTTAAACTGGATGCACTCACTATTTGAACTAATATAAATGCCAACTTGGCAAAATGCAGCATGATATAAATCTGTAGAGACGACCTAAGCAATATGATTTAAATGGAAACATACTTTTTTTTTTTTACTATTTCTTTTCTTCTGATCAGATATTTGCTGTCCATTTGGATGTACAACAGTTGATTCAAATAGTTTTTGTCAGAACTGGCAAAAAGAACAACAAAACTTTCCAACTGCAGATGCCAAAGAGCCTGATCCAGTGCTTAGTGATGTCATTTAGAGTCTTTAGGTTGACTTCAAGAGACTTTGGAGAAACATCTTCATGTTAACTTTCTGTTAAGTAGCATTCACAGGCAGTGCAGAATATGACTGGGTGGGTTCAAAAGATACTGTAAAGCTATGTAAATCTTCCTGTTACTAACTGTCTTGTCCCTCTTTCCTTCCCACACCTTCATTCTTATTGTCCAAAACTACAATTTCTTAGTAAAAACATTTATGATATTGTATGAAACTAAGAAAAGTGTTCGGGAGAGGAGGGTTGGTGTGGGAGTAAGGTTAATCAGGAAGATCAAAATGTTGTCTTTGATACCTCCATGATAAAACTCTTTAGGTTTGCGGGAAGGTTTTGTTGTGGGTTTTTTAACTTCGAAGAGAGTGAGGCTAGATTTGCCAAATGTAATTTTTTATTTCCTGGAATTTAACAAAATGTTTATTAGGTAAAGAATGTTTTGGCAGGTTTTCATTTCAAGGAAAGAATTTATTTATTTATTTTTATTTGGATCAAGCTGGTCTTTGTTTTTATGCTTGTTTTTCTTTGGACTCTGAGCTGGAAGAAAGAACTCTTAATGGAGTACTATTTTTTAATATTCTTTCAACAAGAGAAAATTTGAATTTTTTGTAAAAAAAAAAAAACCAAACTGATAAAAAAAGACCTTGTTCCTTAATGAAAATTTCAGTTTCTAAAATAAAATATGATATTCAAAATACTTCAGTCTAGGAACAAATTATTTTGACAGACAACTAAATTTGTTCTTGGAAGTTTATGAGAGTACCTCATGGGATTTATGGCTGGATTGTTCCATCCTCCTAGTTTCTCTTCTTGGCTGAACTGTATATCCCATCATGCACCATATATCCCATCATGCACCATCATCTTCTCTCTTAAAAAGGAAAGCTACATTGCCTCAAAGGGCATGAAATCTGTCAGCAGAGGGTAGCTTATGGAAAATAACAATGATCTGTAGCAGATTCAGAAGCCTATGGCGGTGTGTTGAAGTTTTTCAACAAACAAAACAAACAATCATAGCTTTGTAAAGACTCATCTTTCTGTCAAAACCAGTTTTGATGGAAACCCCCTGTTGTTTTTTGGAGTGGTTCATTGCTGCTTCCACGGGAATGCTCAGGCAACCTGTTTCACACTCTGTACGAGCACCTTTTTTTCTAGGAATGTTTTTGATCTTCCTACTCTTTTCTATGAAAGTCTCCTCCCTCTATGTGTAGTATGGAAATAGAAATACCATGTCACCAGTTCACATCAAGAATGACTGAAGAAAAGTGGAAAACATGGGTGAAATGAGTGGCTTGCAGATAGGGTACCAAATGAATCTCATCTTTGAAACAGTTCATCATGATTAATGTATTTATTGAAATTGAAGTTGGCTTGAATTTCCTTTTCACGGAAGAAAACAAAAGCCTTAATTAACAGATAAATTACTGGTTGCAAGGAACTACCTGCCTTCCACACTGACTTCATTGTGTTCAGACAAGATGTTAGGTCAGTTAAGAAACTAGATTTGGTATTTTATTTCCAAGCACCTCCGAGTCACAAAGGTTAAGGAAGCCTTTCTCTCTCACTATATATTGCATGAGATTTGACACGTATGGCTTTTGCAGGCATGGTTTAAGGACATTTAGTTTGCCATTTCTGAGAGAGGACTTGTACATCACGGTGTCCAAATAGAAGTCAAACATAATGAGCACATTCTGCTCCTCTCAAACAAACACTACTTGAGGTATTATGATGTTTTTAACATCTGTTCTTACAGCAGAAAGTTGACAACAAAAGAAGAATGAAGATCTATAACCTGCAGAGAATTTTGGCAGTTTGTCAGTCTCAAAACTACCCTTTATTTACTTATTTATGTTTAATTGCAGAAGAATTTTAAAACAAGGTTATTTTTTTAGATGAGAGGTCTGTTTTTAAAACACAATTATTCATAAGTCAAATTCTTTGATCTTTAAATTTGCAGATGGCTTTTTTTTTATGCTCAGAATAGCTCTAAAGCTGTATTTTTTTTGTCTCATATTACTATAATTTTCTGTATGATTCAAAATTCTGGTGCCTATATGAAGTTTCCATCTTGAGCTCAGTGTTAGAGGGAACACAAATTTCTAAACAGTGTAGAATAATTTTCCATTAAAGAAGAATGCTGACTATGCCATGGTTTGTTATGAGGAAAATTAAAAAGAAAAATCAGGCCTGTAAGACTGAATAATATTTTTGGGGGGTTCCTGGGACTCCAAATGGGTTACTGAAAGATGAATACTTTATATCTGAGCAGCGGAGAAGGGTCTTATGAGCAGTTCCCTGAGAAGTCATATACCAGCAAGGCTGAAGAACTGGGTTTGGCTGTACCCCATGAAGGATTCTCTTCTCTCAGATGATAATTTTCCCAGCAGAAGAATCCTCTGTGTGCAAAATATCAGTTGACTTTTAGATAGAAACAGAAAGTATGATACTTTTTTGTTCCAACTTGTGTGGACTGAGAGAGGAGGAGGAAGAGGAGGTGGAAAGGTCCTCATCATGTATCTAATTTTTGAAGGGTTTAATTTTGAAGGTTTGGGGATGAACTGAAGCCTGGAGCCTCTAGCTGTGTTTCACACTGTGATTAGAATTAGGTGGGAGAGGATCATCTCTTCAGCGTGAAGAATGGAGATGAAAGCAAACGTGTTTTCATTTTTAGTTCCAACATATTTTTTGCTAACCAAATAATTCCCTATTTTCATTTACAAAATGTAAATATATTTATGAAAATCTTTTCTATAAAAAAACCTGTCTTCCATCAGGGAAACTACGCAGAAGAAGCTTGACGAGTTCTATTTATAGTGTGGTTGAAACCTTTAAGATAAATTTCAAATCATCCTTGTTCAGAAGATGAGAGGGTCTCAGGTCATTCCTGAGCAACATTTTGCCATTCAGCAACAACAGTTATAACATTCACTGCTTAGAAACAAAAGTAGGTACTTAATTCTGGTAATAATTTATACTCCCAGGAATCTTCTATGATGCATATTATTTCCCGTAATTAACCCTCATGTAGGTAAACAACAAATGCGTCTTATGTATTTTCCTTTTATTACAAACTGATATTGTATTTCAGGCAATTTTATATATGTGAGTATATTTATATATATACATATGTGTTTGTGTGTGTATATGTATATGTATGTGTGTTTTAATAAAATATTTGGCTGATAGAAAATAGTGACAATCGTGGAAAATAGCCTGAATGGGAGATGCCAGAATAGCAAACCAGGTGTTTCTGTGTATTTCTGGCAATAACTGTGTGTAAGAGAGATTGATTGCAGTGAGGAAACATACTGTACTTTCAATTTTACAGGGCTTATATAAAATATGAGTGAAAAGGGATTTTTAAAGTTATGAAAACTATTTTGCCTGCATCTTATCAAAGTAAAGGGAATGCTAACATCCAAAGAAACATGTGTAAATGCTTCAACAACATCTATTTCAATTGTCATGCAATGAAATAACTCTTCTACAATAGCATTTGCTCTCCATGCCAACATGTTGCACTTCAAGGCAAAAGATTTATAATCCCACAGGTATTCTGTTTTAACTAAGTGTTATACGGAACTCATTTTATGGCCTAATATTCTGAGTTAAACTTGGATAACCACCTTTTCTTTGCTTTGAATGTTCTTTGTCTGAATATTACTCTTCAGCATTATAGGCTCGATACTCAACTTGTTGAGTTCAGGCTTTTTCAGATCCGGCACCTGGCGCAGAGCCACCCCTCAATGCAAATTAGAGTAGCTACAGGGCTGCTTTATCTTGTGCCAGTTGGAAGGGCTCCTGCAGGACAGCTCGTACAGTACTGGATTCTCAGCATACAGCACATCTTGCCATGGCTCCACTTGCTTTGGAGTCTCCTGCTTTGCTGAGGTAGGGAGAGCTCTGTGCTTACCAGCACGGCAACAGCTGCCTGCCAATTCAGGCAACGCTAAATCTACATGGCACCACTGGAGTCCCCCCAAAGGATGCTAGTGTCAGGTATTGATCTGGCTCTAGGTTTTTGGTGGTGTGCGCTGCAATAACACGCGCACTCCTGATGAAAGATGCCATTGAGCGTAACCGCTTGTGGCACTCAAGAAAATTGTGCTCTTATCTCAGCATCGTGGAATCTCAGTTTTCATTTACGCTCTACTGCAACAAGTTGATGCTGCTGCTAATCTTTTAATGAAACATCAAGGTTCATAATTCTCATTGCATCCTCAGGCAACATGGAAACTAAATAAGGTACAGATCAGATCTTACAGACATGTTTCTTTTTGAATGCTGTGGGCCCCTGAACAAGGAAAAAAAAATAATGTTGGTGCTATACTGGTTTTGTTCTGGATGAATTTAATTTCTGTTTTCATCTTTGTGCAAATTCAATTCTGTAAAATTTTGGCTGAAGACTTCAGAATTGGAAATATTACTGGGGTACCCCACAGGAACAGTAGTAGGACCAGACTACCTGGTTGAGCTGCATCTCTGAAAACAGGCACACTTTGTCTTGGTTTTCTCTCCTTCTACGCAAAGCTTAGATCTTTAGCAGGTGTAAACTGTCACCTTTTAGGTAGGGTCAGTGAAGCTAGGTCAGTTTACAACTGCAGGCTTATGCAGCAACTTGCTCCCTCCTGTAACTTTTTCAGTTCTGTGGGGGCAGTTAATTACTTTTAACAGAAACCTAAGCTTAACAGTAAAGAGCAAATAATTCAGTTGTTTATTTGCTGAACTGAAGGCTTTAGGCAGTAACTTAGCAATGAGGTTGCACTGCAGCAACAGTTTCATTTCTTATTTCTCTTGCATGGAGCAGTAACCCACACAATTTTTCCTGATCCAACCATTAATGAAAATGTCTGACTTCAGTAATGAATCAGTTCTTACCAGTGGGTCTAAAAAGCTTTTTCATCATACAGTTGCATTACTATTATAATGCTGCAAATTATGGGTTGCTCAAAGCTGTTGTGACTTGTATATGTCCCAGTAGTCTCTGTTCTGCAACATAATTATGAAGGCACCAGAAAACTACATGACTAGGAATTTCAGAGGGCCTTCCCAAGCTTTGTGTCTCGCCTACATCCTCCTGGTTCTTCTTGGCAAAGGCCAAACGATCAAGCCAGCGTAGTCCTTATCACTTGTCTTTGCTTTAATATCTTTGTTTTTGTGCACACACATTCCTCCTTCTTCTTGCTTGCTTTTTCATTGACCACATAGACCGTCCCTGCAATTTTTACTGTCTGCACAGAGAAACTCATATGGTTCCCATTTTTACAAAATATTACTTTACTTTAAAGCATTTTGCAAATGAGTAGATGAGGGAGGGATTGATGTCAAATCTAAAAGGCAATTTGAAAAACTTAAATAATTTATGTCAATGGTACAGCTGGAGAGGGTGATGGTTTAAAACTAAGAAGGTGGTGTTGGAAGGACCAATGAAAATAATTTGCATCATCTTTTCTTTAGTTTCTATAATGCTGATAGGGAAGACAAGTTAGTAGTCTATGGGAATTCAGGATACCCAGGTTTAACAGGTCATTTCACTTTCTTGTGACCTTACTGTGAAGCTGAAATGACATTGCGGGAAGTGTGTTCCCACTGTGGGAAGGAAGTGTTTATAGCAGAGTAAAAAGCGTAGGATGACTGTATGTTAAAAAGCAAACTGTGATGCCCACATCTAAATAGAGTCATAGGTATCTTTATAAGACTATGGACTTTATTACAGAAATAAATTTTCTTCTTCCTTTAATGTTCTGGGAAGTAGCTAGTTCAGTTATTAAAATCATTTATTTACCTGTGCAACAGGTATATCGTGCCACAAACAAGTAAACATGCTTCAGTTGCCTTGAAAAAACACACCATCATGACCTCCCAGGGGGCATTTGGAAAAGTCATGAAGTCTCAGATTTAAATTGATGTTAGTTTCAAACCATTATCACAGGTTTTCTTTCAGAGAGCTCTCTTCTTACAGGGTGACCCCTCTCCATCATTTGGAAAGAATAAATGAACACAACTTCAGCACTGCAATGTTTGTGTGGAGCCTATTGTTGCACCTAAAGTTTGCAATCAGATTTCTAAAAATATTTTGCCCCAGATAGCCATCCTTAGCTCAACACACTGGGCAGGAAGCTTTCTGTAATGAGACTTCTTCAGTTGACCACTAGTGCAGTAGGATTTTGCTGCTTGATGGGTTGACGGCTGGACATGGTGGTAGATTCAGCCTAGGAAGCACAGAAAAAGTATTCTGGAGCTAGCAGGGGAAGGAGAAGATACAGCTCCTCCTTGGACATTCATTGCAGGGCATCCCAAATCTCTGGCTTTGGTTTCACATTTATGATTCTATAATTACAAGTGTTTACTGTACATAATGTCAGAGTGGAAGCAGCATTGCCTGCAAGTCCCCTAGATAGGCAGAGCTGTCCTTTGCAGGTGCAAAATAGCCCCAAAGAAATCTAATAGTACTGTTTGTGAGGCAGGGTGAGCAATAGTGGCAAAATCTTGCCTTGGGCGAGAGTTTCTTCAGAGACAAGTTCTGATTTTGTTGCACCAGCATAAACCAGGTGCTCCCCTGATGTCAATGGGACCAGTTTCTCCTCTTCCTGAGGGACTGGAATTCAATCCAAACTGTTCCTGATCTGCTGAAGGTGAAGTAATTGCACCACCGCATGTGGGGAGGCTGCTGTGAGCTCCGTCTCCAAGAGAGCCAGCAAGACTAGCTGCTGAAGAAAGGTTTTCCAGCATGCTAGGTGCAGGTTTCCTAGCTTCCTTTCCAAACAGGTAGTGTTAGGATTACACCTGTCTCCTAGCTTCCTCTGAAATCATAAGTATCTTTTCCACTTCATTTAGAGAGAAAAAAGGATGAACTATTGTATTTGTCTCACTCTTACATTAAGGTAACTCTCAAGATTTAGTCCCTATTTGGTTGCATAAAGCTATAAGTATAAATAGTACTTTCTACACATATCTATGCCCGTGTGTGTGTGCACATGATGCACACTAGTGTCAGGAGATATAAATCAAGGTATATTACACACGGGCTGCTGTAGATGAAATCAGAAGATAGAAGCTGTGGACTTCCATGTGAAAGTAGATGGCAGATACATATTATCAATGGCTAGTTTTGATCTAAGCAGCAGGATTAAGATTCAAATTTCAAACTCTCAGCCCTTTAGTGCAATTGGGTTTTTTAAAATTCAGACGTGGGGACTGGTGAAGAGTGGTTTGTTTCGATCTGCCTCCATGCGGGTACAATACCTATGCAAAAGTAGCAGAAAATAAGGTCAAAGGCATCTAGAAAGCTGCGCTGGAGAAACACAGCTTTAAATGATCCCTTCTTATCCTTCTGGGTTCTGGAGAAATTACTCAATGGCCTCAAAGGTATGTCAGTGTAGTGCATGACAAACATACCTGCGGACAACATAATTACATTTGATGGTAGTTAAATCAATGAGCATTCTCTAAAGAATGCAAAGGATTAGTGGCAGCATTGAGTGCTTCCAGAAAGACAAGCACACATCAGGGGAGCTTTCATCACTGCACAGATTAAAGAAATAAAATTTCATTGCTTCTCGTTAATAGTTTTTCCATAACAAACAATGTCGTATTCAGGAGGTGGGTCAGGAGGTCTGTTGCAGTCCATTTACCGCATTTGCATACACGACATGATTCTGAGGAAAGCAAAGCAGCTCTTAAAATGAATTACCACTCACTGATATTTCATAAAATTAAATTAAAGTAGATTAACTAATGGAAGGGAAGCTACTTAAAGATTTACTGCGACTGCTGTGGGAACTAAACTGTGACCACCAAATCTCACACCTCCTTTCTTCATGTCTTTTGTTAGCCGGGAAATATCCTTAGCTAGTGTAAATCAAAAATAGCTCTTTCAGCTTCACTGAAGCGTCCGCTGCCAATTCGCACCAGCTACCGATATGACATAGTAGTCTCTTCAAAGCTCAGATGATGAACTAAGTATAGATGGGTGAGAACTGAACAAGCCAACTGTAAGCCACTATGTGAAGTACTGAAATACACAGACAGTGAATGTGCTTGGTCAGCTTTCTTTGCATAAAGAAAAATATTTTTGGAAGCAGCCCCAAAACCAGCAAAGGAGTTACTTAGGTTGTCTTCTTGCAACTCACCACATTACAACTCACCTTATCTTACATCTTCACCACATCAGTGGTGAAGAAGAAAGTTCTTCTGTCCCTGTTCTCCACTTCATAGCACATGTGTCCTCCATCCCAGTCCAACACAACTGTATCTGTAACGGGTCTACACACTTCTTTTACTCTCAGCTGAACCTCTGGTACCAATTCCAATACCAACTGGTACATGTTCATTGCACTGCCAGCGTGGTCTTTGTTTGGATGCCCTGCACCTGAGGAGGTAACTCTGGTAGACCACCATTTGGGATGCAGCCCACATCTCACGAGCCCCCTGAGTTGTGTGGTATTTCTTTGCTGTGTCAGTTAGATCCCTAAAGGCAGCTGCTACACCCAAATTCATAGAGGGAGCCACTGTCTGGAGTTAAGCGGGTGCTTTTATTAACACAGTACCTTTCGAACGCAGAGCAGCACTTGTAGATCTCCATTTCTGTTATCTGTGGAGAGAGCTACAGACTGTAGATTTAAAAGAATATCTTTCCCTGGTTTTGCCGTCTGCCTCATAGTCCGTCAGTGTCCTGGTTTTCAGGGGGTAGGTTTGCTTTTGGATTTGTTTTGAATGTGTTTTTACTTGCTCCAATGTATTTGTTTTAGTCCAGCTCAGGAACGGGAACATTCTGAACATAGTCTTGTTTGCTCTTCTGCTCCCTGAGGACTCTGGAGAGGCTGACTCAAAACCAAGTGAGATAATGTTTCTTCTTTTTTTCTGGGCTCTCTTTTGGGTTTGGTTTTATTTTGCTTAAAAATGATTGCTCTGGAAAAGAGACAGGTTGAAAACAGTGTTGAGTGAAGCCTTCTATTTATGGAATTGGTAGAGTATGATGATAAAACCTTCTCTGCCTGTGCCCCTTTTGGGATCTAGAGACTGATGATGACAGGAGGACCTTATATCCCCCTATAGATAGGAGAACTCCATTTGAAGAATTTAGTGGGGGATAAAAAATGGCAAAATATACATCAAGAAGATTGATCTTGACTTCCTTATACCAGCTGAGCCAGACTTGTGCCTTGTGCCTATCAGCCTGTGTCCACTGGACAAACAGTGGAGAAACAGCAGAAACCGCATTACCACTTCTCAGGAACTCCACAGGAAGATTTTTTTCTGAATCTGGAAGCTGTGTAGTAATGAAATGCAAAGCTAAGGTCTCAAGGATTTCAGCCTCCCTTGGGAAAATAGATATTGTAATTGGTTGCCTAGACTTTTTTTCATGTTCTCATGCTGGAGATGGAAATTGAAGCTTTCACATTTCTCCACCTTTCTCATCATTAACCCAAAGCCACATAAAGGAAGAGATGAGGAAAGCATTAGAACCAGCATTTTCCCTTGCTGCAACAGTTGTCCAGAAAAGGTCCCAGTCACAGATGTATCCTCTTGCTCACAAAACTTAGGGACTAGGGAGAAGGGGGCAGAAGTCTGGTGGTTTGAGTGGAGGAGGACCAAACTGCAGACAGGGATGAGGATGTAGGATATTAGGTACACACAACTAGGAGGAAGCTGGACACATGAGACTGAGGAGGTGAGCACTGGCTTACAAGAAATAGGATTGTGTGAGAGATGGTAATTTACCTAATTTCCCTATGAAAGTAAAAGGCATGGGTAACATAGAGGGTGAAAATGGCTCTTGCAATATCTTTGTGTCAAACCCAGTATTTTTAATTTGTTGTTAGAGTAAGCAAAGCTCACTGCAATGTGTGCACGCACTGGGCTCCCTTGGATGCATAGGAATGTAGTGGTGTTAAGAGACAGGAATGTAAAAAATCTAAAAAAAGACAGGAGATAATGCCTGTCATCTAAAAGGCTCAAGCTGTGACTTTTGGGTTTTTTTACTCTCTTCAGGGAATGAAACTGGTGTTTCCAGGCCCCTAAAGTGAGAAGCACTGCAGATCCATCCCACTGAAAAGCCATCTCAAAGTCCAAAGTGACCTGCCCAGTTTTCCCTTCAGTGACAGTGCCACCATCAGGCTCCGGCACCGCTTCACTAGGCTGCAAAGCAAACATCTTGCAGAAAACTGAAGCTTGGGAAGTAGGAGGAAATAATAAATACAGATATAAGAATTGGGACAAGTCTGAAGAAATAGTTGTCCAGAAAAGTCATTGAATCCAGTGGAAACCAAACATGCATGTAGATCAAATTTCTGGAATGACAGTGGTTGAAACAAAAAAAGCCGCAGAAAGCTGACTTTATGATCAGCTGAAGGAATGGTAGAGGTGTGCTGGGTTGGATATTTTTACCTAATATAAATGTCTAGTTTTTACAGAGTTTTTTTTTTTTTTTTTAACAATAAGCACAGATCATATTTCATCCTGTCAGATTCTTAATCCTTTGCATTTTAGTCTTTAATTTTAAGACTGTTGGGAAACTACATTGTTTAACCTCTAGATTGGTCAAAAAAGCAAGCAAGCCATGAAAATCATAATATCTTTAGAGCTTCTCCCTCAGCTGACTTCTCAAGCCTATCCTCACTGGGCAGGTAAAAGCATAACAGGTCTTAGTTGCAACTAACAAATTAACAAGGCTGCTTCTTCCTCAGGTTCTGTTTGGCTATTTTTCATCTAGAATGTCTTATTCCTGCCTCAGATTCCAGAAAATGAAATTAGATCAGAAAAGGCACAGAAGAATTTGCAACAAAATGAGTGCAATCTAAATGAATGTAAATCTTAACTTAATTTCATAGTAATTTAAGAAATTACACGGTTATTCATTAAGCACACTGTTTTCAATTTCTAATTGTGGTGGGATATACAGTTTGTTTACATTGGTGTTTGAAGTTGTGGTGAGATGATGAATTAAGTCTGAATTTCCTGCTAAATTCATCATAAAGGATTGAATTTGATCTGCTACACATGCCATGGTATTGTTTTTAAGGCTGTATAACTTCTTTTACTTCACACTGGCATCCCAGAGATCAGAATGTGACTCAGCTCTTTCATGTTTGCTAATGCAAAGGATGGGATTCATTACTTAGTTTTCTGTCCTTCAGCTGTTGTGGATACAAGGCAGAGTTCATCGGATGTGCTTTTTCACTACTGCATGTTCAGTATTGTCAGTTACACCTGTGCAAAACAGGCATAAAATCCTAGGACTACAGAGTGAAAATTACTTCACACCACTTGAAATGATGAGGATTACCCTAGGGCCGGAAAACCCATTCTGGAAAGGCTTTTGAGATTTGAAAATGTGATTTCTGCAACACAGTAAAACTTCAGAAATTCTCAGAAATGTCTGAGAAATTGGGTTAAACATAGTACCCTGAAACTTAGGCTTGTAAAACACTGTTTACATTTAAGTAGTTTGGGTAATACTGCTACACAGTGCACGTCAGATGCACAGCACAACCTTGGCATTGGTGAGTTCATGCTTTTTCCAAATACGTAAACATATAGACGGCAGGCACAGAGAAACAGGAACCCCGATCCACAGCTGCAAATACCTTGAACAAACATTTTGATTTAGGTTGGATAGGGAATCGATGGGCAGGATGTGCAATAACTCATTTGCCAGTGGCATGTGATACTGCTAAGGCATGGTGCTGGTTTTGGCAGGTATCAACAGCAATGTGCTAAGAAAAAANAAAAAAAAAAAAAAAAAAAAGAAAGAGAGAGAAAAAAAAAAAAGAAAAGGATATGGAGAAGAAATACACTGTCTCTCTCTGTACCCAGAGAAGTGCAAAAACATATGGCTGCTCATCCTGTGTCGTACAGCAGCATACCTCTGAGTGATTAATGCATTTTTTTTCAGTGTAACAGCCAGAATAAAATAGTTGGGAGGTTGTGGCTTGCCTTCACTCACAGCTGAATATGATTTTTTTTTTTTTT